>VXBC01001846.1:587962-758674 GCA_013399945.1 Ploceus nigricollis | reverse complement strand
AGGTAATTCTTAGAGGCTAACAGATCAGTTCTGGAACTTTACCCAGATGACTTAGAACATTGAAGTAGTTCATGTGGGAAATCAGGTAAAATAAAATTAAATCTCTATGGAATTAAAAGTCCCAAAGAAAGAATCTATGTATTATAGCCCTGCTCCTTATCAGGGATCTAAGTATTTGCAGTAGTGAAGGGTCATCTGAGTCAACAAAATTATTGTGTTCACTAACAAGGTTATTCAAATCATGGACATTGATAGGGACCTAAACTGACTAAATTTGGCCTGGATCTTCCCTGCTCCTCTTTCTTAGCAGCACAAGGTCTCACCAATGAAAATACCATTTCTTAGAGATCCTAGGATCTTTTCGTCAAGATGCCTTCTCAGACAGCATGTCTTCTCAGAAAGAGAGCAGAGGGGCTATTTTAATTACCATGTGAATTGTAGTAGATGATCAAATGAGTTATTCCATTGAGTGATTCTGAGGAACAGGCTGAAGGTCAATCAACGGACAGCGACTTTCTACCTTTGCTTCACTGTCATCTTTGTATGGATTTTTTCTCTTGCAGTTGACCTTCCAGCTCTGGCTTCCTGCTCTACATATTCCAAGGTACTTCAATCTTCATAGTTCACCTGAATGGGCTCTTTCTCAGTAGTAAAGTTTGAAATCTTAATTTTCTTAGTAGGATAATTTTAAGTGCAATTTTAAAAGATCTTTCCAAGTTATGTTAGCTTCCTAGTCTTCCAAGCAAACTGGATAAGACGAAATTATTTTATTCTGTATGATGCAATTGTGAGCATTTAATGAAATCTCTGTCTCCAATTTATTATTATTCCTTTCTTATCTCTTTGTTCTAAAAATTGCACACTCTTAAAGATGATTATATATCAAAGCAATTTCATCATTAAAAGCCTCCTCATAGCCTGTGCTACAGTAACAGTCTAGAACTTGTATTTTGTTGAACCAGCTAAGAAGAATCTGCAGAATGGAGCTCTCTACAAACCCTTCACATGTGCATATTTCCCTCCTGACATCAGAGGACCGGGTTTCACACTGGAATAGGCTTTCAAGTGGACCTTGCAGGCATAATCTCAGTGTAAAAACTTAGAGAGACAAGGGAAGGAAAAAGAATTTGCTATGGATTAATGGTCAGATAGTGCTCCAAGTTATCATAATAAAGTTTCAGAACTGATCTATTAGTTTCCAAGAATTACCTTCTACTGTAAGAAGGTGTTCAAAATCAGGATAAGTCCCAGTGAATTTTTCATCTGAAGTTTGAGTTCAATTTTCTCTCTTTGATAACTGTCCCAGAGAAAATGGATTAAAAAAACAAACTTAAATCAGATCAGAAATAGACTATCAAATCAAGTTACAAAACAATCAATCTTTCTGCTACTTAGCTATGCTACAATGTAATTTCCATGGCAAAGCTGTTCCTACCTTTAATTACCTCACAATCGTCTTTGGATATTTGCATGTTGCTGTCATAAAACAGTCAATAAAAATAGCACAAACTGTTGTTGTTACTGGTTATGTTCACTGACCAATAAATAGACTTTCTTCTATATCACACAGTCATCTCAAATGAATGTTTCTATATGACTGCTGCTTGAGCTAACACAGTCAGTAACCTGAGTTGTATTGTGTGCTTATTAATATTATACTATGAAAATTAACATTTATTTAAGAGATCTCTTCCATGAACTACACAAAAATCTTGAAAATGAGGACTTCTTTGCCAAGATGTGTTTAGAACAAAACACATCTCTGCTTTCAGCTAAATTCTAAGTCACAAATAATGCCAAAACAAGCAAGTGATTTTCTTTTTCAAGAAGACCATTTATAGTTCTTTAAAATAATAAAATGGGGGAACTGGTTCCCTAAGGAAAGTGTCAAAAACAATTCTAGTCATAGAAGTCAGAAGCTCACTGTACTTGACTTGTGATTCAACCTTCATTTCCAGGCAAGAAAATGTTGATTACTTAGAGGCTGTGCTAATTTGCAGTTCTAGTTTCAAAAATCAGTTCATAACGATGTTTGAAAAACTGAAACATCATTCACACCAAAACAATCCCTTTTTAACCAACATTTCATATCAAACTATTTCCATAGGAGAAAAATAATATTGAAGTGAATTAGTTTGCTAGAAATACAGTTTCTTTTTCTTATTTTCTTTTAAATGAAAAGTATGCATTTGGGAATGACAGCTGGGTTTTCAGATGGTGTGATTTTATTTATCAACTTCAATGACTTAATTTTTAGATTTTTGTGTGACACCAAAAACATCTGGGTTTTTTATCTTGGATACTTCTCTCTGTTACTCAGATAAAGATATTAACATTGGCACAAGAATATATAATGACTATTTAAATACTAGAACCATGTAGGTAGTAAGATTAAATAGAAATATTATAAAAAATAATCCAGTTCATCAAAGAAAATTCTGCAACATCAGATTGACAATTCACAAATATGTAAACTCTACTGAAAATAATAATATTTTTAACTTTGAAACACCTTTTTTTATATATATTTTTGAACATTAAGGCCGTTACTAATATAAAATATGCTTTCAGAACTAAGGTTTGGAGATTAAAAAGTCTATCTTTTCAATTAAAATGAAAGTCTGTGAGGATCTGTGAGTTCCTGGTACAACCTCAGATCTCTCATCTATCTTTATATCTCAGTCATATAATGGAATACTGATCACATTAGGTGTCTTGTTTGGGGAAATTGTAAGTAATCACATAAATAGGGATACCATTACTATGTAGGTACACAAAACAGGCACAAAAGGGGGGAATTTTAATGTTACAGCTTTTGTTTTGCCATTTCCAAGCTGTGAAGTACTTGACTGCATGCTTCCAATAGTGTTTATAGTAACTACATAGATTAAAATGTTCTCATCCCTGGATCTTTATCTTATATTACTTCTCTGTGCTGAATAGCACAGATGGTACCTGATGCCTCATCCTCAATGTTTTGTTTTTTTTTTTTCTTGAGGGTGTTTAATAAACCTAAAATTCCTGGCTTGTTCTAGTTTCCACTGAAGAAAAAGCTCATTTTGGCTTAAGTGCTAGAAAAATCCAACCAAAAATTAGAAAGCACATTTCTATGTTTTCTGACATATGATCCAGCAAATAATTATACTTCAATTGTTCGCTGCTACACCTTATTTATTTACTTTTCCTGCACTGTTATAGGAAAGGGAAAAAAAATCCATCATAGGAAATTTAGAGAATTCCTCTCATCTGCATCTTGTAAAGTTACTTTTGTTTTCTTTTTCTAAATGTATGTAGTCCCCGCACCTAATGTATGCTTCCAATTATTATAATCATGTAACTGTAATTGAAATGATACAGAACTCCTATAGTCAACTGTCCAAAGGCAAAAACCAACTGACCCAGTCTGAACTAATAAACAATAGTAAATAAAATAACAATTGGCCCAGTCTAAACAGGAACAACATTCTAATTTTATCTTTTCTGAGGTTTTTTCCTTTCCTTAAGCAATGTTTTGATATTTAAAATTTCCTTCATATTGTCATGGACTAAATCTATATTGAAAAAATACAACAAAAATTATGTTAACATATGACTAGTACAATTATCTACATTCAAAAAAAGTCAAATATTGTTCACTATCTACAAGACCTGAAAATAGATCAATATCTATCATGGCAATAATAATTTCTATTTCAATATGTAATGTTTTTCCCTGTCAGGCCCAGACCAAAGCCAATGCAAACCATTGCTGAATCACTGGATAATTAAATATAGTAAACATATTTCATTTGGTTTTATATCCTGGAATTTTATTCTACTGCCATATGGTTTTTGCTTTCTGCATAAATGACAGATGACAAAATGTGGACCTATCTCTAGTTTATTTAGTTTGCCAAACTCTTTATTACTATTTTTTAAGTATAGTTAACATGCGATTAGTGCAGATTTCAGGAAAGAGTTCAGGTGTCTGGGTTATAAGAAAGAATAGCACCATGATTTATATTCAATGCACAATTTTAGCAATTAATTCCTTGACCAAAACCCAAAATTACTATTACATTAAATTATTTCGATGCCCCAAAGAAAAAAACAAAGTACAAGCATCCAGCACACGTGTCAAATCTGTAAATTTTATGAGACAATAGGCATATAAAATTACCAATAACCCATAATTATAAAAATAGCTGATGAAGAGTTAAACAGATTGATTATCCCAGGCAAGATCCAGATCTATTTTGCGAACACTGCAACAAAGCATGTGCATGTGTGAAACTGATACGGTGCAGCACTTGCCAAAAATACTTCCCAGAATTCTGATTCTGTATTAAGGTTGCACGTCATAGCTAAAATTAAAGTACATTTTGCCCACTATAGGCTACATGTGAAGGAAGTGTGAGAAATCAGCTGTGTAGTCCCTTCCACTTATTTGGAAGCAATTGTTCCTTTACAATGTGCTTCAAACTGCAGTGCTGACATTTTCACGCTTGAACTGGCCAGAAGCTGCACAGACTGAGCCAGGATTTCTCCGTTGTGTCCATTTGGGATCCATGGGAAGAAGCAGGATCCTCATCTTTCCTCAACAAGGCACCTGCACAGAAGCCCCAGCCAGGACAGGCGTGGGAGTGGGAACATCTGACCATGGGCCTCTCTTCGCTTGCTCCAGAAGGATGGAAGGAGTGACTTGTGCTTCCCAAGGACACCTGACAGTGCTGCAAGGCTTTGCAAGGCACAGCTACATACAAAGTGCTTCCAGAAACACACCAACCCCATCACAGCACCCATCCAGCTGCACAGTCCTTTTTCTCTTCCCCCCTGTAGGCCAAATCCCAACCTTATTTACCTTAGGTAAATGTCCCATCTGCAAAATGTGAGTTGGCTAAAAATGTGCTTAAATGCTCTCCTATTCCTGAGGGAAAGAGCTCTCTTAAGAATATTGCCAAGGAAACTGGAGCCATTTTCGTGCAAAAGGCAGACTGCCTGGAAAGGCAGAAAGCAGCACAACAAAAAAGCCCTTTGTGTTGTATTTCCCACCCCTGTAGTACCAACAGGCTAAGTACTTACAACATCCAAGAGTAGGAGAACAAAACCTAAAATTGGTTCAATTTAAAACTAAGTGAAAAGTAATATTATTTTCAAATATATATGTATTGCTCTGTCTAGCAGAAGGACACCACTGCTTGACTGTTTGAAATAAGGAAAGGCTGTCACTTTCAACACTAACATTCAATATAAGGTTTAAAATTAGATCTTATTTAATATAAGCAAGGAAGATATTTCCAATGCAGTCTGCTATCAAAACTTGTCTGTCTGCAGCTCTTTGAGAGTGCAGATTATGCATTAGCTTCTCAATATCAGAATGTGAGTGGACCAAAACACTGAGATGATCCTTGTGCCTTAACACCAAGTTTGCAGAGGTTACAGACAAGTTCACTGTAGGTACAACAGATTTCCTTGCTCTTAACAAGAATTTTTGGGAGCAACATTTTAGGTTATCAGTCTATTTGCATTACTTATATGTTAGAAAAGTAATAGATTTGGTATCTATTTGTAACCCCACTACTGGGGTTTTCTTTATCTGGTTCTCTTTGGTTGGCCAGTATAGATTTTTTGGGTCTTTTTGGGTTTTTTAAACCTTGTAAGCACCATTATTACATGCAAAAAATATTACTTTGAAACAGTAGTTTCATTGAATGGCACTGAAAAATGTGCCACCATTACAGAATTCACGGAAGAAAAACACAGATTGCCTCTACTGTGTCTTATTTGCTCACTATCACAGGCATTAATATAAAATTAAATGGAAAAAAGCATACAGCACAAAAAAAAAACTTCTCCTGGTTTTCTATTCTCATCATTAATACTGAAGAGACTGATCCATATTAAAGGAACTCCAGAAATATTTCTGGAGGCTCTTTAGGTATATATATGTTTCATTGTGTTTTTCTAGATTCAAAGATGCTCTCAGGGCTTTATCCTGGTCCCAGTTGAGCTGATGTAATGATTCCCATTGGGGAGTGCTGATATCAGGCTTAATATCAGTAGAGTTCATACAACATCACAGAGCAATAGTTTGTTCTGGTTATAATTTCAAAAAATGGTAAAGAATCTCTGTTACTCTGGTTTTACTGGCAAAAATACAAGAGTGCTTTGCCTTAGAAAGAGAACAAACCCAAGAATTTAATGTGGCTTCAAACTATGATAGGAGCTCTGGAGTTGCAATTTTTTTCATTATTGGACACAGAATGTACTTTCCAATTAATTCCCCAAGAATACATTTGAAACAGGAACAGACTGTGTACTCAGCGCTTTACTCTCTGAAAGCCTGGAACTCTAAGGTAGGCTGTGACTGTTTCCTACTGAGTTGTTGCAAAAATATTTCCTTTCATATCAAGCTCTGTGTTAATTTGTGGTGGAAAATAACAGGATTATTAGGAGCTATTAACAGATTATTTTGACTTTTAACTCGGATAAATCTCAATGATGTGAAACAAAATCAGCATTTCCTGAAATGCTGTCATTTACCCTAACAAGTCCAATCTTACATTGGAACTAAGAAAAAAATTTTTTTAATGTTTGTTTGGGGTTTTGCTTTTTTATTTTTAATTTTATTGAAATGAAGCAGTAGCTATCAGATTAAAAAACAAAATGCTACCAAAATTCAATGCCCTGTATATTCTTTGGAAGCAGAGAACCATGAAAGTGAAGTGTGTAGAGCTTGGTACTTCTCAGTAGCCACATAAGTCCTGTTTCCCTGGAGTTATTTTCATAATGGACTTTTTATTGTCTGCAAATGTTTTATTTTCCCTTCTTATTGTAAAAATATCATTATTCATACACATTCCTTCACCTCCACTCAGGCAAATCCATGACCCTCAGTGTTCATGTGACTACTGCAGCCACAAGGCCAGATGTAAATGCTAATATTTTGGGGCTTTTTAGGTGGTTCATTTTTTATAATTTTCACACTATGTCTTTGCAAAAAATAAACGGTGGTCACCTGAGAACAGGCATGCCTGCTCTGTGTGGGCACTACCAGACATTCAGGAGATTTTCCCCTTGATAACTGGTTCTTGTTTGCATTTTAAATCAGACATTGCAGACTACAAAGAAAAGATACTTTAAAGAAAAATTAAGACAGGACACATTATAAATTCTGTCTCCAGACTTGATTTGAATCAATGCCCTAACCTTTTTTAATAACCTTCTAACTCATCAATATTGCCCAATGGGGCAAATTATTTTCTCATCTCTGATTTTCTGTTGAACATAAAAACGTATTTTAACTTATTTGAGGTTCTTACTTGCAAATTACGTATCCCTATTCCACATGCAACACCTTCCTCCTGGAATCCTTTTGCTAGATTCTTCTTTAGTGTTCCTTTCATCAAAGTGCATCAACATTGGTATTTCAGGTCAGACCAATACTGTGTTCCTGAGGTGATTTTTTTTTTTCTTTTCTTTGGTTTTGGTTTTTATTGTTTTTTTTTGGGGGGGGGGTTATGTTTTTGTTTTTTTGTTTTTTTTTGTTTTCGTATGTCAACATTGTTTAAAGTTCTCAGGTTTAGCCTCACAGTTTTTCCCAGTTGGATTAAGGTTAGAATGGACTTCATGGAGTTTTAGGTCTACAAGGCATGGAAGTGAAATTTCGGATAAGGTCCAATATGCAAATCAAGGTAAATAATTCATCTAAGCAAATATCTCAGTTCTAGAATACTTTCCTTAAAAAACTCTTTAACCTCAATTTTTACCTTGCTCCGTTGGACAATTGCTCCAAAGACGGAGCCTTGTTTCACCAGCCCCCAGCTAACAGATGGCAAATACCCATGCCATTGAGACTGAGGCAGTAACAAGCTGTAAAACTCTCCATCAGCACGGAGCTTATCTCCTGACTGGCTCTGTGCACAGCACTCTCCACAATTTGCACTGCTCCATGGCCAACCCAAGTGCAGAGGCCCTTGGCAGGGATGAGCAACCTTGTATTATGCCCTCTCCAATGCCAGCCTGGTTTTTCATTCCAGCTGGAACCTGTGCTGATGACTCCTGCTTTGCTGCCGGGTTTTCCTGCATCCTAATCAGGTGAAACCCTTATCAAGCAAAATCTCCTGTATTTGCATATCACAGAGCCATGCTGCTGCTGGTAATCAGCAAAGTGCATGTGCAGCTTCTTAATACAGATTCAAGCTTATGCCATCATTCCTTCAAGGTGAAAAATCTGATTCTGCTCCTCATTCATTGCTCTTTAGGTCTCATTTTGATCAAGATAAAAATTTTATGATCTTTTTGAGGAACAGAGTTAAGATATTTACCAATTCATGATTCTAGAAGAATGTATATGAAAATATGCCGACAGATAAATGAGTTTCACCCTACAAATGTTTAAGAAACTGTATCCTCAGCTAAATGCTTCCTAATCATATGACTCCCTTTAAATTATATCTCTTCATACATCTACAGCTGTAGCTAGACCTGACAGGGGTCTACATATATGCAATTATCAATGACAATTAAGAGAAAATAAAATCCCCTCGGTTACAGTTTAAAGCTTGCTATAAATTCATAAAAACGTTTTCAGAAGCTTACATCAGAAAAAATTGTTAGTTGTGGAGATTAATATTATGTTTATCAATATTCTAGGAAAAAAGAAGATAAATAATGTGGAATAATGGCACTGCAGGAAGAGGTAGAACTGAGAGATTACTTGTTGAGAATGTTTTACTTTTCAATCTCAACTTTGAAGGTATTGACTTTCAGCAAAGCAACAGAAATTAGCATATAATCAGCGGTTTTGCACATATACCCACAATCATTTAACCTGCTTAGTATTCTTGTCAAGGGAGAGTGACATTCAAAGTAAATGTAAACAAATTACTCTTACTTGGGTAGTAGTTGACCCAGAGCCTTTGTCACACAGCTCCATACAGAGGTATGGATCTCATCAACGGGGCTCCAAGCAGAGCTCTGAGACAGGAAGCTGGCAGAAGAGAGCTGTGAAAACAGGAAGGAATGTTTGGCACTCTGCTGTATTAAACCAGAGACTATGAACTTTAAATAAATTTTGTCCCAGGGTACACTTGGAGGGCCTGGGTAGGCTTTGACAGCAGAAGAGAAAATCCAGCAATTTGCTATATGGGAATAATACACTGCCCTTTTTTTTCTTTTCAAGGAAATAAAAAAGCTAGATACCTTACTATAATGAGGGGACAGAGGTGCTGGTGAAACAGATCTTTACGGTGTGATTTTTAACTTCTGAGTCCAGCCAGGCTGGAATGTAGGGCAAGAAAGAATAATGTTCCAGGGTCCTAATGCAGGAGGGGAAGAGCAGAAATACTTGTGAACATCTAATCCTCTTCAAAGCAACTGCTTTTTTTCAGATTTTTGGTCATAATAGCATAGAAATTTTGCTTTTGTTTCAGTTCCCGGAAAGCTTTTCCCTTCCTATGTTAAAATGCATATTTATCAAGTTAATGTTGTTACTTTCATCTGCTGGATCTACCTGCAATTTAGCATCTTTAAGAGTAGCTGGAAGAGTTTTACTGCTGTCAAATCTCTGATTGAGGCTGCGAGATGAGAAAATCCCATTTAAAAGATTTTTCACACAAATGTATAGTATTTTTAGAGACATGCTCATTTTTAGAGATATGCTCATTTCCAACATTGCAGTGTCTAGAATTAGTTTGAACTACAGTGGAAATAAAATGTTCCTTGGTCAGATTGTGGGCTTAGCAGAAAGTGCTGAGTCTGCTTTCTACAAGAAATTCTATTCATAAATAACATTATTTTTCAGAGATAACAGCAAACGGAATGTAGTGCCAACAGAGGAAGCCTGAATCTGACTTACTGAGGCATTCAAGCAGTATGGAGGAGTGATATAATAATTGAAAAAAACTTTCTGCTCTCTGGCTAAAATGTTCACTGTTTGGACAAAATAAACATATTTTAAAACTGGATTGTGTAACACAGGCATTCTAGGAACAAAATAGAAGGATCTTAAGTTTAGCATTACCACTGTAGTTACAATGGCTAATGACCATGCAATCAGTGATAACCCACCTCTACAAGCTCTGAGGAATTATCAATACAGTTTATCCATTTTGAATCCAGAGAAGAGAAGCCAAAGAAAACACACATTTTTTTTTCTCTAATGGAAGCAAGGAGCCATGAAAAAGTAATTCAGTGCTAAATGTCTTAGTTAATCACTTATTATGTGGTTCCTTTCACAGAAACACTGGAGTAAAACTAATTCTAGTGAAATTTAAAGCATTACATTTTGGTAAATATTTGTCAAAGATCATTGAAACTATAATTATTTGTTGGTATCAGAATAGCCTCTACAAACTCCCAAGTTCCATTAAACCAATCATATTCATAGAGTATATTCCCTCTGCACAGAAACTTGTAGCCTAGAAAATGAAAAAAACCAGAAGAGGCAGACAGAATAATTGTGGTTTGGTAACACGGAAATGGGAACAAAAAGAGGGAAATTGGGACATGGGAAACTACCTGAGGATTCAATAGTAAAACAAGCAAATAAATCCAAGTTCTTCCTTTGCATTACTGAGCACCCCTCCTTGCCACTCAAATCTCTTGCCATCAGCATTTGTTTCAATTTGGTTTATTGCAAATTCTTAATTTAAACAAATTTTCACATATATTTATTTTTAATAGAGCAATCTGAATAAACACATCAAACTACAGGTAAATCACTAATATCTTTACAAAACTTTTTGTTCTATCTCTTTTTCTTCAAAATCTTTTCAAGATCATAACCTATATTATTATAAATGGTTTACAAGTGAAATACTGAAATACTGCCAACTTTTTTCCAGAACAGCCTATTTAGTTTTTTTCATTTTCCCCCCTCTCAAAACTGAATAACGTCTTCGCTCAAATTCTAAAATAATATAATACTTTAGAAAGCCAAAAAATATCAAAAAGTCAGCAGGTCCCTGCACAGGTATTTCATCCTTCTTCTTCCTAGAATTACAACACTGCTTCTTAAAGATGTTTCCATTGTAACTGTTGAGGAGCTTTTAGTGTAAATCCTTTTGATGATTTTTCTAAAGGGTAGTGTCAGATCTTTTACATTTTAAATCAATATTTGTTAAATCTGAATAAATTTTATTCTACCCACAGCAATATCTTCCCTCTTATTTATTCCAATGATAAAATGCAACAGATCAAAGACAATTTTTAAATATGACTGAAAAAACATCTCCCTAATTGTCTACTCAATTTTCTGTGAAACTGTCAACTGAATTAAGAGCATATTCTTAGACAAGTTTTCAGGTTTACCAAGGGATGTAAACACAACTAATATTTACAACTTAAGTTAAACCAGGAAGGGATTGCATTTCTGCACTTCCTTTTTAGTGAATTATTCTGGTAATACAAACTGATTTTTTTTACAATCTTAAAAAACAAATAAACAAAAAACAAAAAAATCAAACCTCTGCCCCTCCCCTGAGCCTAGAGACATCTTTTTTCCATCTTTAATACTCAGTTTGGTTTTTGCAGTATCTGAGAACGAGCTGCTGCCCCCAGCTCTATTTCTTCTGGGAGAAAAGCAACCTAAGGTGTAGAAAGAGTAAATAATTTTTCTGTAAACATTACTCTAAGCTGCTTCCATGGCTCTAAAGGGACTCAAGAAAATGACACCATACCATCAAACATCCTGCACCACTGTCCTGTAATATTCAACTACAGGGACTCATCAACCCCTTACAAAACATGTGTGACAGGTCTTTGAAAACCTCTACTGATTGTCAGGGTCCTTTATTTGTATAAAAACAGTCAACCCACATTTAGGAGTTATTCAGCAATTAAGTACATAGACCTTCAATTCTTTCTCTCTGAAGAATGGATAAAACTATAAAAGTGACTGTAAAATTTCTGCTTTCTGGAATGCAGGAATAGTAAATAAAGATAGAAAGCAGATTAGATAGTGAAACTAGAAAGGGGAGGGAAGCAACTCTATCTTATCAAAAGCATATATTTATAAGACTAAAAATATACAGTTCAACAACCAAACCAATCCTAAACCAGATGCCTTAATTCAGTCCACCCTGTATGTCCTAGCACAGAGACATGTGGCCTAGCTTGAATATGGGCAATAGTAAACTTTACAAATATAAAATGAACCTGTTTAACTTGTCATTTCAAGAAGGTGTTTTATTTCCAACTGTCAGTTTTATTAGCTGTGAAGTGTAGGATCTCCAAGAGTATTGTAAAATCTGAATACGACACTCATTTTCTGAATGACAGTATTGTAGGCCAGAGAGAGTAGGAGAAAGGACAAGAGGAACACTTCCCAAGTTATTCAGAAGAGGAGCCTGATCAGTCTTGCCCAAAAGCTTAAACACCACCATTGATTTAAAGGTTTCATTACAACAGATATCAAACTGCCCACGCAATCCCTGCTACGTAGCACAATTCAACGCTCTCTACCTCTTAGTTACCAGGGAAGACAGTGATGTCTCTAGAAAATTATTCACTTATTCCAGAAACAAAAACTAAAAGAGCTAGAAAATATTTGGCTCAATATACAAAAAATACATTCAAAAATCAACACTAAGCTGAGAGTAAAAAGGAAAAAAAAAACCAATATAATTTTAGAGTGCACTCACACCAGCAAGTTAATCTGAATTCTATTGCATGGTGTTAGTATCAAGAAAGCAGAATTTTATCAGTCATGCTGACATCAGATTTACTTGGCCAATGTTGCTGAATTTACAGGAATATGAGAGAATGAGTTAGACATAGAGCATTCCTACCTTTACTGTACTTAACAGGTAGTAAGGAGATATCAATTACATCACAGCTGCAGAAAAATTAACATTTGAATCTTAATGTAGCCTTCGCTGTGTGTTTTACAAAGTATTTATCTCACTACAGGATGATTTAACACCATAAGATATTCCATATCTCAAACACAGAATGTATGGTCAGTGAATACATTCATCAATGAAAAATTAATTTTACTACATGGTTAATAACATATTAGGCAATTAGGTAAGGAAATAATTTCAGTATACTTAAACACTGTGCTGAAATATGCTTATGAAAGATTGCAGAAATTAATACTGAAATTTCCAACAGCACACACATGCAGAATTCTGCAGGTTTAACTAGTATTCCTTTATTTCAGAAGTGCCAATAAATTAGAGGAAATTTTGTTTCACATTAATTTCTGTGATGAAGCAGTACATACAAAGCCCATCAATTACAGTGATAGAAGTAATTAGGCTTTCAGTTTCTATGAATTAACAGCATGTCATGTTCTCGGGGATAAGTGGCATGCATGATTATCTCTGATTGTATCTATCCACTTAATTTTTAATGAATGTCATAGGATGTATGCAGATTCTAATTAGCAATAAAAACAGGTAGATTTATTAGTTGTTTTCAACTTTATTAGTTAAACTTGTGCTATGTTAATGATCCTTATGCTCAGTAATGGAGATTTCTCAGTGTATTATTGAATGCTCTCAGTGTTACATACTTGGACAGGGTGAGAGCTGTGACAGTTGATAAAGAGTTAAACTGCTAAATATGGAACAAACCAGCTGCATTCTGACTCTGCATTCCAGTAAATGAGAATCCATAATAAAGTCATAAAACGTCCTGTTGTGGAGCATGCTAATGCTAATAGACTCCCAGGAAAATTGTCAGAGTTTCAATAAGTATTCAACAGTAGTTCAAATGGCTCCTTCTCCCTTTTTATTTTTCCATATAATACAAATATATAATTTTCTATACTTTTGTAAAAGTATAGAAAGTATACTTTTTGCCTTGAGCATTATGGAGCATCTTAGTATAAGATGCTCCATAATGCATATAAGTGCTTAAATGGAGAGCTTATAAAACTTAGTATATGTTGTACCTCTTATATAATAAATATTACACTTAGCCAATAATTTTTTTTTTCAGAATTATGAGGCTGGGTGCAAAAAGTTAAGATTGGGTCCATTTTGTCCAAATGGGCAGACTACTACACTATTTTTTTTTCCTCAAAGCTAAACAACATTATTTTATAGAACCATACGCCAAGGAAGACAAATTTTAGCAGAGAGAAATCAAATAATTTAAAATATCAGCATTAATGTTGACCTCGATATACATGAAAACTCTGCTAGGCATTTCATTACATATTTATTTATATTCATTTATATATTAGAAAAATGTCACACAAGATATTGCTTTCCAAAATACGTTTCCTTCTTTTTTGTTTTAACTAAACAAAAAGTATTCACCCTCCACACAAGCACAGATATACATACTCTTATAACCTAGAAATTGCTGTAAAATAATTTAATCAATATGGGGAATCAGTGCAGCCCCTTTTCACAAGAACTGGTGAATGAGAACTGCGGTCTCATTGAAAATGCACCAGCAATTCAGCTGTGATTGCCACTGGAGAAACGCATTAGAGTAATATCTTGAGTCATAACATATGCTTAGGGCTTTTTTATTTATTTAAACACATTTAATTAAAGGATATTAAAGAAAGGACAGATGAGTAAGGGTCTACTTCCAGGAAAAATAATGAGGAAAGTATTAACATAATTTTGGTTTTATTTCTGTACTTGTATACATCAACCGACATTCCTTTAATATTCCTTTCGTGCTCACTTTCATGTTTGCTTTGCCATCTTTCATTTGCTTTGCCTTTTGGCACCTAAAACACCCTGGGCAATAAACAACTTTCTTACATTTGTCATGGAAAAAAACGTCTTGCATTCAAAGGCTGAAAGACCAGAGGCCAGGAGCACATGAAAGTCACACTTCATTCACCATCCATTACCCCAGCCTTGCCCTCCCCTCCTCCCTGCCTCTGGTAGGCAAAGTCTCCACTGAGTGTTTATGCTCCCCTTCAGGGAAGAGCTCTTGGACTCTTTTGCTATATCATTCCGCAAATTGATGTTTGAATCAACTCATTCTTTAAAAATTCATGAATTTAATTAATATCACATCCTGTTGCCTGTTTCACTGGACTTAAAATATTCACTTAGTGTTACTGGCCACAGCTTTTTCTCACTGAAAGCAGCAATCAAAAGCAAACCATGGAGATTTTTTTTTGTTATTTTATTTTTTTCTCTTATTTCACATCAAAGAAATAAGTGGGAAAAAATCAAATTTAACATACCACCAGATGTATATCTTAGAATTACTTGTAACTAAATATGGTCTTTCAAGAGAGGTAGCTAATTGGTTGTCTTAAGGTATAATGCAGCTCTTATCATTAAGTATTTTCTACCTAAATTTGATCAACTTCAAGAGGAATGGAATGTGACAAAATTATCTTTTTCTTTTTTTCACTGATCACCCAAATATCTTTCTGAGACATAACTCATCAGGAAAAAAAAAATCACCTTACTTTCTCCTCTTCTATTTGATTACCTGTTTTTCTCATCTTATCCTCATGGGGTTTTTACCTTTATTTTAGAAGGTGTAGATGCCTGCCAACCTCTGCACACAGCTGAGCAAGAAGCAAGATGTTATTGGGTGATCCATAAGGGGAGAGATTCCAGAGCAGTCTGGAAACACTTCCACAGTTGCACACCCAAAGATTAGGTGCAGCTCACAAGCAGGACAGCTCAGCCACTCCGGTGCTGCTGTGCTCCTGCTTCCAGCCTGCAGGGATACAGGAAGGTCATTGGCACTCAGTGGCACAGCAGTCACAATTTCTTCATAATAGAGTAAAACATTTCTAAAGCTAAATTTCAAAGCAGTCTATACTGGCAAAAGTAGCGTCAATGTTATCAAAGTAAGGTTTCACTCTACACTGACAACTCAACAGAAATGTTTTAGGTTAAAGAAAAATGGAAATGCAGTTCTTACATAAAACACATGTTATTTAAGTAAACAGAAAATACAAGGTAGGAACCCAGTGGGAGATATATTGGAATTTAATCATAGATTACAAAAAACCTTTAGAATTTCCCAGAAAAGGTTTTAGAGTGAAGATATAAACAAACCTCATCAAATTAATCTCTTCATTGTTCCTAATCTCGTGTGCTGTCATAAGATTACCAATGCTTGTTCTCATACCAGATATTAAATTTCACCCCTACACAATGGCTTGTTGGAGAAAGGGTTGGTTTAGTGGAAGACTAAACTAAAACAGAATAACTGAAATTAATTTTTTTGGTACTCTCTAGCTGAGATTTTCTCTCCTAGCCCATTATTAAATAGCCACAGGAGCGTCTCTGAAGAAGGAATTGATGCAAAGAATATAACAGCTGGAATATAGATCACACTAAATAATAATTTATCTGAGGAACATGAAGGGAAGTACTACATTTAATGTGGAACATGTCCAGGAAACAGGAGGTAGTTTCACAGGTTTACCATGTAGATTTTTGATTACAAACATGATGAAAGATGGGCAGCAGCAGCATCTTTATGGTCTGTCTTGTTCACTTTTCCATTTGCTAGAACAAATGGGGGTAGGGAAGACCAGATCTGAAGTTCTGTGATGGCCTGGGATATTTTATGAATAGCATAAAGTGACACACACTCGCATGCAAATCAACACTCATGTAATCCCTGGAAGAGCCTGCTTTAAACAAGGTTTTTAGTTCTCCATTTCTGGAAACTTTACAATTGTATCACTCTTTCTACTGCTTCATATCTTCCTATCTCTAACTGCTTCATATCTTCTTTCATTTTAATTCTACCAATTTTTTTTTTTGAAGGAGCACAGTGTTTCACTCTCCATTTTTGCAGAGCTGCAAAGTGTCTGTCTTTGTGCCTGCTGGTCCAGTGGGTTCCGGGCGAATGAATCCCCACTGCTCGGCAGCAGGGAAAGGTGCAAAGAGTGTGCAGAAGAATGATTACCAGAAACCAAAGGAAAATGTAAAGAACAAAATCAGGCAAAGATAAGGACTGTAGAGTTATATTTTTTAAAACCCACTCAACCATCTGAGGTTTGGATTAAGCATAAATCTTCAGCCTAATGGGATAGACCGAAGGCAGCACATTAAACATCTCTGCCGTGTGACTCGGCTATTCAGCAGGTCAGAAGAGAAATTCAGTGCAACTAAATAAGCAGGTTTTGGATGAATTCTTGTTCTGTCAGCCAGGAGTTGACAACAGATACAACACTAACAGACAGGCAGGACTGTCTACAGCAAAACCCAAGTCTAATACATGCACCATTTGTGCTTGCAGTCTGTGATGCGCAGCATTTGGTTTATTGTAACAACTGTTTTTAAATCATATGAAACACTCCAATATACCTTTACAAAAGTACTTTGTACAAAAGTACTTGTGGTTTTCAGAGTCACTTAAATACTTTAAATAGATACTTCCAGAAAGTCTCACTTTTCAAAGATTATCAGATTAATCATACCAACTTTCAGGTGGTAATATGAAAATAAAATCAGTCTGCTTGCTTCAGCTCGATTTTTACGTGAATTTTAGTTCAAGGATCTTTAACATATTATTAAGTCAGACTCCTCTTTACCAACACATCATATTTTTCACGGATTCCAGGACACATTGGTGGTTCAATCACTAGCTTTTTACTCTGCTAAAGCTTGTTGAGCTCTACTTAACACTTTTGAAACACAAGCTTCTAGTTTGCAATTTGCAGAGCTTCAGTTTCAAAGACTGTCAATTAACTACAAATCTTTAGAAAATAAAGACTTGAGAAATCTCCTAGCAGGACCAAAGAATCCTCAACTTTTTTCCAGTGTTATGCTCTGACATTTACCAAAAAATAGGAAGCAGAGTATGACTCTCATACACAATAATGTCCAAAATTAGAAGATTAAAGTACATTCAACAATGAACTATTAAGATTTCCTGATAATAAACTGAACAGTGGGATATCAACACTGTGATTTTTTTCCCCCCAGTTATTGACACAAAAAATCTGACCCCATATGCACTATTTCCTTATACCATTTGACTGAAAACATAACCAACAGAAAAACTTCATAAAATAACCTTTTGAAGTATCACAGTATTTGATAAAAGAATTGGATCAGAAATAGAGGAAATTTAGAATTCCCATCATAGGCAGCCCTGAAGATTTGCTCTAATGAAATCCCTTAGATAAAATGAAAAACGTTAACAACTGCAAAATACTGGGGTACAGACAAACTGAGAAGACAACTGGTGAGGCAGTTTGAAAATTCCTCTTATGTGTGCCTGGACTCAGGGCTATTGCAACCATATGATTGTGGCCACCAACCCTGTGCTTCTGTTTCAAACCTGAGCCTAAAATTCCTGGGCAAAGAAAATACTACTCTGGAGTAATAAATAGTGCATTTATTGTTAGAGGAATTTTTAACTGTCAGTGTGGAAATTATTTAAAGGTAGAGGAAATTAGCAATCATTAAGTTTAGTCACTGAATGGAAGTTTTTTTAGAATAACTGCCTAAGCAGGGTGAAATATCCAGATACATGTTTCAAGTACATCAAGTACAAGAAAACATCAGAGAATGAGGGAGAAGAAGGGAGAAAAGGATACTTGAAAGCATCTTGGACCCTGAAATCAATCTGACTTTAGATTTGTGCCCAAAACCTATCAACCTAAGAGCAAACAGCAATTCAGCCAACTGGAGTGAAGGGGTTTACTGATTGCACCTTGTCTGTGCATTTGTTGCAGAAACCCGTGGGGTTCAATCACAGGAGTACAACAGGCAGCCAGACTCAGGTGGATATCTGAGCTAACAGTGATTAGATGCCTGCAGAAAACCAGAGACGAGATCAGAGCAGATTCTCCCCAGAGACATTTTCAGTCCACTGACCAGAACAGACATGCACAGACTCCATCACCTGCTCTGGAGCAATGGTTGACTATTGTCATTGCTGCACTGCTTCTTCTGAGTGCAGGGGGTGCACTGGCACAGACCACAGCTCAACAAAGGCAGCTGGACTTTTGCCCTGTGGTAGGGCATTCCTCTCCTCTTTATAACCAACACAGTGTGATGGCAGCTTTTCTTTAAGCATAACTTTATTAAACTTATAGAGTGGAAGAGTCAGCATTTCAGAGAAATCAGAAACTGGACAATACAATGAGAAGGAAATAAGACAAAACCAAAGATCTTTATGGCAAAATAGAATAAGCCTGCTCAAAAGGAAAGAGCAACATCAGATAGTATTGGTTGAGGGTCTAGCTCTAATTGTGGGGTTGGTTTTTTTCCTTCTTTCTTGCAAGGAGCTATTAAGAAACAAAGTTACTGAGAATATAGTCCGAAGAAATTAGTGTAAGTGCTGTCTCCCTCTTCTCTCAATTTCACATTGTTATAATTTCCAGATCTACCTGATCCTTGCAATTTAGACTTCTGCATTAGACCAAATTTTGTTCTGCTAAAATCACCCACAAACATACCAGTTAAAAATGATAACAACACTAATATTTCTTATTTTTTGAATCACTAAGCTAAAATTCTAATTCTCCTACTTGGATTAGAATGGAATTCCTGGGTATGCTACAAGCATTCATCACTAGCAAGTTAACTGGGCAATGATCCCTGACATCAGAAAACCTTTCAAATGGGATTTTTCCCCTGAAATAATCCCCCCAAATAAAAGTCACTGGAACCACTGAAACATAACAAATATGCTCTACAGAGGTTTATAGGTACTAAGAGAAGACTAAAACCCTTCTTTCTGTGACAGTGGTATGATCATTCATTTCACTAGCTTTTATGGAAAATTTGTATAGGAATATCAAATTTGTTTACCCTTAAAGCAAAAATATTCTGATGTTTCATTTTGTTCTGCTCAGTTGCATAAAAAATTTACATACAGCAAACAATTCTTTAAAACAGCACAGAAAACTTTTCTAAATAAAAAAAATGCATTTTTTTATATGTTCTAGTGAAACATTTCTTTACAAACATATATTTTGGAAGACTAATGAATAGGAATGAATCTAGAGTAAGGTCTGTAGAAAAGTGCTAGACCTGGGCTCCTTTAAGCTGAAGTTGTCCTTTAAACACAGTATTCACTGACTAAAATTTCTTTTATATATGTAAAATATCATGAAGAGGAAGTTCTATGTCCCTTCGTAAAACTGACTGAAAGAGCACATTACACCCTGTAATCTCAGTTTTAGTCCAGGGAGTCAAAATAATTCTTATACCGTATTTTTGAAGTCAGAGATATGATTTCACAGTATTTCTCAAGTGAAAAGCAACAGCAATTAAGCAGCTTCTAATTTATTTCTGACACTTAAAATCTAATGAGGATAATTGGCTTAAATTACAAAATTTACCTGAGGAATCAACACCAATTTAACAGCTGATGGATCAAGTTTATGATATGGGGCTTTTTTCCTCTTAAGAAGTGGAAATTTTCAATTTACAATAAACAAGCTTTAACAGTAAGGAGGAACATGGAGATTTTCATAGTTACTTTCTGAGGTTCAGAGGTCTCTTCAAAAGTCAGAACTCTAAAATCCTTAACTTAACAATGTTATTTCAGAAGTCCAGGAACTGTCTAAAGTTCATGGTGTGTTTACAAGTCCTCTACCTTGACTTAAGTGTGGGAAGGGAAAAAATTAGATTCCTTTTAAGTCTTTTGCTTCTTAGACCTATAACCTAGAAATGAGGGTGAGCTAAGCTTTCCCTGCTTGTTTATGACTGTTCATTGAATTCACACACTGAATTCATACATTAAGTTAACAAAGCCATCTTGGTGTTTGTTTTCATGTCCAGATCAATACAGGGAATTTTATTTAACTACTACTGAAGTAGTATCATGCAAAATAAGAACATATTTTCCTCTTTCACCATCAGTCTTGTACTCTTCAAAGATAGACACTGGGGTGCTTAGAGGTCAGGATGTTATTATTTAGTTGTTAAGGGAAAATTTTAGATTTGTTCTAGAAAACATGGATGTTACTCGCTGGATGTCTGCAAGACATCACAGTTTTGAAAAAGCATCCTCTCCCAGCCCCTTAGAAATACACACAAAATTCTTGGGTTTGGTCTGTAAGAAGATGTGGATCATGGGTTAAAATCTGAAAATGAAATCACAAATTTCACACAATTCTGGCACCTGATTTTCAGTTTTTCAATTGTTCTTGATGCTAAACAATTTTGAGTTTTATATAGGTACAATTGTTCAAACTAATTTTGCCTTGGTGTTGGTTTGAGAAAATGCAAGAAAAAAGCATAGAGCTCCTGCCACTGAGACCAAAAAAAAAAATCCATTCTGACTCAGATCAAGCAAACCACCCCAGGTGAAAACAAATTATAACAAAGTTCAATTGCAGAACAAGAGGAGGGGTGGCAGCTCACCTGTAATTATGAGCATCTCTGAAGTAAACCAGAAATTGATGTGGCACTGCCATTGTGTCGAGGAGGCAAAGAGCAGAGGAAAGACTCTTTGTTCACTTTGTTTTTCCTCAGCAAACCAGCTTGTCTCATAAGATTTGTGAAGAAAAGCAGTCTAAATTTGAAAACATAGTCCTGAAAAACAATGTTTCCTTTTATTGGTGAAAAATTGGACAAAGACACCCCAAAAACCTGCTACAACTAAGAATCCCAGGTCCCAGCAGCAAAAATAAGAGATGGTAAATTATTAAGTAAGAAGCAATGATGAGATCACCCACATATGGTATTAAATTTAGAATACCAGTGAGCCATCAAGTAAGAATAGCTTTTGATATCTAATGGCCCCTATGTGAAAGGCTTCTTATCCAATTTCAATTCTGTTTTGCCTTCTCTCCTTTCATACATCCTTTCCTAGTTTAGAAAGCAACTTTCATAGGCAACAGGAAATATTCCACTGAGTTTCATGTATCTAATGAATGCTGATAAGTTATTTTTCTGCCCTACTGGATACTGGAACTAAGCATCAATCTGAGAGCAAAATAACAGACAAAAGTTCATTATATTCAGAGATTAGCATCAAAATTCATGTCTGCAGTTACAGAGAATTGTGTTGCAATAGTTATTTAAAATTTATATCTGCTGCAGATATAGACTTTTCCTTTGAGAATTTCTAAAAAGCTAGAAAAGGCAGAAAAAGTTTCCAAAGCCATAGGTCAATAAACCAAACTCTATTAAGTTAATTCAAAAAAATTTGCATTGTTTTACTTGAGCAAGGGAATTTTTTTGAGCAATCAGCACAGTAATACATTCAGTACTCGTGGTGAGGAATAGATAGCCGTTAGCCTTCTGCCTCGCATTACCTTTGGCTGAAATCATTTCTTTCTCCCTGCTAGCTGCAAACAGCTGTGGAACTGAATTCTGCTGCCTCTAACTGAGCAGTCCACTGCTCTGACAGCTGACCTCCTGCAGGCTGTTAGCATCACCAGAAGGGTAATCAAAACCCACCTGTTTAAGATATCACTGCGATGTCTTTATTCAGGTAAAAAATACCAAAAATTCCCAGACCATCCAGGTCAAAGCAGCACAGCTAAAATCAGTGGAGTTACAATGGTCAGACAAGATGATCTAGCCCAAAATCCTTACAAGAGCTGTTGACAAAAGTCTAGTAAAGCCTGTATTCTTTTACTCTCAGGAATTCACAGGTCAATGGTTATTACCATAAAGTGGAAAGGTGCCATTGACAAAGTACTAGATATCAGCAAGGTCCCATCAATTTCAATATAATGTTGATAAAAATATTGATAAAAATATTGATGGAAAATTATTGATAAAATACCCCAAACACAATTAGAGTAATAGTATAAAACTAAGTCATTAAAGTCAGAAGCAACACATTCAGGTACTAACATGCAAATTACAGTTCAATCTGAGCATTTGTCTGTGAAAGCTTGTAAAATACATATTTTTGCTTGATTACTGAGAGATTAAAGCAGAAATAGATCCTCTGGGATTCTCTTTAAAAGGTTTGTATTGAAAATGAGGTAATAGAATCAGTCAGCATATGCATGTGATTTATACTACTAATGTTTTGAAAAAGCATACTTATTACTATTTAAATGTTTCTCTTCCATGTAAAAACTGGAGTGGGGAGGGGGAGGAAGGGAGACAACTCTCATTGTTTGGGTAAATTGTTGTGCAGGCTTTCCTAGGCAATAGAGGCACTGCTTGAGCCTGAGTTTACCAGGTGTGAATTGGCACCAAGCCACCAGGTGCAATAAGGTTATGAGAGGTGACATGAGCCACAGCCCTGCCTTGGGAGGGAAGCTGTTCCACGTGAAGCCCAGGTAGCAGGGGGGGTAGGACAGACACCCTGCAGCACTCCCAGTGCCAAGGTGCTCAGAGTGCCCTGCCCAGCTGTGTGCTGCCACCCCTGCCCTGAGCCAGCTGCAGGGCCAGGCTGGCACACTGGGATTTCCATGCAGACCTCTTGGCAAAGATCTGCTGTGGGATTTCTTTTCATCTTTCTCTCGATCTCCCTTTTCTTAGGGTCATTTGTCTGAACCCACGAGCACACTGACGTGTTCTGCCCCATGCTGCCAGCACTGCCAGCCTCTGGGTCAGCACAGTGAAGTGCCACAGCTCCTTGCTAAGCACCATGTGCCAGTAGCAGAGCTGACACTAGGAACATGTTTCACCTACAAGGAAGCCATGCACAAGGCAAAAAGCTGATGTGAAGGACATGTTGGAAACACATGTTGTACAAAACTCTTACATCAATTTGATATAATTTTAACATCTCTTAGGGGTTTATCCAGTTATCATCATATCATAACACTTTAACAAGAACAGCCAAACCCCAGAACTACAGGAAAATTCACAGAGCTGCTGCTATTTTCTCTTCTCTGAGGGAGTAGGCTCTTGCTAGCATGTTTTTATTATGAGAGGATTGGACACAAGATGAGAAGAGAATGTATCCTTAAGAGGAACCACTTGAGGCACTACAGTTTTTTAAAAGAATCATTTATGTTACATACAACAGAAAATGCTGCATTCCTGGTGTTTTGGAACAGCATACAAACCCAGAGTTTCTCTTTCATAAACTAGAACTGAAAGAAGAACTAACTCAAATATATACTGGAGATCAAGAAGAGTGAACAATGCAGAAACTCTTAAGTCCACAGTACCACTTCCTGTTCAAGTAAAATAATAACAGTTCTACTTTTTTGTGGAAAGATAAACTGAAGATGGAGGGCAGAGGTGTGCCCATGTTACAGCTCTGCAGGCAGAGTTGCATGAAGACCCCCAAGTGAGAGGAAGTGAGTGAATTCCTTGACCTTGTGCCTTCTCTATCCACTGCAGGGAATGCCAAGCTCAGCATCAAAATTCTTTCCTCAGAAAATAAACCTAATAGCACATCAATGCAACTTTAGTCCCCATCCCAAACAGGGCCACAACCAAAACAAAAACCTTTCAGTAGCATAAGATCTAGAACTAGTTTTGAGCCCATTTTCAATCTATAGTTATTAACATCGTAAAAATAACCCATAAAGGCAAACTGAACAGAAAAAAACAGAGTTCTGATGTGAATTTCTTCTCAATCTGCCATAACTTCTTTATTTCTACACGAAGAAACTCCACTCCAAATTGGAAAAGGTTTCAAATTATGCAGTAAACCTACAGACTACGGTTAAGAGCTCAGAGCAGAGGTCAGAAGAAAAACACCACTTTGTGTCTTATGTATATTTAAGTGTACTTCACAATCAGTGCAATATTTCCATAGCTCTATGGTCTGAGAGCTATACATAAAAATCAGATTTTCTGAACTGAATTTCAGCTTTTTTTTTATAGTTGGGTAGGAACAGTTTTCATCTACAAGTACATATTCTTACACCACAGTCACAATTCATTTTGAAAAAATCAGACTCACAGGTTGCAAATCCATAAATGCCCTTGGCCCACAGCATATTTCTTAAATTGTTTGGCTACCACAACTCAGTGCAGTTCTTCAGACACCTTATATTGGTAGTCTCCAGTCTATCATCATACTGTGGTGCCACCATTTTGTCATTCTTTTCAGTAGAATAATCATAAGCACAGCAGAGAAAAAGGAGCTGAAATTACTGCTAAAAAGGAAAATAAAGCCTATTTATGCAATTATACTCTCAAACCTCAGTGTTAACCACACTCATTGCAAGATCACAATACCCAACAAATAAACCATGACTTTATCTTAGACAAAATGCTGCACAGCACCACAGAATGCTATGCTTGTTAAGGTGATAGCACACAGTATATTATTTCTAAACATTAAATTACTGTATGATTCATGACCGAATCACTGACAGTCAAAATACACAGAAGTTAACTGCTCACATGTTTGAGAATTTTCTCTCTGCTTTGATCCAACACCATCAAAATACTTGTTAACCTTTCCCTGGATTTGTTAGAAACTGGGATCAACTTCTCTGTCATATTTGCTTAGTAAGCCTGAAATTGCTGATTATTGCTATGCATTATTGCCTTTGTGTCTGTAGAACCAGTGTTGCTGGGACTTAGCTTCTCTGTGTGTGTGTCTGCATAAGTGATCTGTATAATTATTCTTCCTAAGTCACTGTTAATTACATCTGCATTTCTTCATTAAAGAGAATAGACTGATAAAAGGTGACTGGGACCATAAGACAATGTAATTCACAGATAAACAGGCACATTAATAAAAACAATATAATACAACTGGATTTATTGTTCTAAAATGGCTCTAAAGAACCTGGAAACTAGAAAGTAAAAATATGCCTCAGTTGTAGACTAAGTCTTGTATATGAATATTATTGACTAGGAATTGAGCAGAGTCAGTTTTGAAAGTTCAACAGCACCTTTTAAAATGTGTATTCAGTCTTAATGAGATTTTTAAAAAATTAAGATGAAATTACAGTATCTTTCAGGTTCTTTTCAGCATGCTAGTCTTGTCTTAGCACAAAATACAGCTCCCCCACCTTTATTGTAAATATAAATAGCTATGGATATATGCATACACACATTTGCATTACCCACATTTAAATCCAATTATCCAGAGTTCAGAAAGGAAGGCTCTGAAGATCAGCCTCTGAAATGTTAAGTGTTGAGCCCAGTTTGCAACCAGAGGAATAATAAAGCAAAGAAAAAAACAGACCAAAGGTCCTTAGAGCTCCATCCTCAGTAGTGGCAAACAGAGTCTGCTGAATGGCTCCGTTCACTGAGTTGTCTGTATTTAAACATGTTGCTGTTACCAAACCAACCCACTCAACTTCAATGGGACAATAAGCAACAAAACAAAAAATTATTTATATATGCTAGTGCTAATCTCCCTTTTAAAAACACTTCATCCATCCTTAGTAAGAGATCTCTCAAATGACAAAAAACACAGCCAAAATCTTGCCAGGCACTAACTAGCTATGTCTTTGATTGCACTGTTTGCAAATCTATAATAGCACTGCTTCCATCTGTTCTGCAGTTTCCTTCTATACATTTCATTTTCAAAATGAAATAAATTGCTTACAGATTTGTTTCAAGGACCTCTTCCAAAGAGGTCTTCCAGCATATAGGCTATTGTGGACAATACTGTAAAATCTGGACAAAAATAATAGAGCTTTGCATAGGAAAAAAAATTTAGAAGAGCTGATAGGATGTTCAAGGGAAAATTTTAAAGAAATATATATCACTAACAACTCAGCCATTGACTGCTTCTTCAACATAACGTACAATTACTTTACAAAGCTGCTTTGTTTAAAACCCCAATGTAAAAGAAACTAGCTGGTTTTCAAAAGCAGAGTTAAATGGAATTCCATACATTATCTATAATAATTTTATGGTAAAATTAGTCATAGTTTCTGAAATCAGAGGAAAAAGTTCCCTGTTACTCTAGGTATGACTCAGCAAAACAGTTTGGAAGTTGATTTTAAAAGGCTCAGATCCCCCTTCGAAGAAGTTCAGAATTATCCATTGCTTCGTGTAGGTGATGAGTCTTGTCTTGCTCAACATCCCCTAGACAGGAGCAAACATTGAAATAATAGTCACTATTTTATTTTTTTTTACATATATATAAAGCCTAAAATACATGTTAAGAGTTTATATGTCACATTACATTACATAGAAAATTACTATTACAGAATTACATAGAAAATTACTATTACAGAATTACAAGTCTTTTTCTGATGCCAAAAGGAAACAAGATAAGAACTAAGCTTCTTTAGAAAAAAAAAATTCCTCAGGAAGAATAACATTTAATTGTTTTTTCCACTGGATGACTAGTTTGGGTGTTTTTGTTTAATTAGCCAAACATTCAGAATGGGACCAGATTAGAATTATTTTTATGGCAAGCTCTCTATTAAACTCGTTTTAATGTTTGTGTATGTGCATATCTGTCTAGAACTCATGTAATAGAGCCAAAAACAAGATTTCCTTTCTGTTATAATAGGACACTACCTTTGCCATTATTGTTCTTATTGCTTAAGCATGGCACTTAAGCCCACAGTTATATCTAAAATACCAGTAACTCTGTTAGGCATTACTACTGTTACTACTAAGCAAGGGCCTAACACTTCAAAGGGCTCAGTAGCTGAGCAAATCCTCCAAACACTGTTGGAATTAAATAACATGGCACTGATGAATATAATATGAATATAGCTCATGTTTCTTTCTTCATTTACAAGATGCAGTGAGTCAGAAAAGTAGCACTTTCTGACAGCCTGCTCTGCAGTGAATAGTGAGCACTGAGTCACCCACACCACCCCAGCACAGCATCCTTTCCACTTGATATTTGCCATTCTATAATTAGAACAAACGCCATTCTTGGGACACACCAAAATGCTTTTAGTTAACTTTCTGCTTAAACCCATTTACAGAGTCTTTACTGTTCCTGCTTCAGAAGATAAGGTACACAATCATGACCTGTGCTATCTCCACTTTAGAGACAGACCTATTATTATAAAAGTAAATGCCACCCACTTGCTAACACTGGAGACTAATTAACTCTGCAATGGCTGCTTACCAAAGAGGGTAAAAATCACACTTGCCTGTACCAGCAGCTATCCTAGAAAATCAAGAGGATTAGATAATACTTTGTCTTTACTGATCCCCCCCATTCCTTTTTCTTTAATTTTTATTTATGTTTATTTTTGATTTCAACTTGTTTTCCTTATAACTATAATTTAAATACTGTTTTTTGTAAAAGTATAGAAGTTTTCTCTATTCTGGTTCTCTCTGGTCATGAACCCATTTCCTGGAAAAATGTTTTGAAATCCCTTTTATTTGTTCATAATCTGATTCATTTTTTTGAAATTTTCTCTTTTAAAAGCAAGTCAGCTTGATTTCAATAGCTATACTGAAAACTGACAGCTATATAGAATCATTAACCACATGATATTGAAAGGAAATCTTTAAAAATAAATTTGTCCTAAATCTTTTGTATTTAGGACAAATTTATTAAAGCAAAAGTCAGTAACTATAACTTTCACTTCACCATCTACATATCTGTTTAAACCAAACTTCCTCAGTTTGAGAAAAAAAATCCAACAGGATGTCAAATAAATATGCAACTCATCCAAAGAAATAAGACCCAAAAAAGTAATGGCCAAAGCTCACAACACCAACAGACACATACCTGGAGGGGTATATATTAGTTACACCAGTAACAATAAGAATTATGCAGTTCAATTAATTGGCATTGGGAATAATAGCATAAACAGTTTGCAAAAAGTCTCTGAACTGGCTGGAAGTCAGCAATGTGCTTTGGAACTTCCTACTTTACTTATATTACTTTTTGTCCCCAGCAAACAATGAGCAAATTAGCTTGTCCTGATTCTCGAGAACAGCCAGCAGCAGGGAGGGCATGAATACAAATACTTTAGAACTTCAGTTCTATGAACACTTTTAATGAGATCTCTTTTCTTTTTCTATCTTATCATTTTTTTTCATGTCTAATATTGAAACCTTTTGAAAAACAGAAATGGTTTTTATGCAGGACAGAGCTGTTCAGAAATGGACCTTAGTCACTGCTGGCGTCAATGATCAAGTGAAACACATCTCTGCTACCAACTGAGCTGGTGGCTGGATGTAAAGAAGTCTTCTTTTTGTTGTTCTGGTGTTCTGTCCCAGATCTAAAATACATAAAGAAGCAAGAGAGTTTAAATTGTGTCATATTGCTGGTTTAGTAGGACTTGCATGGTAGAGCAGAATTGCTAAAATGTCCCTCTGTTGCTACGTTTACAACCTTTTGCTGTAGGGATCAAGTGGAAACAGGGAAGGATGTACAGGATGAGTGGAGGGGTCCAATAGCTGGTATGTGCCACCAGCACCACCCTAGAGCAACCATCTTGTCAGACAGTTACAGGAGATACAAAAGAGCTTCAAAGAAACGGCGTCCCAACAGATTCCAACAAAAAGCACAACACAGCTGCAGTGTAGGAAGGGAAATTTTAACTTCTGCTTGGCTTATTAAATGTGATAGCTGAAGTCATGCAAGAGTCACCCAGACATGTCAAGCTCTCCAGAAGGCCCTGAGATACAAACAGGAATAACTTAGCAATTGTTGACCTGGTATTTTTTAAAAACAGAACATACGGCCTGTGAAGGCTTCTTCTTCCTTTGGATCTAGTCCAGCAGTCAGGCAGATGAGTTCAACCTTGCAATAGGACACAACTGCCAGAAAACAAGTGCTAAAGCTCCCCCTTTGCTGCTGCTACTACCAGTCTCACTCTCCACAGCCCTGGTCTGTCCCACATGATCCAGCTCAGGAGCACAGGCTGTCCCTGTCCCGTCCCTGCAAGCTCTCCCCAAGAACTCCAGTACCCCCTCTGAGCATCCAGAGAGTCAAAGCTCCCCACTCAGAAATCCACACTGATTTGCATTCCACACACTTGAACTAAATAATAGGTCACACCAATTCTTTACCAGAATTCTTACCCCAGAATTCTTTAATACAAAAATCAAAGTGGAATCATGTATTTATTTCCATTGTGGTAAATTTTGTGACTGATACATTATTACATATAGATACGAGTCCAGGTTTGCTGTCCTCTCATGGATTATACAAATCAGCATAGACACACATACAAGTGACAACAGTAACCATAGCAGCAATAAAACTGCATCTGAAACATTAAAGAATTGCTATTGTATAAGATATTAAAAAGTAAAACGATCTCTTACTATAGTAATAAACTGCCATTTTGTTCATCACCTATTGAAAATTATTTTTTACTGTTCAGAAATATTCCATCATTACAAGATTTTGATTCCAGTCATGGAAGAATCTTTTCAAACTACAGTAATTTCTGATTCAGGCCAGAATTTTATTTTTGTACATCCTGGAAAATATACTATAAATTTTCTTTACTCTTGAAATCAGTTGTGAATTAGTCCTGCTCAGCCAGTTTTCAGTTGGATGAGAAAAAATGCCTGTTTTCTAGCAGTATAGAATTGAAAAACTGCAACAATAAAAGTGTCTATTTACCTAACAATTATAATAACTAGATTTGTTCTGTCAATTTTGACTTGAGCTAAGTGACAGATGCTGTTTCCTCCATACAAGATTATCCAAGGGCACATTAGGGACACTAACTAATAAAGAGGGACAAATGTTAGTGGCTAACTCATATAACCAGACCCAGCAAGGAAAATTAGTTTATTTAATGTTTCACTGAAGCTTATAAGAAATCAATAGCAAATACTTTACTTATGTAAGAACTCAATGTTGTAGACCATAAGGTTCACTTGGGCTATAAATAAAATTAATACTTGAATATCTTTGGGTAACTAATTTCATTACATATTTATACAGCATTAAATATAACAAAGAGTCCATCTAGATAAGATCTGTGGTACTACAAAATATATGAATATATGAAAAACAAGAAATTAGAAACAAGCTACTACTATCTAAGTAATTTAAAATAATTTGTTTACTTAGTATAAACTGTGGGTTTCAGATTTTTTTTTCATGATATCTGTAATATTTATTAACATAAATCTTATTTATAATTAAGAATCTTATTTTCTTTCAAGTTTTTCCCCTACAAACTGTGGTCCTATTTTCTCTTCATGGAACAATATAAGTTCTATTAATACTAATGGGAGTTTAGCCTGTACATGAAGGGAAGGCAAAAGCCTTTTATGTTGAACATTTAATTAAAGTTCTTTAAAGAGTTTCATGTATGTTATAATGTGCAAATTATTTTCATACCTAACAATTTAAAAACTTGGAGGGAAATAATAGAAGTTGGCATTCTGACCACTAAGACTCTGCATACAAGTTCACAAACAGTCCAGATTCATGTAGCTACAAAATCAGGGCACAGAGAGTGATATAATTAATTTCTTGAGAGCTTTTCACATTTCATCAGTGCACCACTCATAGCAGGTTCTCTAAACCACCAGTTATGCTTTATTTGACTGTAATAGACAGCCTGTATTTGGGGCTCAGTGTTTTCAGCCTACGTCAGTGACTTACCAAACATATATTTTATGAGGAACACCTTAATTTCTTCCTTGTAGAATGCTGGCAAGTGACACATAGCAGAGCTCTTGGCAACAGGGTGTGCACGCACACTGAGTGTTGTAGCAACCAACGACAAAAATAAAATTATAGTGGAAATAAGTGTGTAGGACTGAATGACACCCAGAGAGTAATTGAGAAAAGGACAGCTTGGTGATTCAGTGGGGGCTGAGCTGTGCTTTGTACATTGTTCTTGTGAGGCAAGAATGGCTGCCATTAATCATTCTGAAATCTGGCTGAGAAACCATTCATCTGACTACATCCTACCCTCTGCTACTGCCTCATCATGGGGCTGCAGGAGGGCTATGAGATGTTTGATGGTTTCTGGAGTTCTGGATCTTCTCCTTGCTGCTTTCACCCAAGGGACATTAAAGGATCTTTCCAAGCATCCACTCAGATATACACCTGCCATGTGATCTATGCTCAGGTGTCCCCAAACCTAGTCAGAGGAGATGCAGAGTATGTATGGGTAGACTGGCTGTGTAGTCCTCTCCGTAGAAGAGAGCCTTGGATGGCCTTTAGCAGTTCATTAAAAATTACAAAGCATTCAACATAATTCACAGGCAACATTGTGAGATTTACTGTCCAAAACTCTTCAGCCAGACCATTGCTAGCCTAAGAATTGAGGTAAAGCTGACCTGATAGCAAAAGATTTGACACCTGTACCCTGTGCCAGTGAAAACTGCAGGGTGTGGAAGGAAAATCAAAGTGAGGATTAACTCAATCTGCACACATGCAACATCATATGCAGATATGATAAAGCCTCTCGGGATGAAACAGAGTCATTCTGCATAACTTCTAGAAGACTTAAGGAGTGGCTGATGGAGGCCTGAGAGAAGGCAAGAAAAGATGGCCATGTCCTAACATCATTGAAGAGAAGTGGGGGACTGCAGAAAACAACACAAGAAGTAGGACTGCCCTATGGTTAGGTACCACATCTGATCAAATGTCAATCAGCTGTAGCTTTACTCGTTGTAGGTGTTAATTAGCAGATTTGGAAGTTATGGATTATAAAATCACAGAATAGTTGACTCCATTTTCACTTAGAAATGCCATGAAAAGCTGTAATTTGCTCTCACCTCGGGGGCTCCCCTGTCCCCCTCCCTTACAAAGCAAAGGGTAAGCAGTCAAAAGGATCTCAGTCAGCAGGCTCAGCTCATGAACATCCCACAGCACTATCTAATCAAATATTTGAGCATCATGCTCTTAAAATTTGCTCAGACTGTGAAGGACATTTGATATGTTTGTTAAATTGTTTGTATCTACTGCTGGCAATTTTTAGCTGTGGATTTACTCTAGAAACTTGACACTGAAGTGAAGTCACAGGAAATCTGGATGTTGACATTGGCAATAACACTACTCGTTCTAAAGTGGGAATAATAAGGATTATATATATATCATTATTATTTGACCAAGTGTTGTTCACCTGAATTCCCATGTGTCTGTTCCAACAGGAAACCTTTTTTCCCCCCTTGTAATATACCACCTGTTCCTAAGCTGAGACTCCAATTATTTATTTTCAGCCCTTTTTGAATCGGTAGCTAATCTAAAAGCAAATATGTCCTTTAATTTTGTTTCTGTGTGAGAGCTGGGAAGCTAAATGTTGACCAAATTTATAACTGCCAAAACTAATAACATTTTAAAACATTGACATAAGGGAAATGAATAGGAAACCATTAGGACATATCCCTTAACCACACTGCAAAGGACAGAGGAGAAAGATAAAGTGTTTGAATTGGAGAAAACAGGCTCAAGCTCATGTCCTCACAAGTGTACTGGCCCTATCTCTTCATGCAGGAAGGGTACATAAAAGGGATATATGAAGATTATAGGATCTGTGATAAAAGAATTTGCTAAAAAGATGCCCAAGATTGTCAGAATTACTAATGTATCTTTTTCACATCTAAACTCTTAATGATACATATACAATTATCTTTGCTAACTATTGCATTCACAAATCCATTTGCAAAATAAGGCCTTATTCTCTACAAATTAAATACAGTCCAATGCTATTTTTGATAAAAACTCCAGGCAGTCTGAAGGCTGCTGCGCAGCCCACCCAGCCTTCACCCTCCAACACAATCTCAGTCTCTCTATAGCACTGCAGCCATCTTATCCTCTGGAAGACAAGGGGAAAGCAAAGCTCTCCTCTTTCCCCACCATGCATACCATTTCCTCTAACAAGGACAGTGTCTCCTTTTGAAGTTTGATTTACAGGTGCTATAGAGCCATTGTGCTGACTGCATGTCAGTCTCCAAGGAAACAGGTAGCAGATATATTCTAGAAGCATCCCAAGAAGAAAAGAAGTGTTATCAAAAGTATTCTCAGCATAACCTCTGCTATGAGTAGAAGCAGAGTTCAAGGTCTTCCCTTGAATGGTTGAAGGATGCTGTGTTCAAATAAAAGGCTCCTAAGGAAATAATAGCAGGTCAAGCTGTGGATCAGGCAGTTGTAGTCTCCATTTCTGAAAGAGTTGGAGATTGAAAAATAATCTATTTAAAGTTTTAGAAAATCTTGATATTTGTTATAAATCAGCCAAATTTTAGGTTGGCATCTCCTCTTCCTACTTAGCACTTTGTGTAATACATTGTCTTTTTGCTGCAATTACACTTCTCAGCCCAATCCACACCCACTTGCCCATCTATATTTAAAGGTTGATGCTTAACTTCTGTCTAGATTTTTTTCTCACTCATTTAGAAGACTGAAGCACAAGATATTGCATCTCAGCCATCTCTGCAGCCCTCTGTTCCCAGGAGCCAAGCAGACAGGTGCCCTACAGCTAGGACAGACAGACAGTGCAGCAGCAAGACTCGGTAGTTGGAAAAGGCATCTCATCAAAATGTGCACTTCCATGATCATCAAAAATTGTCCATGGCATTTTTAAAGTATGTACAGTAGAAACAGTGTCATACTTGAATTTTAAATGAGGAAATAAATTCCTCTCTAAGTTCCCATCTGAATAAGGTATATTTACTTCTTTTTGTCTTAAACAAGTAAGGATTATTTTATCTTTGTGAGAGTTTTATCCAAGAAGAGCTGAACTAATCCAAATCTAAAGTTACTAAAGCATTTTGGGACCCCATGAAATTATTTGTATTAAATAGTATGACATTTTAATTATTGTTGCTGTTGTACTGAATGTTAGAAACAAAGCTAAAACAACAACAAGCTTCTCAACACTGAAGCTTATTTTATTTATGAGTGGCACAGTTCAGTACAACCAAACAAAAGACAACAGAAAACAAAGCAAGCAAAAAGAGAAAAGAATTCCATGATTTATGGATAGTTTTGTTCCCAGCTTGGATCCAAGTGGACCATGCTAATTCCAAGAATTTCCACAAAATAATTTAATTTAATTTTATCAAGAAGTTGTGATTTCATAACCCTCTCTGCCCAAGTATGTACCTGAACAGACATATAATTGCAAGAAAATACCTGAAGACTGAAGAAGAAAGATTTAGGCATTAGCAAAGTTCAAATATGATAATGAATTAAGGGCACTGACTAGTAGATGAAAAGAGTTAAATAAATTTTTCAGAGAAAAAACAGTTGAAGTAATCAAATAAATATTGCTGGCAATTCTTTTAGCTTTTTTCTACTACTAAATTAGAAAAAAAATAAAAAGCATGTCATAGACTTAAGGTCTCATTTGCCCCTGTTGTACTGCTTATCTTCAACTTTCATAACTACTTAGGATACATATAAGCAACAGCTTCAGTCAATCTCATCAAGAAAATGAAGCTGTTGCAATATAACATGGCCAATCTGTAATTTTCTACAGCAATTCCATCAGACCCAGAAATGAAACAACTCTAAGCTGGCACCATGGAACAAGAGTTATCACTTTCTGTATACAGAAAAAGATCCTTTTACCAAATAACAACTATGCATACATCTTAACCTGGCTTATATTTTCTTCCCAGAATTGGCAGTAGGACAAAACAGTATTGACAAGACAGTCCTGCCAATACTTGTTCCCAAATCACCTACCTTGCAGGACATCATCTGCAGTTACCATTGCATTATTCTCCCATTATGAAATATGATTTAACACGACATTGTGCAACACAAGAATGTTTTCAAATCCCTATGCTACCCTTTTGTATTTCTTATTGAATTTGTTCTGCATTTGCCATATCAATAGACCTTTGTTATTTGATGTTAAAACATTTTAGGTAAACACAGATATAATTTTCTATTGATTTCTACTTCCCATGTGAAAACCAAATTAAATTTACAAGATTCTACCAAATGTTAACACTTCATGTGATATTTTATGCTCAAAAATGTGCATCCAAAGTACACAGCAAAGACACACTGCCAGAGATAAAATAGCAAAAAAGAAATTCAAAAGCTTTTTCATCATGATTTGCATCAGTTTTTCTCTTTTCCTTGCAAAACCTTTTGCAAGCAAAGAGACAGGTGATGAGAATTTGATATTCATATACATACCAGCATCAATGTATAGCATTTTACTTGATAGAAAACACAAGTCTATCTCAGCACCAGAACAAACAGACCAGCAATCCGACACGCTTGTTTAGAATCGTGCCCAAGTGGGGAAAGCACAGAAGATCAGATATTCACAGGGCCTAATCTAGTAGAATAGCAAATACATTCTGAGAAATTGTCTATTCCTCCTCTATCTGAAAGGTGATCAAGCCTTCAAATATCAAAGGAATAAAAGAGCAATGTGCAAATTTACCAAACTCAAATTCTAAGATCTCTAGTGAAAGAGACAAACAGGGAGCAGAAAGTAATTTTCATCATCTGGCAAGGATGCAGATTTATGTCAATACCTGAAAACATTCTTGTAACAGTTTGAAGAAATAAAGGAGTATTTGTAGTAGTTTACTCATTACAAGTTGCTCACCAGAGTGAACAATCCAAGTCATCCAAAGAACAGGGCAACAGCTAATTTTCAAATAAACCACAAAAAGGTTATATGAAATTATCCTCATTAAGATCCATTAACATTTTAAAATACTTGATGGCTTTATGCAGAGAAGCACAAGAGACATGCTTTTCAAACTGTAGTGATGAAAACATAATGAGCAGATTTTGTCTCCTGCTATCGTGTGTGATAGAACGCTGGAGGGATAATGAGTGTTCCTTCAGGCACCTGACCATGTGTAGCAGAAAATCCTTTTCTATTCAAGTCTGAAAGATCTGAGTAAAACCCAATTCATTCTCAAGATGAGTTAACTTCTACTTAAGATGTTTAGTAAATAATTCCAGTCCTTCTCTATGCCCTTACCAATTAAAGGAGAATAAATTTCTGTTGCAGTTCTGTTGCATATTCAAACAAGAAAGCCTTAATTCTTGACCATGTATTGACACAGCACTGATGCTGAAACCCCAAGTGCAACTCAACTCTCATTGGATAACCTAATTAAATGCTTAGGATGCTTTTAAAGCTGTTGTATTGACCAGTGTATCTTGATTAATCATAACATTTTAATTTTTTTGTTGTGGAATTCAAATGAAAGAATTATCTTCACAGTTATAACAGTAATTGTGCACAGCAGTCATAAAGTCAGGAGTATAAGATTATGGATAATTTGAGAATAATGTGAAATTATTCCAGGAGTTATGCTAGGCTTGTTTTCTCTGTTTTAAATCAGGCTATTTAGAGAACTAATCCTAATAATGGAAAGACACATGTTACTAAAGTGAATAAATTAATTATTTCTCTAGTCATTATAATAGGAGGCAATGCTCTTTTTATCTTAATTGTACAACATACCAAACAATATGTCTAATACTTAAACAAAAGGGAAATAAAAATAAATCCAAGAAAAACTGGTGTGGTTGGTATGAACATCTGCTGACTTTTATAAAGGCGCTTAGTTTTACTGACACTTCCCACTGCAGTTCCTGAAAAACTGACACACTAATTATTTAGGCTGAGACTGTCACCATTTTGAATGTATTTTTTTTCCCTTTATCTACACAGATGACACATACTGACCAAAACAATATGCTAAGTGATAAAACTGGCTTCCAGAAAATTGATGCTAAATTGCTGAATGTCTCATTCAGTACCAAGATTTTCAAAGGTTGGAAGAACGATCAGAGGATCTAGTTAATTTTGAAATCAGCTACTTATGCTCAAAATAATCACTATTAAAATCATACCATTGCCTGCTACAAATATTGATAGTAAACAGAGTACCTCCTCACTAGCTTTGAGAAAGGCAGAGCAGGTGCACAGTCAGTACAACTGGAGAACATGACTTCTGCCACACCAAGTGTGACATTCATTTAAGTAGGATCAGAAGCATTCTCCCATTGGGAAACACACTTTCAGAAAACAGGATTTTCTTCTCCCCCTTTTGGACCCATCAAGCCCACATATGAAATAGTCTATTTCAGGATAAGATCATTAAATCTGAATAGAAGAACTTCTAAAAACCAACAAATATGTAACACAAATGAAGGTTAAACCAAATTTGCTGCTCCATTTCCTTTTCTTTCCAAGCATTAACCTTCCCTCTTTCCAATTCAGCCTAAAGTATCACCCTCATCTCCATTTCCTGAGAGGAAAATAGACAGCCACCTTCACTATTCCAATTCAGTTCAAGAAATCTAGCTTTTCATTTTCTTCCCCCATGAACAAATGTATCAGTAAGTGATCATCCACGTTAGCAGACACCAGACTGTAAGCAGAGGTACAACCCTCCAGGGGGCTCAGAAAATACATTTGTGTTGTAACCTCTTGCCCATGCCAGCAGGTACAGCAAATTTGATTTCCATAGATGAGCAAAGAAAAGAAAGACTGATATCATCAGCATATAACGTCAACAGAATGCCCTTGTCAACAGAACCAGGACAGAATTTCCCATGTTTGCAATGGAAATCAATGTACAGACTGTTTAAGAAGCTCAGCTCACAAGTATGCGAGAAGTAGATTTCCCATTTCTTTCTGCCTTTACCCCCTCACTGTCTGAATTTCTCGAAATGAAATTTTTACATATGTATGTATGTAAAAACATCTGTTGGGATTTTTTTAAGTGAACATTTGAAAACATTTCATTCATCAGTTGAAATCTACTACTTCTTGACAGAAAATATCATATGACAAAAGCCAACTCCTATTTGAAAAGACATAGGAGTCAGATTTACAGATTTTACTATGTCAGTGATGTAACATTAAAGCACAATGTTAAGACCTTTCAGATTAACTGAGATGAAACTTTAGATCTCCCCACAAACTTGTAAAGAAATTTAAAAGGATAAACCTAAGCATGTATAATGCTTTAGATTTCAAAGTTCTTTCTTCAAAATCACCACTTATAAGTGATCTAAGTAGCCAATGTCCTGACTTTTAATTGTATTTCTGTTTCAGTATTTTTATAAAGTTATTTCCACTTCATATTTACTGTATATTTATCTTCATTTTTAATGCTGAAATGCATTTTACTGCTCCCATTACGTGGAAGAAAGAAAACCAGAAAAATAAAAACTGTCGCTATAAGAACTTCAGCAATCTCTCAGTTTACAAACATTCAGCTCTTCAATTTTACACTTCATTAATGTACCAGGTGGTGTTAATGGGCCCCTCTGATGTGTGCACAGATCTTGCATGGTTGGCTTTATTCCCTGACCTACGCGTTTGCAACTGTGGCTCAAGAAACATCTAACACAGATGAAGTACAATAAAGCTTTTGTTCCCAGATCACAAGACCACTCACGATAAAAGGAGTCAGCTTTAATCCAAGGAATTAGATCTCTATAACAATTTTTTTTTTTTTTTTTGTAAAGGTCTGCAGCATCTTCCCCAGTTGTTCAGGGAAGGGAGGCTTTTGCTGGAATGAAATAAAATGCAGTAGTGGTTGGGAGAGTTGTGTGATACCTGAGGTTACCTGGGAAGTTGAATAGCTCCAGTGGCTGATGGGCAGGGTACTCTTTGGGAATTCAAGGAGGACAAAAGTTACAGGTCTCCCACATGCAAGGTAAGTACCTCAGCTACTCTCTTAGGCCTGGCTATGCTGCATTCCTCTCTGCTGGTTTTATTATGTTGCTGGATGTTTAAGAGTTAAACAAGGAAATAAATCTTCATGCAAGTGATGCACTTCATTAGTTGCAAAAAGCTTCAAGAATCTACCCAGAAACAAACAGATACAGCTAGGAAAGTACTAAACTGTTGATGACATGATTTTATCCTTTTTACAAGTGTCAAAACCCAAATACTGTCTTTTGTTTAATTGCAAGGTATTTAAATTTGGGTTGCATTTTCTCTCTGTTATTAAGTCTAACCAGATAATTAGATATATTTCTTTTGCAAATAAAGAAACTGAGGCAAAAGCCTTACCTACCCAGGATAAACAATAAGAGCTGTGAAAGAGTTATTAACACAGCATACCAACATGTCAGTCCTATAGATTTTTATCTCTCAAAGAATATCCTTGTATAAGAAACGTATTTGAGATACCATATGACTATTTCCTTTCTACCAACAAACACCACATACTCCTTCTGCATCAGGCATGAAATACACCTGCCATTTTCTTCAGATTAGCACATCATCATCCAAATTGCATCAATACATCTGTTACTAAGATTTAGGGTTATGTTATCAATATCATGTATAAGAAGTTATGCACACAAATTGCTGCAATTCAAAATTATTCATAAGGATATTAAGATATTAAGAATTATTGTCAATGTGGCAGTCTTATCTACCTTATATTTCCCAGACCTCTCAGATGTTTTTCTTCAAAGCTTAAGAAATAGGAACTAAGATACATTTCACAGAGTAGCTGAATAAATGAAAAAACCTACTTTTTTTTCAACATAAAACTGTAGCTGTCATTTTCACATCCAAGACAGGTAATTAATAAACAGTAAAAATGTTTGTAATAGCTAGAACAAAACCACCTGTGTTAAGAGTACAAGTTCTTGCTGAAGACTGGTCTCATAAAACACTTAAAACTTGTATTTGGCAACCACCAAAGCAAAATAAAAAAAATCCTAAACTTTTACACATGAAAAAAGCCTCAGTTTCTTTACACCCATATGCATCAGAGTAGGCATAAATATATTTGAATATTTGAATATATCATTCCATTCTAATAAAACAGCAAACATTTGTTGCAGATACTACATAGGAACCACATTTTTAAATCATTGTGTGCATTACTTATGCCCAGAAGGTAGAAAAGAAGGCAAAAAAGCCCCACTCCACATTTACAATATGCATTCAAACATGGCTGGCTCTACTCAAAGAAATCTCCTCATAATGGTTTTGATACACAGATGAAGAACTTCAGTGTGGATAAATGGAGGAGTGCACTGGGGGAATGTGACATTTTCCAAATGCATATAAATTGCTAGACAGGAAAGATGATTTTTTTTTCCTTGTAAGGAAGACATAATTACATGAGATCATTGGTAAATATTCTGGGTCTGACCTCTTTCTAGCAAAAGGTAATAGAATTAAGCCCAGGCTTATAAGAGGTGACTAAACAGTACTGTCCAAGGTAGACTTTTCTTTTTCAGCGTTTTTCATGGTTTTATCTGGCTGTCTCTGACAACTTGGTGCAGATCCTGGCTGCACAAGTGCTCAGCATCATTTTGGATGCTCTAAGATGAGATGTGCTGCCTCCTGCTCCTTCCGAAGGAGCAGAGGATTGTCTGTGTCCTGGGATGTATTTGCCACCCTCTGCAGGTGACCTGGATGTCAAAGCCATCCAACAAGGTACGTGCCTTGAGGAGGAAGGACTCATATCCTGGTATTCCATATTGTGGAAAGCAGCCCCTGCCTTCAGAAGTGACTCCTTGCAGGTAGCTACCAAAAGGGAAGCTGCAGCTGGCTGAGCTCAGGGCAGCCTGAGCTCTACCTCCAGGTGGCCTGGGAAGTGCAACTCAGTGGAAAGGCTGACATTTCTGTCACTCTGTTTCTCTATAGCTTATTTTGCAATTTTTTAAGAATTAATTATTTTTAATTTGTAATATATGTTTTGTTTAATGTTTTATATTTTAAAAAAAGATGAAGTCTTCTTAAATTAAAATCACTGAAAATAACAGTCTTGGAAATTTGCTTCAATTGAATAACCAAGGATGTCTGACATAGTCTCCAAGAAGTAACTTTCTGCAGTCTATAATCCTCATTTGGATTAAAATTGGCATAAACATCTCCCCATTTCATATATTTATTTGGTGTTTTGAAATTAGAATGTTATAAATTTTAGTAAAGTATGAGTTGGTGAAGAAATGCAGGGCTACTTTTTCCTTCCTCAGCATGTCTCAGTCATCAACTGCTGAGGTTTTGGCTTTTCAACTTTAGCATATAAAGCATCAGTATGGCATGGCTTCTGGCTCCCTGCTGAAGTGTACTCCCTGCTTCCCAGAAAATCATTAGGTGCCATTGTAGCTCACTCTATTATTGCAGGATTTTGCTGTCAACTGGGCAGGAAAAAAGGAAGTGAAAAAGCTCAGAGCCACCCATTTTTTCTCTAATTTTCATCAGTTGATCCCTGGTACCAAATGCTTCTGACTGAATGAATCTGAGATCTGCAGAGCCAGTACATCCCAAATGTAGGCCCCAGTTTTAATAGTTTAATGAAATGCATAACTTCTGCTCTGTTGCAATAAACACTTAATGCACAGCTACTTTCTAAGGCTCCTGTCGTCAGGGATGATTACAACAGAAGGATTAAAGGAGATGACATTTTAAAATGCTCTAATAGTCCCTCACCTAGTCCACACCTTACACTAAAGCATAGATGCAGCTAAAACCAGGTGTAAGAGTCACAGCATTGTGGCTTTCTGTTCATACACTGGCTTTCTGCTCTGCTGGCCTTTGTGCCACACACTCCAAACTCAAATCACAGCACTGCTTTGAACACAAGCCCCAGCAGGTTTGTGGCACATTATCCAAGTCCTCTAATGCTGAATCATGGTGAATGTGCTTCATTTGCTGCCTGGATGTATCCTCAGACAGAGGGTGAGGGAGGAGTGAGATCTGCTTTATGCTAGGCTGCATTTTGCTCTAAGAGATGGGGGTGAAATGGGGGCAATAAGAGATTATGAATGCCAGGTATGATGGATGGACCCTTGAGAAGGAGAAGAAAAGGCATCAGCACCAGTGCCATGGAGAAGACATCCATAGCCCTCTAATCCAAATGGCAGAATTTAGTCCACATACAGGTCCTTTATAAAGCTTTGGAGGAGTTAGTATTTAATTAACAAGTCATTAAAAGGTTGTGCTAGCTGTTTTAGAAGTGTAATGAGCTGAAACAAAATCACCCAATAAGCAACAAAAACAAACCTTAGGTATATAGAGAGAAATATTTAAAGACAAAAGTTAAAAACAACAGTTCAGTCACTACTTATACTAAAACTAGAATTTAAATGAAGTTAAAATTGTAAAACTATTTCTGAGTACACAAATAAAAAATGTCTGACGTGGATTTAGCAGCACTGAGAATTATGGTTTGGGCACGTAAGGAAGGCAGAGAAGAGAAAAGGGATGAAAGGTAACCAAGAACATCAAAGACTATGACCTGTGATTAAAAGAAGCTTTAAAGCTAGCAGACAAATGTGACTTGTTAGGGTAATAACAGATCAAATTTTTCTTACACCTGCACTTTTATAAAGACTTTCTACAGCACAGCAATGTCATCTTAAAACCTCATGTTTCATGTCCCAAGCAATCTGCTTTAAAACCCTAAGAAGAGCTTTAATGATGAGCAGTCTTTCAAAAGAAAGAATAAAATACATATTTTACAGCCTCCATAAAGTCATTGTGCTACAGTTTTTCTTGATGCAAATTGGAAAGTTTAGGTATCCACCTGAAATGCACCAAAAATCAGATGAAAGCTGCCTGTACAGACAGAAAGCCAAAGAGCACATCAACATTAGACATTCTTAAAAAATAATAAATTTATATTTATCTTAAATTATAAATGGCCCACATTGTAGTAAATATGATCACTTTCCTGTTTCTTTATCATCTCCTCTCTCCTGTTGCACTGTGTTTTTCCAGATTATTCTGTTTCATGAAGCAGGGAATCATCTGCATTGTACATATGCAATTCCTTCTCTTTGTCAATAACGCTCCTTTCAGTGGAGCCTTGAGTGTGCTGGCTTTGGCTGCAGTAGAGTCAGTTTGCCTCACAGTAGTGGCTATGGGACTGCTTTAGATTTGTGCTGAACACAGTGGTGATGATATAAGAGATGTTTTTGTTATTGTGAGTAGCCAAGGCCTTTTCTGCTTCTTGCAACACCCCACCAGTGAGGAGGCTGGGGAATGCAAAGAGCTGGGAGGGGGCACAACCAGCACAGCTGGCCCCAGCTGACCCCAGGGGTGTCCCACACTACAGGGAGTCATGCTCAGCACAGAAAGGTGTTTACCTTCCCAAGTAACCCTTACATATGGTGGAGCCCTGCTTTTCTGGGGATGCCTGAACACCTGCCTGCCCAGGGGAAGCAGGGAATGAGTTCCTTGTTTTGCTTTTCCTGTTAAATTGTCTTTATCTCAACCCACGAGTTTTCTCACTTCTACTATTTCTATTACACAAGACTACAGTGACTCCTTCTCATGATGAGAAGTTATTCTGTTATTTTGTTTTTAACAGAGGTCTTTAAATATTTGTTCAAAGTGGCTTTAAAAAAATCTGCAACATATTTTTAATCAAACACTGTGAGTTAACATTGTTTTCCATATAATGTTTTTGAATCTGCAATTTTTCAATGTGCAAATTTATAACTCATTTTGTAGCAGTGCTAGTGATGTAATTAATGAATTGCATATCTCTGGAGAAAACACAATATGCAAATCATAAAACCTAAGTAAAGGTCTTAAGCAGATAATTGAAGGGTCTTTTTACTTTTCTGTGTACATTAAATTTACCTGATTCTAAATACAGACTCTAAGTCTGTTTGAAATTGAATACATGCCTAAAGAATCACAGCAGAGCCTGGTCACCACCAGATGTGCTGCTTTATGGACCAACAGAGCCCCCTGGAAGCCCATGGAGTTCCCTCCTTACACCATCTGTGTCCAGCATTTTGCCACATTATTCTCTCAGCACACACTGAACTGAGCACAAAATTATTGCCTCTGCTGTGCCTGTGGCTTTGCTCTCCTTCAGCACATCAGCCACAAACAGCACATAGAATGGTGTGGGGACAATGGTATTCTTTCAATCTTATGGTGACAGTGACTTGTAGGAAAAAACACAGGAAACATTATAGATAAGACAGCTCTGTTCATGGTCCTCAAGGCACTTCAGGGCAAAATGTTAAAAATAAAGTTCTAAAGATCAAAAATTATAACAAATTATGAAGTTGCTTCACCAAGGGAGGTGAAAGTTACAAAGTTTTTCTTCTTTCTTTGTGTGAAGTCACTATGTGGAAATTCCATGCCTGTAGATTAATTTTTAAGAATTTCCTTTTCATCTGATAGTACTATCTTTAACAAGTATTCCTACAAGACTTTTGCTGCTTTTCCCTTCTGCTTACAGCATTAATTTTTTTTCCAGAAGTAATTTTTAACTTTCCCTCAGACAATATTTTCTCCCTGTCAATCGCATTTTCATCCAATGAAAATGTTAAAAATCAAGTTTAGATTTGAGGCTGCTGACAACTGGAAGAAAAATTCCATTATAGGATACCTGCCAAAGTAGAAGAAGATCATAAAACTTGAATCATCCATTCTTATTCTCTCCAAATTCTATAGGTTAGGCTGAGGCACAGAATGAATTAAAATAGAACAATTAAACCCTTCTATTTAAGTCCCCAAAGAAGAGACACTAGACCTATTGCCATAACATTTGCAGATTAATGGTACAATAATTCCTACCAAAAACCTCCCATCTCTTAGTATCTCAGGGAATATCTCTTTGCCAGCTCACTAGACCTAGACCTTTAATGCCATTTCACTACTGGCTGATGTTCAGTCATTTAGCATAGGAAGATGAACACACCTATTGCAAGCCTGTCACGTGTGCTGTGTCTCTTCAGCTGTACAGTTTCATCCATCAGCTCAAATTTAAAATCTGCAGACTGCTTTCAGTACAATAATCAAGAAACTGAAGACAAAACATAAAAAGCATCATCTCATGCCACTACTATTTCACAATATCCAGTATGGCTAAAACTCAAAAGAGATCTGTCAGTTTTCAAAATACATTGTTTAGAGATGGTGCAGGAGCAGCAGCAGAACTGGCAGTAGCACCACAAAGCAGAACTGCCACCCCTGCTCAGCTGCACTTCAAAACATCCTCATGAACCAAGACAAAGAGCTCTCCAGCTGATCTCAGGATCCCCTCCACACCTACCACATTAAAAAACACAGTAAGTTTTCTATATCACTAAACCTTAGAATTCTACCAAGTTGGATAAACATTATGCAAACACTGTAGATTTGCAGCATATGCTCATAGAAGGTTAAGCCCTATTGAGAAATACATATTTAGCTGTGTATACACAATTACAGAATAGGTACTCTAAGCACTAAATTACATTGCATACTAAGTAAGGAGACTAGTTCTTCCGATAAACAATTTTTATTCTGTGCTAGAGAAAAACATAAAAGGAAAATAAATGTTTAACAGAAGATTTACAGTTACAATAAAACAAAATGCAAAAAAAATTATGGAAATGCTTCAGGTGTACTGAAATTCATTCTAACACAAGCCAATTCTCAGAAAAAAAATCTCAGGATATTTTTGGTATCTTTGTTACCCTGTAGCTGTAAAAACTGTAGCGATTGTGTATATTGGCTACACACATCCTATCAGCCTTTCAAGTGTAGCCCTATCCTCAGACACACTTCCCAAAGCTCAGGCTGCCCTCGTGCTTTTCCCTGCTTTATCAGAAGGGAGCAGGGCAGAGGTCTCATTTGAAAGACTCCCTGGGGTTTTTGAGCACAAGGATGTGCAAGGATGTCCTCTTGCAGCTGCAGGACTGAAGGCTTGAGTTTCTACTCACTTTTGTCCACTACAGGAGAGGGAACATATCTTATTCACCATTAGAAATCTTCATCCATCCCCTCCTGCAAATGAAAGTGGATGTTGTTACAGAAGACCCCCAAAACTGCACTAGTAAAGAAAGGAGATGTGAGACAACAAGAAGGACATGGGCAGATGAAAATTCGATGCTAGCAACCACAGCAAGATTTATTACTAACTGGCAACTTTTCCAGCTAGTGTTTCTTTTTAGTATGCATTGAGGTTTTAAAAAAAGGACTTTTGATATCTTGAATAGTAAATATCATGTACTGAAAGGACTGAAATACAATTTCTGCTACAAATTACTCACTAGGCTACTGAACTGACAGCTAGTGATTGCCCTCAGCCTGTGTACCTATGGAAAGTTACGCAGGCAGGTACTAAAATCTCCTCCTTCTCCTTTACTCTCTTTACTTTTCCGTATTTTTCACAGCTTTCTCCTTTTCTCTCTCATGTTTCTTTCACAGCCCTAAGTGGAAGGCAAACCAAATAATGTTTGAGTTAGATGTTTGACTCCATTTGGTTAAATTTGACTGGAAATCAGGCAAAACAAGTATGACCCACTTCAGTCACTGCTGTTGGGCTATGATTTAACAGTGGACAAGCATAAGAGCAAAGAATATTTACTTAAAATGAAGCAATCCCTATAGAGTTTTGTCCTTCTGGCAATAAGGAGGGTGTACTCCTGGGTATGACAATGAGCACTTAACAGAAAAATAAACACAAACATGACCGTTCTAAGAAATATTTAGCAAGCTCCCACTGAGAATACTTGTCCACCAAGAAATGCACACATCCTTTCTGATTTCTTTTGCTTTCATTCCAGCCACAAGTCACACATCCAGCTCCATCTTAGCTCTCCCTGAGGAAAATACATATACAATTGATGTGCTCTTCCCCTTGCTTTTCCCCTTGCTGCAGCTTCTCAGGTGCTCCACAGAGGTGCAAGCCCCTCTGGGACAGTCAGCAGGGTAAAATCACTCAGGTGAGAATATTAGAGGACATGGCACATAGCATTTGTGGGAAGAATTCAGTTACTAACATTTTGAAGGATGCACAAAATATTAACAGTAAGCAAGGATGAAAAGCATGACAGTGAGCAGACAGGAAGCCAAGTGTGTAGCCTTGACTGAAAACTCAAACAGTGGCAGGGAGGGGATTTAGGGCTGCTCCTCCAGTTAACTGGGCCCTACTGATGCCAAATTCAGATCCCTGTGTGGGCACTGTGTATAGCCCCAGTGTCAGATTGTTGTTCTCTGCCAGAGAAAAGATAATGAAACCACAGGCTAATAACCTGGGGTTCATTAATGTTTCTATAGTAGCTGGAATATATCAGGACAGCTTGAAGCAGCAGCCTCCCTGCTCTGCCTGCTCCCAGGGTGACAGCCCAGGATTACACTCAATTACTTTAGGTCTTTTTTATACAGCAAATGGAAAGGATGGAAACTAAAGCTGCACTCCAATTGAATATAAAAGTAATTCCAATTTATTAAATTATTGCAGACCACACAGTTCTTGTGAAGCTACTTCTGAAGAATATGTCTTACTAAATCTCTTAAAATATATTGACTTTGCCAGCTTTAGCCCACATGGCAGATCTTCCATTCAGTAACCAAACTGTTTCATGTAGAGATTAACCCAGTGATCCCACACTTGAAAGAGATCGCTGCAGGACTTCATTCATATTCTAACACCACCATTCTGTTGGGAAAGGCTAATTAATCCACAGTAATAGCACGGTGATGAAACCTGAAACCTGAAGGAACTGCTGAAAGGTGGCTCTGCTAAGGTGCTTCAGTCAAAGCAGCAAATTTTATATATGTGCTATAAATAAATATTATGTTATTTTAGAGGATCAACAAAATTATGGGAAATAGAGGACTACTCTAGGACATTAGCTGGATATTATATTCATAATTGGCTGCTAAATATGCTGTTTAACAGAAGATTTATGTGTTATAACATTGATCTCTGTGTAAGAGGCAGCAGTCTGCAACAGCTAACTAGGATTTTTTTATGGTAAAATAAATTGATGAAGAAATATTTTCTTTACCTTATACTTGGAATTCAAAAGAATCTTTAAAAAAATTTCCAAATTTCAAGAGCTGTTTCAAGAGAATGCAGTCCTCATACGAGATTTTTTATTTACAACTTTACAAAGAAGTATGCAAGTTCTGAGTGAAGGCAATTGTAAATTCACTCTTTGAACTCATGTAGCAGTGCATAATTGTTGGAACTATTTGTTATACACTTTTTGAGAAATACAACTTAAAATGCATGCACATATGTTTAAATTCCTAGTATCACACATCTGGGCCACAAACTTGGAAAGAATTACTAAGATAGCTAATTTTATACAAATGAGTAATCTCAGCAAATACAAATTTCCACCTGAAAAGATAATTATTCTTAATTTGTGGACCTAATGAAACACAAAACATTACCTTAATAATCTTAATACTTTAAAAGTCAATTCTGACCACTTTTATCTGCCATTTTTTGTCCTTGATAGTAACCAGAATAGATTTCAGTTCATATTTTACTTACACCACCCCCTTGTTAACATAACACAGAGAATTAGATCCAAAAGTTCAATTTAGACCATGTCCTCTAAACAACCAGTTTCTGTACAGTTCAGAGCACTGTCAGGGAGCCCAGTGTCTCAAAGTATTACTGGAAAGAGAGATACTGTCAGGACACAGTTTAGGGTGCCCTGGGTGAAACAGGGAGAGTTACTCCCAAGCACCTCGGGCATTCACTAGTACAGGACTTATTAAACTGCATTTCTCACAGTCAGACTGCTCACTTCCCTTAGAAGTTAGAAATTTTAGGGGGCTAAAAGCACACACTCAGGCACTGGAAGGGCATCTGAACAGTCTATCCTTTCTGGGCTTGTGAACAGGTAGGAAAATATCTTCAAATATTTTCCTGAGTTTAAAAAGACCATCTATAATTTTATTCTGCGGTGACTAATCAAGTATTTGCATATAGTTCATTAAATTATGCAATACCATGGTTCTCTAAAATTGTCCTCAAGAAACCAGGACAAACATCTTTACACCCCAACTCCTTGACAAGAGCTGCTGCAAACAACTGCGTCAGAACCTGCGCCGCAGCTTTCCAACGAGCGAGAAGGATTTGTCAGAGAAATAGGCTACCTAAAGGTCACTTCACCTCTCTTCACCTCTCTCACATTTGCATCCCTGTCCAAGTTCAGTCTGCAAATGAAATTCTGTGTAAAAGTCAGAAGATGAGAAGGAATGTGAGTGAGGCTGCAGAGCCCGTTTGCCAAGCCAGTGACTTTCACAGAGCCCTGAGCAAGCACACGCAGCTTTTCAGTAGCACCACACTGCTGTCTTTACTTGAGCAGAAATCATTTGGCTGTCTGAAATAACAGCACAAAGCAGAAGAAACAGTTTTCTGTGAATAATTTGAATTTAGACATTCTTCCTTTCAGCAGATCAGACTTAGAGACGATACCAACTCACCCTTGCATGTGAAAAGCCGGTAGGTTCGATCAGGTGCAGCAGTTATTCAAGTGAAGAACAGTGTGGGGCCCAAAACCAAAAAGGGATTGTGAGGTACAATAGGAAATAGGAAAGTGGTATTCCAAGAACCAAAGGAAACAGCATTTGGGAATGACTCTGCACCTGCTAAAAGCCGGACAAGATTTGACTTTGCACTGGAAAATAATTAAGATTATTGCATTCTAATAGGTGAATAAAGTGAGACCAGGAAGTGGAAACTGCTGATAAGACTGTAGAAAAAAAATATCACCAAAATCTTGTCCTCTGTAGAATGCCCCAGATCAGCCAGGCCAAGCTCATAAAATTAGGGAATAATAAATAAATGCCTCAATAAACAGATAATTGCCTTGTTCCTGTTCTGAGACAGTGCACTGAGCCACACTGTCTTTAAAACAACATTTAAATAATCCTTCTAGAAACCCTGAATATAAACAAATACTATTTATCTCTTCTCCAAAGCAGGAAATTGAAGTAATGAGATTAAAATATTTTTCCAAAGCTACAATTCAAGCCATTTGCAAATAGGATTAGATCTCAAGATCCTAGACCAGCCTTCTGCACACTAGAATATATGAACTCTTTATTAAGCTTTGGGGAATACTTTCTTAAAATAAGAAAAAAAAATCACTTTGTCTAAATCTGTGTGTCAGACTTTAAATGTAGTAGTAAGAACAATCAATACATTTTACTGATTAGGAAAGGATTATATGTTGATAAAAAAATCTGATTAGATGGCCGCACACACTGTAGACCAAAGAAACACTTGACACAAATGAGAGTGCAGGGGCAGGTGCACAGACTACTCTGCAGAGCATCAGATGCAGCAGTTGGTTTCACCCGTGCAGGCTTTGATTCTGTGGGTAACCTTAAAACAGTACCGGGGGGATTTTTTACCTTCCAGTCTTTCTTGATTTGTAGTTCTGATTCATTGCAATCCAGAAATTAATATTAGTTACAGAGAGAAAATGAGAAGAGAGAGATGCTTATCAGGGTGTTCTGAGGCTTAATTAATATTTGCAAAGCTCTTTGAGCTTCTTTGATGAAAGAAGGCATAGAGGGCAAAGTGCTATCTTATTATTATTTTTATTATTATTAATTAGTTTTCTATTGAATTCATTGTGTCAATATATGGATTGTTGAACCCACTTGCTTCACCAATTGTTGTACTGTGCTCTTTACAAGTGCTCTTTAGAAGCTTCGTTGTGGTGACTGACAATATTGAGGAGGAAATAAAACAGAGAATAAATAAAGTCTACTTACAAGTTATAGACACAAGTTTGAAACAAGCATTTTATCCACTGATCTGGAAGAAACTGTTGCCATAGCAATGATTACATCCGATTACACTGATTATTTCGCTGGGTACTGGACTGTCCCTTTAAACACTGAGCTTCTGGATGTTTGCGAATAGTCTGCCAAAAAAAAAAAAGAAAACCCAAACATTACACTTTGGAAGTTTAGTTCTGTGTTGAAGTTATGAATTACCCTGTATCCTGCCCATGAAACACTCCCCTGGGAGCAGGGTGAGGTGCAGCCCATGGGGGTTGCAGAGCACAACTGGAGCTGTGGTCACAGGAATGCCCAAAGCAGCTCTGCAGGGGCTCAGCAGCCCTGCCCATCCATCCCTCTGCCCAGCCCGGAGCGACTGCCCGGGCACCACTTACTGCCTGGATGGAAACTGGTACCTGGCACCCTCCACAAGGGCCAGATGCATATGAGCAATACAGGACTTTAACACTAGTGACCATCTAAACCCCCAAACAGCAGATCAATCATTGAAAAGGAAATCCATATCTAGAATTCATTTGTAAATCAGTCAACTTTGACTTCATGTTTAAAAGTTAAGGCTACTTGTTTTGGTGTCCACATACTTAATTTTTAACACTTCTTTTCTGTAAAGACAGGAATGTTAATTAAAAAACATTAATTTAAAATTTCCCCCTAATTATTTCTCTTTTCCATTGAAAATAGTGACCAATCTCATCACAGCTAAGCTCATTTTGAAGTTTCTGGGAAATAAATATTTTTAGCTCAGTACTATTTTATGTACTTGCATTAACTACAGATAGGAAATCTGAAATTACCACAATTATTTATAATTGTATTGTTTTTAAAATATCAGTTACTGTTTTCTATTGCTGCTGAAGTACTGGTTGTCAGCTTATGTAAATCTATATTGTTGCAGTGGAAGTTCATCTTCCAGCACCTGAGAATCAGGTTTCTGCACACCAAATTCCAAATCTTTTAGCTGTGTGTGACTCACTATCAAGAGAAAACGTCTCCCTCCTGTGCACAGGGGTATTCAAAGGCTGCATTTCCATTTAGAAAAACCATGGTTATACACTTTAGGAAGTGTGCATTGATTTATATCCTCAGCCAAGGATACAGAGGAGCAGAGACTATAGAAAAAACCTGCTTTTTCAAGGGTCCCCAGAGCAGCCCTCTTGTGCCAATCACTCACTTCTATCAGTCACTATTCTCACAGTCATTTCTGTACACAGGACAGTTTTCCAGCTGGACACCAAGCTTGACTCCATTGCACAGATTTGTTTATAGCTCACACTTCTCCCCTTTCCCCTCCCCCTATTTATGCCAGGAACAAGCTGCATTATTTTTCTCTTTGTGAGGACATCATTTAATTTTCACTCAGCCTTTAACAAGGTTATACACCCATTAAGAATTAAGTATGTTTTGCCACCAACAGATTTGACCGCTGGAACATACTCATTTTTTAATTTAATGCTGTTTTAAAAAAGGAAGGCAAAGCTAAAATCATTATTATGAAAATGAGACTAGCATTTGGAAAGAAAAGACAGGCAATTTCACAGCAAACAAAGAGATCTGTAATAACACATCTCTATAGTCAGCCAAGTGCTTTGATTATTTTTTTTAAGCAGTCATTTTCTTTTATTTATAAATTTGGGATTATAATGAAAGTTGGCAATTGAGTAGGTTACAATTTAAAAAGATCAGCCAATAGGAATGGCAGTGAGAGTACTGAAAGATACTGTGTGAAATGAATAAACACTGTGGAGAATATATAGAATCTTTTACTCTTTGGAAGTTTGCATAAAGCTTGGAAACCATGGGAATACCTGTCATTGCAGGCTGGAGAGCTGTGTGGTGATGTCCAAGCTGCTCTGTCCACAGAGCTCGAGTGCAGACCCCTCTACAGAGCCACATCCTGCAGTGCCCTGCTTCCCTTAGCAGAACTGGCACAGGATCTGGCAGCTCATCACTCCGTGGGCTGCTCTGCTCAGACACTGGGATGTGCTCACACACAGCTCACACTTTGCAGTGCTACCTCAGAAATGCTTGCAAAGCATCTGCATTGCATTACAGGCATGCTAAGGGGTTTAAGTGTAGCATGCCTTGCTCACACTGATTTCCTAACTCACTTTGACTTCCTTGATTTCCAAGGAAAATCCATTAGGACCAATCTCATTTATTTCTTTCCATTGACTACCAAAGGTGCTACATCATTCTATAAAACGTTTCTCAGTTTATTACCTAGCATGTTTTATAACTGCAATAATTGCAAGACTTAGTTCTTTAATCTTCAACATATCATCTCAATGAATTCACTTTATTAGGTACATTGAAGGCTAAACTGCTTTTGTATCGAAAAACCTTGAAAGGTATCTGACTAGACTTAAAATATCAAATCTTATGACATAATTGCAGGTAACATAATAACAGCCACACCATTCAAGAATATATTCCATCAGAATGCTTTCATTCTCTAAATGAAGGACGAGAGCAAACACATATCTTAATTAACCATTTGATCATGTCTTTATAGATCTCATTGCTTTGATGACTAAAACCAGCATTTCTAACCATTAAGAACATGGACAAACAAGATTCTTGAGGCTGCTGTTGCTTTTAGTCCCTGAAAACTGGATGGTGCAATCCTCAAAGATCCTTACCAAATGGCAATACCGTACTTAGAACTTGAAAAATTTTTCACCACAGTGCAGATTTCTGGCTCCTGTCCAAGAAACATTCCCTTCTCCTCAGCCTGCTTCTCAAACCCTGTAGCTCTTCTTAGCAACTGATGATATCATCTGACCTTTCCCTCTATTCTCACTCTCTGAGGGTATGTTCATATTTGGAATTGAATATACTATTGAACTGGATCTGATATCTAATTCTGAAATATTAATCCTGAAAGAAGAGAATGTGCACGGATTGGCCCAAAATGGATGACATGTCACGAGGGTATCTTATACATAGAAAGCATCAAAATAAACACACAGGAAGTCAATTACTCTGATTCAAATAATATGATCCTCTACATCATCTACCTGGGTTTTTTTCAAAGACATGAAGCATTATGTACAGGAATAATATTTAGTGTAATGGAATTTCCTAATGTTTAATTATTTTGCTAAAATTCTTGTAAACTTAGAGGTTAGTGTTCCCAACAATGCAATAAACTGACACAGGAGTGACCCCTCAGGATTAAGACAGTTGCCTGCATAGTCTGCCCTGTCTTGAAAGGTGCTCAATTAATGTTGTCAGAGGAAATTTTAAAACCAGAGCAGAACTACAGGTTACCTTTCTAGAGTGCCTCCCCAGTTTCAAACTTTGCTTTTCAGAGACTAGCTCAGGCAGAAGTGATGTGTGCACGTTTAAGAGCTAGCTGACTTGCTGTACATATCATAGCATATGTACTTTAGTCTTACTGCTGTTTGCTACATTACTATTCAAATTACTGTAAGGCTTTCTTTCACACTGATATCTTAGACACTGCCACTTTTGCAATTACTAACAAAATACTCGTATGGCATAAGTATAAACATGTCACTTTCCCCTCCAATTCCCGCATTTTAAATGCTTTGAAAGAAATTTGAGCTTAGCAATAAAAGCTAGCACAAAAGAAAATGAAATAACTTAATTGTGGAAACTTACCTGAAATTTTTTTTCACTTTCAAAGAAACATTTATACTTCTTCGATATTTAGACACTCAGAAATGTCAAATTATTTTCATTGCTCTGTGAATTTTGTTGGCAATTTTGATTACACTAAATATTAGCTGCCTTGGCCAAATGAATTTTTTTCACTGCCTTTGTTTAATTCAAGTAATTAAAATGCTTATTTGGCTACCACCTATACCTATAGGGGGTCTCCTATAGGTATAGGATGTAGCCAAATGATACACATCTCCTTGTCTCTCTAATCTCTTTTTGTCTAACTGAATCAGCTTTCCTAACATTATGTAGAAGAAAATAACTTCATGGAAATCCTATTCTCTAAAGTAGTTCTTATGTTGACAGATTTATTTCATTGGGTCTCTAAACACATTATTCCTTTACAGATGCTAAGTATATCATTTCATAGGCCATTTACCTTTATAGTTATGGACATTTTAGGACTATTGAAGTACTAAAATACTAGATCTTAAGCTTTATGCACTGTAAGTTTAAAGATAAATAAGCTGAATAAGTGTATATACATCCACCTCTCTGCACGCTATACAACAGAGGCACGTACCAGAATGAGGTGGTATAAACATTTTATCAGCAGAAATTTGGAATAACCTCATTAATTCTGAGTGGTGCAGCCCCAAAATGAATTACATGTGTCACAGTATGAAGAGCTATACACTGCCAGTAGAGGGTATTACAGGAAAGTTTTGCAGAAATGGATAAACTTCATTAATACTGTCTTCTTGATAACTCTTGGCTCTCGAGGTTGGCACTTTAAAATCAGAAAACAATACATTTCATACATCCAGTTAAGATGGGCAGATATCTGTCTACATCACAAAGTCTGGCTTCTCTACATTTTTAATAACAATTTCATGCATGAGTGAAATGCTAGTTTTCCAATGGCATCTTCATACAAAAACAGGTAAGTATATTTTATCTCTAGGTCAGCAAAATTTCTCAGGACTGGTGCAAAGTAGATGTATCTCAAATAATTCTGCCTACAAGTTGTGCACTGAGGGAAACCTGGAAGATATGAACACTGCAGTCATTTCTGTGTCTGGAACAGACTTAGCACAGCAGATTTGTCAGAGCTGCTTGTTGAGGTGGCACTGGCAACACAGCCATGGCAGCACAGGAGAGGGCTCAGCAGAGGCTGACTTCCATTGAGTGTTCTTGTGACAGCACAACTTGGCCTAGATAAGCAAGCTTAAAGCCAGCTTCATGTACAAAAGTGCAGGAGATCACTTCACACTTGTCACTCTTGGCTGTCCAGATGGTAACAGGGAAACTTTATAACCACCCAAAACCAATTCTCTAGCACATGATCTCTCGTGTGACAACAATTCCATGGCAGTGATCTACATTTCTGTCTTCACCAAAACACCCTGTACAAGGAACTGCCTACACAGAATCTCCAGAGCATCCTGCTGCAAGTCTTTCTGGTAGCACACCTGTATTCCATTTTCCACATAGAGGAGTAAAAAAAAAAAATCAGCTGGAAGTTTAGAGTAAGGTCAGTAATTTTAAAGCCTTCAAACTGCCATGGGTCAAACTATCTTGTGGTTTCTTTTGTCATCCATTACACTTTCTGGAAGTGGTTATCATCTAAAGTACTATGGGGAACATTCCCCTGAGAGGCATTCTCTGGAGCAGAGGGCAGGCTGTGCTCCATCAAAGCCCACAGCTGTGAAATATACTATACTATTGCAGAGCACCACCAGCCAGAGTCTTCACTGAAGTCCCAGAGTAAAATTAATCTTTTTAAACAGACATTTATCCATTAAATCACCAGTATGATAGCCCAGTTTTCTTATGGAAACAACTTAAGTTGATCCTATTTGAAGGAGCATTTTAAAAGTAAGAAAAAAGAAAAAGGAGAATAGCATTTACTTTTTTATTTATGTCATTTTCAATATAGATAGAGCCCACAAAAATACTCATAGTTAATATAAGAAAGCACTTCTCAATGTAACTATCTTGCAGTTGCTCTCATTACGCTGCACTTTAAATATTTGAGATTAAATTCTCCCTCTGAATGTCATTTAAAAAATAGTTCTAGGAAAGTAATTCATCCATTTTTGAGACAGGGACATTTTTCAAACGTGAAAAATAAATCGATTATGAGAAAGCTTAACAGCTCCATGATTTGCAATGGGATTTTGCAAAGTTTGGCAGCAACTTAATTTTTAGGCTACTGCACTGGAGGTAGAATATGCTCTCCACCAATCAGTCCTAACTGAACTGTAAGGTTCAGAATTATTATCTGTGCATGCTCTTAAAAGGTGACATCAAAATACCCTAAAAATTTAATCTGCACTGAGCAACCTCTTCCCTTTAATAAACATGCCTAACTTTAATTTCTTCATTTTTTTTCTTTAGCATTAGAAAAAATTACGATCCTGGGAAGCAACTGCTACATAATAATAAAGGAGAAATATGGCCTTTAAATTTCTTACAGAGAGAGAACCTTATACGAATAAGAAATGTAGCTTATTTAGATTACATCTGTAGTCTATCTTGTTAAAACAGATCAGAGGTTTTCCCTGATTCAGAGCAAGTCAAGTCATAAAAATAGAACCCATCACTTTTCACTTACCTAGCAATACAATTTACCTCTCCAAACCCTTCAAGCTACTCTCATTATTAACAAACTAGCTCAATGTTACTGCAGATGTACAGGTGGCGTATGAGGTTTTTGCTATTATTTCTTTTTATGTGTTGCTTCAGATACAGAGATATAGATACAGATATTAAAGTATTGCTTATTTAAAAGATAGTACCAAAAGAGAGAAATTGAAGACGAATCTGAATTTCTTTCTATTCCCAGGTTTTCTCACTACTGCTTTGATTTAAGCCAGCTACCAGTTTGCTATTAAAGGAAAAAAATCCCATGTAACCATAAAATTAAATATTTGTTAATTATATAATCTTTTTTATGTATGTTTTAACTGACAAAAACTTCATCCAGTGGCACAAAATAGAGCTCTGCTATCCATGGCAGGATGGATTTTAAGGGCACTTCTGAGAGTTATAAATATTTGTGTGCACTCTAAGTCTGGGTCATCTAGCCCAGAGAAGGATTTGTGTGGCAGACAAGGCCACCACCGAGTATATCTCCAGCCATCCTTTCCCTCAAAGGGGAAGAGAGGGAGACCTGATCTATTGAAATTCTTGGATTGCTCAGGCACAGTGGGGCAGGAGAGGAGTCTTCTCTCCATTACTGTTTTATTTACTGCCCTGGGAAAAAAATGTTTCCCTGTTAGAAATTGATTTAAAAGTGTATCAGGAGATTTTAAAGAGAAAGAGCTGCAAAGAACTCACCACTGTTACAAGCTTTATTATGAGCTATATTGTAGTGCTACAATTCAATAATAGTTGGAGATACTATGCTGGTTTGAGGCATAAATTTCCTGTAGTGGTCTCCTGTTCAGTGCTTAGGTCAGGATCATGAAGTCAGACATTCTATAAACAGTTATTATAAAAGTATTAGCCTTCCTGGGTCTCGAAAAGAAGAGAAAAACAAGTCTAAACTATAAGTTATTTTCCTGGCTTAGTAAATCACAGACAGGGTTTTGGCCTTAGTGAGCTGTAGCTCAGCAAGGTATTCCACATTTAACTTACTCCAGTCTTGTCATTAACTTGTCCTTATGTCACTTTTTCTAAAGTTGCAGCAGACACATTTGCTAGCACAGGTGTATGCAAAGCTCTGCCATTTATCTTTAAACACAATAGCACTGATTTGGCCCGTCAAGAGCAGGCAGGATAGACTATGACAGAGGGAATTAGTGTCTCACTCTGGGGAAAGTTTGATGAGGTTTTCCCACTGTCACATTCAAAATAGCACCAAAGGGAAAGAAATTCCTGTACAGGCTATATCTATATTGGAAGCCCTCCTTTGGGGTGCAGGGGTGACCTGCTGGGTTGGGGTAGCTGGTAGCAGATGATCAGGTCCCTCTCTGCTCTGTAGGGCACAGTGAACCTAAGCTGGCACTGCTGACGTGCTCACAGTTCAGGCTGCAGCCCCTGGGCTGGTGCACACACTTCTCCTCACACTTTTTCATAAAGGACAGACACATGGACAGAATGAAAGGTATGGACCTTCCTGAACCATTTTGGAAGCCAGAAATGGAGTCAATCTAGGAGCCATGTAACCCTGTCATTGTGATTCTTCTCCCAAGCAATTTCCTATGGTCTAAACTGGAAATGCTGAGCAGCCTCAGGCAAAGTGTGGCTAGTTGGGGCTGTGCATTAGGATGGGGACCAAGGAAGAATAAGCACACTTCTAGCTCACCTAAGCAGCTCTATGACCTTTGCCAGCAACTTTACTTCATTTAAGTCCATTTAATAGCCTACATTTTTGTCCATTTGGGCTCACTGTTAACTCTTTAAGCAGGGGCTGTTCCAGGAAGCTGAATGGTTTTTAACATGTGGTACTAGGTATAAGGGGCTTCCTAGAGGTTTGCTAAAATAATTGATAGCCAAGCAATTAACAGCATTATATCACGATCACTAAAATATTTCAAGACACACAATATTTACATTTCAGAACCCACTCTTATATTTTATATTAGTTTCCTACTCAATAATAAGAAAATGTCCATAATTCTTGAATGGCATCTTTTACTGTTTATGAACATGGAGAATGGTTGTTCTGTCCTTGAATACACTTAAAATGTACACAGAAGAGTAAATATTTACATCCCCAGTACATGGGGATTTAGCTGTGCGATTTTGATTTGCATTAATAAATACAAATATTTACAGTACATTTCCTCCAGAATGTTTATGGTCAGACTTGTTTATGGTGCAATAACAGAATCATGGGGAATAAAGTATCAAAAAAGTACTCTTCCATCAAGAATATTCTCCAATATCTAATGCAAGTAATATCCCACAGAAAAGTGGGATATTACTCCTTAGCTTAAGAGTGCCCTAGGGCGCTTTACAATAAAAGCATTTCTCCATATTAAACCAGTAATATCAGAGGTAACATGAGGAGGAAAGTAGAACATTTGCAGCTTTGGAACCAGCAGTTCTCTACCATACAAGATCCCTTTTCTATTCACTGCCAGGCTAGACCAAAACTTTGCAGAAACTGCAATACCACTGACACACCTGAGCCAGTTTTAAAGCAGCTAACTCAGGTACCAATGGCAATGTATCCATGATAACACAGAATTCAGCCAAGATAGATTTGTCCTGTACCAGTTCATATCATACTGGTAATATCCACCTTTCTCAGCAGTTTCTATAGTCATAGTCATAGTCACGTGCATTACTGCACAGCAGCACAACTTAAACCTCCTTAGCAGGAGATCTTCTCAGCCCATTCTAGGTGTGTAAGTTTCAAGAGTTGCCTTTTTATTGGGAGAGACAAAAAAGCATCAATAAAAAAATATGTATTGCTTTACTAACTTACTTAACTAACTCTTAGAGCTGAAAATGCTCAAAGATCAGCTCAATGTTTTAACACAGCCAACGGTATCTGAATTCTGTAGGTTGAGTGGCAGCTCTGGCTCTTCTTCACTTGTTCACTTCAAAGCTCTCAACAGCAGCAACACTTCCTGCCCCACTGAGTTGTGGTGTTGGGTTTGGTGTCAGCACATTTACATTTAGCACTGAGCCAAAGAGGACTCAAAATTATGCAGAGTTACAAAGTCCTGGTGAGGATGGACCCTCTATGTCCGAGATGAGAACTGCTCCTGGTTGTCCTACTCAGATGACCCTGGTTAATCAGCACCACAGTATGAAGACTAACACCAAAAGAAGCACGAGTTTGCTTCTCCACATCCTTTGAAGATTCCTGCCATAGTCTTTCATTAGCATTTGGCAAAGCCACCTTCAAAATCACTCAGATCTACTTTTTTCTTACATGCATTTTCCTTTAAAAGGCTTCCCATGACAAAGGCCCTGAGGGAATAATTTTTCATTTTTCCCAGTGGAATTTATCTATTCAGTGTGCCACTACAATTTTTAACAGTTAGTTCTTTTTTTCATTAAATTAGAAGGTAGTGGGATTATTTTCACTTGCAATCTGAACTAAAATGTAAACTGAATAAAGAATGTTTATGGCAGAATCTCAATTCAGCGATAGAAAAATTAACAGTAAATTAAGAAATTCCACAGATGACCCCATCCCACCCACCAGACAGATACCCAGTGTCTGCTGCATGCTGCCTTTCCTGTGTGTTTTCCTGACATCAGATACACCCAGTTGCCATCAGCACTGCATTTAAAATAAAATGCTCACTTTGCATGCTGTGAACAACACTTGCTGTCCAGCAGCTCTCCTAATCCACCTTTCTCAACTCACAATTCTCCACTAAGATAAAGGATCATATAGCCAGCTGTACAGATAACACAGTAGTAGCCAACATGCATTCCCACAAGTCTTAAAGTTAAATTTCCTTTTAACAGTCTAACAGCAGAAATCTAGGATTATAGGGATAGAGCTAATAAGCAGCTCCAAAGCACTGTCTGGAAAAGAACCAATAAAAGATTAAAAATGAATGCAGTGACTAAATAAAAATATATATAATAAAACAAACACAGTCAAGCTATTGACCCCACAGCATAGGCAGAGCAGCTTTTCTCTGCAAGGAAGAACAGAGCTTTTTCCTTGGTCACTTACATTCTGTTTCCTCTGAGGAGAAAACTAAAACCAAAAGCTACGACCTTAAACCAACAGATAATTCTCATCTAAATGGTGTTTTAAAATCAAACCCTTCAGGTGTCTGTTCTCTTGGGAAATGACACACATAAGCACAGACTGCAAATGGCTTAACAGTTTCTGTTTGCATGACTGTAAGAATAAAAACAACTAAAGTACTGCTATGGACGTCCTTGATTTTATTCCTTTGCCACTTTAGAGGAACTGATTATTTTGACTTTTTCCCAAACTTACAAGAGAAGATCATAGAGGAACTGATTATTTTGACTTTTTCCCAAACTTACAAGAGAAGATCACTTTTCATACATACCAAGAGGAACTTTGATGCTATACAAATTAATCACCAGTTTTCTTCTAAAAATCAGGCATCCTCCAGGTCATTCTGTGCCCTCACATTTCAGAGGATGTTTGAAAAGCTAAGCTGGTCTTCTTCTGTTTTTGTTTTTTTTTTTGCCAATCCTCAGTCTGGGATTTAAAACTGCAGTTACTCTAACAGTTCTGCAGTTATTGTATAGATAGAACTTTTATTCAAAAACTCAGTAATAATTTTTTCAGAGTTCATTAGTTAACCAGCATAGCCTGCTGTACCAAACACATGTTACAATGCCCATTTCTCAGATTGGAAATCCTCTTACAGAGAATTGTTTCTTGCATAGTACCAAACTGAAACAAAAGTTATGTCAGCATTTCCAGGCTTATGCCTTTAAACTATATTGTCAAAAAAAAAAAAAAAAAAAAAAAAAACAAGGGCAAACTAGTTTTAAATTTTANAAAAAAAAGAGACAGACCAAGGCCAATCTAGTTTGAAATTCTATGTGTTTTTCAAAGAAGAATGAATCATAGAGTCATACATAGAGAGACCACCTAAAAATTACTAGGGAAGGAACTGGAATAAAAATATAAATACAGATTTTTGATTGTGTTCACCTAAGGTTCTCTACCAGTATCACCCAGACTTCTCAGTGGGGAATAAAGAACACTTCAGCACACATCAGTTAGAGGACAGTTATGTCCCAAATTTTAAAAGCTGACCATTAGTAATGTGAAATTCTCAAGGAGGAGCTGTAAAATAGAACAAAAAACGTGTAATTAAGATTAACTGAAATATTTAGATGGTTTTGTCTTTTCTCCAGAACTGGCTCTTAAAAAAAGCCCCAGAGCTTCTTTGGCATTTCCTTTTGTTAGCAGCAGTATTGGTGCCAGCAGTGTGGTTATAGGTCAGCTTTGGAGCTAAACAGCTTGTGGGGTACAATGTCTCTTCGCTGTGTCCCTGAAATATTAAATAAAATGCTCCACCAAGGAATTGTTGTACATACCTGGGGCTCATGTTGGGGAAGAAATATAAGGAAATGTGAAAACATTTAAAGCATCTAAATGAAACCTTATCCATTTTTTCCTAGACATTAATTTGCTTACTTCCCTCTTTGCTGCTGCACGCCCTCCAACAGAGGGTCCAATCCCTTTTTACCACAATAATAACAACAAAAAGCTTTTTCTACAGATGAATTTTGCAATAGTAGGGATAGAAATCTTAGTATTTTTCTACTAGTCAAGCAAAACAGCCTCAGGGAGCATCAGTAATTTGCTCACAGTCACTGGGAAATTCTAAAATTATTTATGTCTTATCAAGGTCTTGCTTTCTACCAAGAGCAAAAGATTACCCTTCTCATTTTACATAAGGTTAGTTCCAAAGGAGAATCTAATATCTCTGTCTTCACAAGAATCATAATTTCATACAAGAAAAGAGAAATTCCATCAAAAATAATGTAATGATCTCATTGGTACCATTTTTCTTCAATTAGAGCACAAAATGCACAACAATTCACACATTTGTTCAACATCTCCGATTTTTTCTGTGTACCCAATTAAATGTGTTTGCAATAAACATAAATAGACCTTCCACAATACTGTAACCTTCTATACAACAATCTCACAGTACATCAGGTTTCCTATCATCACAAAACACCTAGGAAAGTGTGATGTTTACAGCTGCTTCTGTATTTCAAACCTTGACTTTTTGCACCTCCCACGCATAACACACTTTTTGAGATTTTTCACAAGGTGAAGATCACTGATTGTTCAACACTTGGTGTACAGCACTGGACATAACCCCATAAGAGAGTGTGGGAATGACACAGGGATTAATTAACCAAAAATGACAGTAACCAAGCCAATGAAACATGGAGGTTTGTTTTCTGATAGAATTCTTCAAGAGAATGTTTTTTTTTACAGACTGCCAAGGAGTCTTGGTCTCTGTTCTAAAACTTGCAAACTGCCTATCTTGAGCTTTAATGCCAAAAATATTTATCATCTGGACTGATTATTGTCTTCAGTAGGGTTTACAGATCCAAGAATCCTAGATTTAGAATGCAACTTCTTGTTCATCTATACATTGTTAAGCAATAACAGCTTCCTGCATGGATTGCCTACCCAAAATGTTCAGCATTTTAAACAGAGAAATAGAGAAAACACAGGTGTCATGCTATGTATAGGGAAGGATAAAATCTTCAAGTGCAACAGACCATCCCATGTCTGATAGTGAAACTAACAGCATCACACAGGGTTTCTCTATGAACATTTTGGTTCATTTCTAACAATGAATGAAAGTACAAATTCCATGTACAGAACTAGGGCATGCCCACTGATTGCAGAAGCAGGTACCTGAATTGTATTGCTGGTACAAGTACCCAGAATTCAGTTTTAAATGTTTGTAATTATTTTTTGCATGTGTTTTGCTGATAGCCCATTACTCTAACCAAAAGCACATGGCTATGTGGTGACATCCCTGAAAATCAGCAAGCATTTTGTATTTGGCAGTTAAGGCCAGGGAGTCAGACTGATGAATAGTGCAGAGCACTGTAATAAAAACACTTGAATCATATCAGGAAGAGTGCATTTGATGGGAAGTGTTGTGTTTATGACACACTAACAAGTATGCAGATTGACTAGATAGTGTTAGCATTTTCATCATTCAGTCTTAGCCACTCCAATAAATAATGCTGGTTTGTGGTCGACAGGACTCTTTTACTGCAGTATCTCAGATGAGTATATAAACATTTATACTTACAGCCACAGTGCTTTCCTTTGTAAAGGAAATTAGGTTCAATCCCATTATTTATTTGCCATGAACTTGCCGAAGGTCACTAAAATGGCCTTTGGGAGATCCTGGAAAAGAGCCCAGGTTTATTGCATGTAAATCACCAAAACATTTAGCCCTCAAAACTAGCTGTGTAGAGAAATATAAAATATAAATAAGTTGAAATGGTTTTCCCTATACAAGGGTCTAAGCGACAGGCTGGCTTTGGCTTAGATTGGATCTTTTTCAATTTTATCATTTAAATAGTTAAATATTTCTTTCTAATAAATAATAAATGAATTGAGCATTTCCTCTCATATTTGGACAGTGTATATTACCTATGACTAGATAAAAGATACACTCAGATTAGAATGAAAGAAGACTAAGGGATATAGGAACTTGATTTCTTTGGAAATACAACAGTAGTCAGGTGCCTGACTGCATTAGGCTCTAAAAATAAAGGTCTCAGGCAAATACCAAATCACTTTCCTCTTCAGGTATGTGTTTACCTGAAACCAAATGTAGTGGTTCTGTTGTGCTCCCCTGGAGTTCTAATCAGGTTATATTTGCCAGATCTGAAGTACCCCTCAATTCGCATAATTTTCAGAATCTCTTTTCTCCTTAACCCTAATGCAACTAAAATTATTGATGTCTATAAATACTGGAAATTAATGTAAAAAGCAATTTGTGTAAAAAGAGGTTAAGTACTGTTAAGGTACTTACATATAATTTTATAAAGTCTGAGGACGTTTTTTCCTGTCTGTCATTTGACGGGTCATGTGTGGAAGTTGATGATACAAAGCATGACTAAACTCAGAAAAAAACCATTAAAATAGCGTAAACTTGCAATAGTTAAAATGCCCTAATTATTAATTAGGAATAATTTTTAAAAAGTCAAAATGTAAGGAGGAGAGAGAAATGAGGTAGAAGAGAGACTGGGAGCCAGAACAGATGTTGATAATGAAAGGGTTTGATTTACTGGAAAGGTGGCACATCAGAAATTTGCCTGGCCAAAGCCAGGATTTCAGTCTCCCCTCCAACATCCAGAGAAGACAGTTCAATCTGGTGTCATGGTTTAGGAATGGTATTCTCCAATTTAGTACTCCCACTAAAGCCAGGCAACTGCTTCCGTTCCCACCCCGATCCAGATGGAGGCACAAAAGGCAAAGATCATGGGTTGAGATAAGGATGATTTACTGAAAAGAGCAATGAGATAAGAAAATGAACAGTAACAGCACAATACTAATAACAAAACGTATAAGAAAGGAAAACAATGTACACATAAAGGCCCTGAGAATAAACAAAGACCAGACTGCTCCAGCTGCCACCTTTTTTTTACTGGCAGGGACACCTTTTCCCTGACAGCAAATCCCTTTCCTTCTTCTCCCAGCAATTCCATGAGGTGGTATAGAATAATCTCTGTACCCCCAGCAATTCCATGAGGTAGTATAGAATAATCTCTGTGTCCCAGCCGTGCCCCCTTCTGGCAACTGAAAAAAATTAACGCTGTCCTGGCCAGAACCAGGACATCTGGACAGGCTCCTGAGTCACACCCTTACAGCAAATGAATATTTCATCATTAATTTTGGATGAACAAGGAAACCATATATTAAGTTTTGTATGCAAAAAAGTTCTTATTGCACAAAGTTCCTTTAGGCACTCCTGGGTTTTAGCTGCTGTCTAGAGTAAGAGCTGTAGGAATTTGTAAGCTGTACAGGTCGTATTTGAATCTCATCTGCTGTCACTCATGGGACTGCATTTGGCCACCAGGCTGGGGGCTTTGCTAATGGTTTATCTGCTCTAGAGTCTATGTGTTGGCAGACCTAAATGCAGCATATTCCACAGCTCATGCCTGACACTGTCCTATAAAATAAAACTATGGACATTCATAGCTTCAAGCAAACTGATGTGTGGCACTCAGCATACAAAGAAAACATCAACTGCTTCAAAAAAGCTGAAATCTACCCAAATGGCTTTTGCAGAAGAGAAAATAAATAGACATACAATTCCTACAGGGCAAGTTTCTGGTTCATGCTGAAAAAAACCCATATAAAATACATATAAACTATCAAATTATCTACAAGAGCAATAATTTCAAAACCAAATCAATTATATGTTTACTCTTTGAAATTGCAATTAGCGATGGAAAATGATCACTAAAAACATTATTTTAAGCGTACCTACTTCAAAGGCACACTGGACATCAACACTATGGTGCCCAGAATAAACTATTCCAGATAGTTAACAGATAGCATCTCGGGAAATGAACTAAAAGCAAGACATAATGTAGCAGTTCTCCATTTTCATCTCTGTTTACTGTTTAATTACACAGTGTTTTTCCTCTATTGTGTTTTCATGTTGCTGAAATAGAGCAAGAGGTTTTTTTCATTGATGTAAGTACAATTTGCTTTTTCAAACTAAAGGTTTCTTTAATATAAATACTAATGAAACAAAATAAATTAAGAGTGGCAGTTTGTAGGAAAAATGAACAGTTCAATGCAGAAAACAGCACCAATATATAGAAACATTGGGCCAATGTTTTTTCACATATAAGATTACACATAATTCTCCTAAATATATAAAGGATTAAACTTACCCTGTCTTAAGCAGTTTGTAGCAGTCTAGAAACCAGGAGATAAAACCTCAGAAGATGTACAAATAATTATAAAAGAGTAACATATCAAACCCAACACCATTGTAAAATATTTTATTATAGGAAAAGGCAATATGACATTACAGTTGCATGATACTATAACTGTGTATGTGAGAGCCTAACACACTAACAGAATACTGCCCATTTAGAAATGTCCTAGAGGACATACTGAGAGAATGAATGCTCTGTTATAAATGAGAGATTCCAAAGAGGGTTCCCAGCAAAAGTAAATTTAACATGGCCCAAAGCAGCAGAATTAACAAGAGCAATGGAAACAGCAGGGAAAAAAAAAAAAAAAAACACAGATCAGCTCACAGAATGCAAATAGTCAAACTAAAACAAAAGGAGAATCTAGGTGCTAGGGTTCTAAACAGTCAAGTTTATTTAACTTTATACAATCAAAATGATCCCATGTTTTAAATAGATGATTGGTAAAACAAGCAACCAAAATCAAGCAAACAGTTAAAAAAAACCAGCAAAACCCCAAAGATGGAAAGCTGTCACTAGCCTTGAACAAGCAGAGTCTCCAAAAGAACAAAGGAGCCAGTGCTTTGTGGTTAGAGAATAACTACATTGCACCAGAAATGGAAGAAAATGTGAGTTTCCCACAGCAAACAAGTAATGCAGCAACCAATTAAAAATATTGTATATGAGCACAAGTCCTCAGCTGAATTAAGCTGTAGCTAACATGAATTAGTTATGACCTTAGCTGTGGTTCTTAACTAAGATCTAGCAGGTGGCAATCCTAGTGGAGCACCCATCACTTTGTACTCACCCTTACAGAAAACTCGGGAGCCTGAGAGAACACAACAAGTTCTCCTGTATTTATAATCAAAATCAGATGTCAAATTATATCCCTGAGCTCTTACACCCCAGGAGATAAGGGGCCAGGTAAGCATGGTCACCCTCTAGTCACTGACTGAGGAACAGCACATATTAATGCTAAGAATGTCTACAGGAATTGGAAGCCACAGGGAAGATCACCAAGTTAGAAATTAACATGCCCCACGAATAGACAACATTAAGTAAACCACAATATGATGGTGAGCCAGATATCTTACAGTACCAGAAAAAAGAGAAAAATAAATAAAAAATCCCACAAAACTAAAAAAAATGTGCTGCTACAAATAGTCACAAGGGGTCTGTATATTAGGCTGCCATATAGAATATTGTCTGGAGTTTGTCACTTACACTGAAAATCCATTAAATATTACCCTGCATCTTGGAATCAGAATTGGCAATGGCTTTGCCATTTTGACTTGTGATATTAAATATCTGTCAATGCAAAGAACACATTTCAAGCACTGGAGGTAGTAATAGTTTTTAAAGACAAAATACATTTTTCTTATTGCTAGTGAAAAAAACAAAACTGAGCCAAATGACAGCAAAGGAGGAGGTAGTAAGAGAATTAATTGCCCCAATACTGTCAAGGGCCACAGAAGGAACAGAAGTGCACATCAGTAGGATGAAGGACAACAGATATCAGGTACAACACAGGAAATCTTGATTAATAAGCAAACATTTTTACAAGGAGGATGTTACATTCTGGGAACACATCTCTTAGAAAGACAGTCCAGCTCTCATTCAGCAGCTACCAAAAGCCTGGCTGGACAAAGCTTGGACCTGCTTTGTGCAGGGTGGTGGACTAGAGATGTCTGAAGCTGCTTTGCAGCCTGCATGGTTCAGCGATAAGGGACAGAGCTTTACAGAAGTGTGAAAAGCCACTTCAGTTTCCAGCATCTGTTTCCTTATTTTAAGATTTTCCCAGGTATTTTATGGCTCTCTCTAAAGGGAAAGAAAGAGTTCCCCAGCACCAGGTGGAACTAGATGAGATGAAAGTGTAGTAACCAAAACCAGTTCAAGGGTCTCTGTTACCACAGACTGCAGAAAGTGAGGGACAGATTGTTCATCTGTAAACAGTGTTTTGTGAACTACTGCGACCAGGAAGCCCAGGTTACAAAGGGATAACAAGTACATTTTTAAATTATATTTGTATAACTTTAGTTTTGTGAACGAATGAAGGTTTACTCCAGTCCAACCACATCCAAGCACATATCAGACAGCTATCCAGAAGTACAGTTGGAGTTTGGTTCTCAAACAAAAACTCTAAATTCTTATATGATAAATTATTTTTTAAAATTAGTTTTTATGACTTACTGATTCTTAAACGATATCATTTTTAGATAATGTATTTTCACTAATTTAAAGTGACACTTTGTAACTGCTCTCACTCTCTCTATAAAACAACCAAAATGAAAAGCAAGAATTGACTTGATAATATGATGACCTTGCTCCAGGCACTCAGAAGTGTACCTTACACCCCATGCAGCAGCCAGCAGTTGTCTTCCTTAAAGTCCCCACTATTGATTTCAAATCTGTGGAAAGTAAGCTCTTTATCAATTCTATCCCACAGTTCCTAATGCATTCCTGAAGAGATTGATGTTTTCTGAGTGTTCAGATCTGGACATATTGGAAAAAAAAATATCAACATTTTAGAAGCTAACATTGTTTGGCTTGAATATTTTTCATTTATTTTTTTATTGTTTCTATCTATGATGCACAGCCATGTGTGATAAGCAATTACAAAAGATCCTTGATGAAATTGCATTATATTGTGTTATGCTTTGTGCTACATATGAGACACAAGACATATCTATCCAAAAACCAAATCAATTAAAATATGGGATGTGTGGAGGATAATAAGCACTAGTCATTTGACTTGTAAACTGTTGGACTTGATTTTCAAGGTAATATGAAATACAGTAGAATGTTTCTTTTATTTTTATTTTTCTAGTTCACAACCTTATAAAAAAATCAATCACAAAAAACATGGCAGTGATTTTAATTACATTCACCTAAAGCTAGTTTAGAACCAGCCAATTCAAACAGCAGTTGTACAGCAATTTTCTCTGGTTTCCTTGAATTGGCACCCAATTAAATATATCCAATAGGTCTCTTCATTGTTATATTAACCATTGCTGCCTGCATGATGTACCATGCTGAATTTTGTAACTTGACAGCATAAAGTCAAAGCAGAGAGGAAGGAGGTCAAAAATAATTTCCTTAAGTAAATAACTCCATTCCTGGGATTAAAATGCCACCAAGAATGCCAGCATTTTCCTCAAAAATGTACATAACTTTCCACATTATCCCAGCCATTTGAAAACTACAAATTCTACACAGAGTCGACAGTTCTAGGATTCAAGTAAGATATGCATCAAATAACTCTAAGGAATATATTAATATAATATAAGGAATATTTTACTATTTTGGAGATATTTTCACAAGTCTGCTGGGACTGATGCATTTCTATGATACCTTCCTGCCTTAGCAAGAGAGAAATCAGACACTGGCCCATTTGCTCTTTTTTTTTGTAGATTACTCCCCCTGACCTCCCCTCCCCCAATGGTTGTTTTCCAGAAATACCACAGGCTTTTCTACAACAAAATACATAAAATACCTTCGCAATAAGCAAGAAACCCCTGAGAATATTTATTCACAAGTATTTAAGGTTTCGTTCATTTATTCCCATAAGGCTCTCAAATATTACTCATAGCATTCTCCCTAAGCAAACCTTTTCCTCACTGTCATTCTGTGAAGAATTGAGAGCCCTATCCTGTGAATTATGTCTCAAGAGTCTCAGCAGTCCTTTGCCTTCCAAAATCTTTTGTGCAATTCTCTTTTTCATTAAAACTGCAAGATGTTCCTTCATCATCTCCTCACACCGGCAGAGTAACTTCAGAATTCAACCTACACCTGTAGTGAACTGCCACTGTGTTCAGAAGACTGGGAAGCAATGAATACTGTGTTCTAGTTTTTAAAAATTGTGCAAATAATCCATAGAATTATGGAAATTAATGTGACATATAACACATGTCAATATCGACCTATGAAAGAGAGTTTTAAGTGTGAGCCTAGTTACAAGACTGATTAAAAGAAACAAAGTATCTGGCATATCATGATCAAGTAAGGTACAACCAGTAAAATAGTTTCTGTAACTTTGTATTTCTCAGGGCACGAAACACAACATGAAACAGAACCATGTGAGTTTCCAGACTGAAGTTCCCAAGAAACCTGTGAAAGAATGATTGGTTTCATGAGAAAGCTAGTTTTCATTTACCAAGAAAAAAGACATTTCCTTACAAAACTACCAAGAGCATCACAAGCAGTGATTTAAACTTCCTGACAATAGTTTTTCACTCCAGACCCAAAACAGCCAATGACAAGATGTCCATTTGGCACATGCTCCCACCAGCTGAAGACGGTACAGCAGTGATGCTGAAGATCTGCTTTTCTCAAAGGGCCAATTGTTTATCACTTTGAAGTGCCTGATTTTTTTTACTTCAAAGTATCTTTCAGAAACCTGTCAGCAATTTACTGTGGAGGTGGCTGAGAAAGTGATTTCCTGGTGCTGGAGTATTTCTTGCTGGACATGCTGTAAGGTGAAGTGTTGGTGGGCAGTGTCAGCCACTCTCCTGTGTGGCAACATGAGGTGCAGGTCCCTAAGGGAGCTGTCAGCTCAGCCTGCAGCTGGGACAGACAAACTGTCCAGGGTATCCTGGGGGTGCGGAACTTGCAACATTGAGTCTCTCAAAGGAAAAGGTCAGAGGATCAAAACAGCCTGAAAATTCTGGGAAGAGCTGCACGGCAACTCGCTAGCCTGGCAGTGCTGCTGCTGAAAGGGCTGGCTAGAAACTCTGCAATCTGGCCAGCTCTCCTGCCAGACCTGCTTTCTACAAAGTGTTTTGATGTCATCTCTGTAGTCTTGAGAATTTTTTTTAATATCATAGAACTTTCATTTTCCAGGAAGAGACCACACAATGGAAATGTAAGTGAAAGCTGCAAGTCCAGAATTGCAAATTGGAAGAAAAATTTAAATCTATGGTACACCAATTACAATTCTCTTATCACAAAAGCACCACAAGAAAGGGATGGAACTATCATTGTGGACAGCTCAGTGAGAGTTTCTCTCAACAGGTAAAGAAATCATAGAAGAAATGTTAGGACGTCCCAAGAGTAGGACAGAATGTAATATCAAAACATGCATATCTTTTGATACATCACTGATTTTGTTTCTTCAAACACTGTTCCAGTCATTTTATGTAAGAAAGGTTATTAAAAGACTGAAGGAGCTCCGAAAATAAAAGGTTTGAAAAGACATTCACATAGCAAGACATTAAGTATTTGAAAATATTTCCTATAAAAGGCAAAAGAAGCAGAGGGAGCAATAGTGCATAAGTTTCTTAAAGAAACTCGGATAACTTCTGTCTTCCAGGCCTCACCAAAACCACTCATTCAATGAAATTAAACAGTGTAAATTGTGGTAAAAGCTGGTAAGTGGCAGATGACAGAAAAGCAGCCTAAGCAAATACCACTAGAAGTTTGTTCTTATTATACCTCACCCTCTTCAGACTGAACGTTTTGGGGCTGCTATGGAAGGAATCATTTGGATCCAGGCCTCAAATCTAAAATTAAATCTAATCTTAAATAAATAAATGAACCAGCAAGCAAAAATCACCAGAAACAACCACCAGATTTGGGAGTTAAAGCTGTTTTTCAAAATCTCTCATGCTGCTACTTATTTGAATTATGCCATCCTTTTGTCATTACATGAGCTGTAATTTCCTAAAGTCTAATTCAATGAACAATCCCTAAAAACTGGACAAGTAACAAAAATTGCATGGCTTCTTGAATGCAAGGTAAAATGGAAAAATTCACATGTAATCTTAAATATACATCCAAATCCAATAAGTTATAAAAATAGAAAAGCTGATAAGAAACTAAACTATTATTGGCCAGCTGGAGGAAGCCAAGATTGAATACTGACAGTCACTACTGCTGAAAATGATAGTAATAGCAGTCTTTTCAAACTTTCAGTCTAGAAATTTCCTATTTCGCCATCTATAGATTACAGCAGATGCTCCAAAGACCATTTAAACTGTATTTTCAGAAGAATTTAGCATGTAAGAAAGCAGTGAAATAAGTAGTAAAATATGTAAAATACCTCTGGTTGCAGACAAAGCATGTCTTGAAATCTGACCTTCCACTTATTTACTGGAATTGTAGGACATTGCTTCTGAAAATTTCTTACAGTTTACTTCATTGAACATTTAAAACTTCAAATTTGATACATTTTGTCCTTTCTCAGTTTTTTACTTACATTGACATCAGTGCCAAATCTACCACCATGACTGCAGTCTGTACGTCCAATGCTCTTTTCATTAAAAATGTTAAAGTATACTATGACCTCTCTTCCTGTTATTGTGCTTACACACAATAAAAGCTGACAGTAGTTCAAAGGGGTATAGAGACAGAACTGTGATCCCTGACAGTCTGGGTAGGGACAGTCTGCACCTGGCTAGCATTCAGGGGGGTTGTGGGCTGCTGCCCATGCCCTGTATCCCTGTGCCTCACAGCCAAACCTGCTTCTGTGACAAAGAGGATCAGGAAGGAGACATTTTTCCCTCATGGGTACGGGTGCATCTGAGATGGAGGGGCTGAGCACCCAGGTATCAAGTGTGGCAGTAGCCATTCCAGACCTGACAGGATGGTCTTCACCTGACCAGGCACTTCCCAGCATGTACAGCTCGCTGAAATGTCCTGTAGAGGACCAGCTGTTGTCACCAAAGAGATGAAATACCTGTAAAGTGACAAATACTGAGTTATAGCTAAAAGGCACTAATTCAGGGCTGTGTGTGAGAGGGTGAAATTTACTTATGAACCTTGTACTATGTGTGATTCTTACTTTTCTTAAACAACAATCCTCCTCTGAGAAGCACTAACTATGGAAAATTCTCTTTAGCCAGCGTACTCCATGTACACGTGAAATCAGAGACACAAAGCCCAAATCATCCCATAGAACAAAGCAGTGACACTTCTCAACATTTTTGCTTTTTTCTAGTGGATGGTGTGGGGGACAGGGTTGCAAAGAGTAGGGAAAAAAAACCATAGCCAACACTGGAAATAAATCCCATTTATAAGATGACCACTGAAGAAGGCAGAATTTTCAAGCAATAAAGCAGCTGCCAGTTCTATTTGTCACCTCCTTGTTCTTACACACAGATCTTGGTAAAGGATTTGAGAAAATAGAACATTGGATAGCAGCACTAGAATGACTGAGGCAGCTACAATGTATAGGATGGTCTGTTGGCCTTCTCTAGCTGCCACATGGCCACCCAGTCTCTCTATCACTCCCTCTTCTCAGTAGGACAGGGAGAAAATGAGATGAAAAAACTTGTGGATCAAGATAAAGACAGGGAGATCTCTTGGCAATTACTGTCATGGGCAAAACAGACTTACTTGAGGAAAATTAATTTAATTAAACAATTAAAATAGATTTGGCTGGTGAGAATCAAAGACCAGAGTTAAAACATAGGACTAGCCTGTCTGCTCAGATGCCACAGACAGATCAAGAGTGGAATGCCGCCACAGGCATGTGAAGCTCTTCACACATAAAAGCTCCTAACCTCCTCCACCCCCACACATTAAACCGTTTGCTCTTAAACTGCTTGGCAGCTCCTGCCTTTAAAATGAATAATCTCTGATTTTGTTTCTAAGTAATGAAGTAGTGACTGCTGCCATCATCCTGTCAGTCTCTTCCCAGGGCCAGGAGCGCCCTGGCTGACACCATTCAATTAACTCATCATCAGAGGGTGCCATCAGAGCCCCACGCAGGCACACACTTTATAAATGGCTCTCATGCATGCTCACTGCACTGCTGCAGAGGTAATAGGCAGCCCTCATGGACTGAGGGCTCACTAAGTTTTGCTCTTTTCTCTGTGCCTATAACACTCCCTGTAATAGCATTCATTTTGTCCTCTCAGCTCTAGCAATTCCTCTTCAATCAAAACAAGTGACCATAAGAAAGTATATTAGCGCTTGACACAACAGGCAGCAGGCACACTCATTGCTACTGCTTTAAGCCCTGAAAATGGTCCTGATAACATGAATACAAATTATCTGTGTCCCTCTCTTACCATAAAAACAATGATTGCTAACCACTTTGTTCATATGCAGCTTACACACAGATTTCTGAATAGTAGTGAAATTTGATTTACCCCACTGTGAGGATACAACTTAAGGTAATACAACATTTGAATTTAGTAATGCATTCAGTATTTTTCTTACTTGCAACTGAGGAAAGGAAGAACTCTGTTCAGATTAGATTTTAGGACCACCAACCCTACCAAAGTCATTATTAGCAGCAGTTATCAAAATTATCTACCAGCTAAAGATGGTTCAAAAACCATGGGGCCACAGTCATGGCTGGCTCCAGAGATGTTAGTGGGTCTATCTTCCTTGCTCCACAAAAGTGCTATGACAGATGATACCACTCAGGCACAATGTCCTGTGGGCATTTGTAGCTAAAAAAATCATTCACTAAGAGAGAGCACTTTAAATCTAATTACAGAAAACATCTCTGTCCTGAATTTGGATAAACATGAATCTGCTTATCCTGTTGAAAAGACAAGAGCTTTTCTTTCTCCCAAAGACAATACTCAGCCCTGTGTGACAGGAAATATGCTAATATTTATTTTAGAAAGCTCCACCAATATCTAAGCAACACGGAAAACAAGGAATTATATTACTGAGATTTCTTGAACATATTATTAATAATATAATTGGCTCACATAATTGGCTAAGAAAACAATCCCTGCCATGGGTCTCCTCATTTTTTTATGGTACACACTCAAAAATACTTAAGTTCATCATCCCTTCCCTTTAGAAATATTTAGAACAACAGAGAGGACCACAAAAATTGATCATGAATTCCAAGTGCACTAATCTCAAATGCCATCACAGTTTCCTATTTTGATGATGCTTAACCTTGACTCTGCAATGCTATATTCACTGCTTTCCTCTAATGATATTCTTTACTTAAATATCAGCACATAACTGCTTGTCCTTTATTAGAGCACTACAAATCTTAATTTAAGGAGTGAGAGCTTTACTTACTGACCTTAGATGAAACTTTCCTTACTGATCTTATATATATAGGCTGCTCCTATTTGGATTTTACAGGAAGGGAAGTAAGGCAAAGAAGAGAAAGGAGGCTCATGCAGCATGATTGCACAGCTCATGGGAACCAGACCTAGCAACTAATCTGTCAGATGATAAAGCAAATTTGCACAATTGCCCTTGAAGGGGATACTCTGTGATTGGGGTCCAAACCTTCCTGAAACATTCACAGAAGGTTTACCGGTCACAGAAGAAAGCTCTGAAGTCACTGCCTCTCCTTAGGCTTGTCCTCTTTATTTCTCAAGGCAAGGTACAAACAATGCTGCAAACTACATTCCCAAAGGGCATCATCAGTTTTGTAAAAGCCTCTAGCCTGCTGAAACCATTTGGCCAGAAAACTCCCACAAGAATAATCCCTTAAGTCTTTTCCCAAAGGAATTATGGTCTACAAGGAAGTTAAAATCTACAGCCTCCTGCGCACTCAACTGAGACTCACTAGCTAGTGCCAGTCTTCTGGAGGCCTGCAGGAGCCACAGCAAACAGGTGGGAATGTGGAGAAGGGTTTAGTAACTCACCCCACAATGTCTTAACATGTATTCCTATTTCAGATTGAAGTGCAAAGTTATCATAGACAGAAATTAGAAAGTTACATAAGAACCCAGCCCCACCCCCCCACCACCACCTTTTAGTAGCTTGGGAAATTAAATTGTTATAGTGAAACAATAAATCAAGATTCCTCCCCCACTTTATTTTCATGGGTATTACATCACTTAATCAGGTTGACTTCTGATACAATCACTTTCCATACACATATGGCCCAAAAAAAGTGGTACAATATCGATATATCTTTTATCCCTTCCTACAATATTAAAAAAAAGGTTTCATTATTAAAATATGTCAGTACATCCTGACTTTTTAAATTAAAAACCTAGATTTTTAAAAATGTTAAACATCCACGATTCTAAAAACTTCATGATTTCTAGCTCTCCACAATTTGTTGCTACATGAAGCCCTCTGTCATTTCAACCAGTAGCACCTATAGACTACAAATGGTGATGAATTCCTGTTTCTTCTCTCTGAGAGTCAACAGATAATATAATTGTTCCTTGCTCCCAAAGGTAGACAGAAGTCTAATACTCCATTGTAGTACTTTGTTTTCAGTTCTGAGTTCGGGCAATTTGGATTTTCTCTGTCAGATATGAACATAAAAAGTTGAGAGATAGGAGCAGAAAGAATATAGTATGCTAATTCTCAAGGACTTTCAAGGATATAAAGCACCTAAACTGGGCAAGAGAGTTCATTCATTAATAAATAGGAAAAAAACTCCACTCCTTGGATTTGCTTTTTTTCCTCCAATCATCATATGAAAAGAATCACCATCAATAAAAGCAAAGATACTCAAGGGCATAGAGAATTTTTGGACTAAAGAGCCTCACACCTCTATACCTATAAGATGTCTGTAATTACCAAGAAAGTTGTGAGCTTTACCTCTGTCTGGGGCTACCAAGAGACATAGTTTTAGTATTAATAATCACATGCAATTATCAGAACTAATTTGAAACTCTCTTTTTTTTCCTCTTTTAAATTAAAGCAGGTGAAATTCCATCTGACCTGTAGCACACTTTAAAGATTTATCATTTTCCTTGAAATATTTCACTTCCTTCTAAACAACACTTTCTGGCAGAGAATATTTCCATGTAAATACAATAATTATTCAAATAATAATTATACTGTTATTCTTTTCTATTATTTTACAGGAGAAAGAAAAAAAAAATCAACTGACTATAGCAAGACAAAAGGCTTGAATTCCATGAAACAAAACCAGCAAGAATGCCCAAACTAATTCCAGATCTTTAATCTACTACTTGAAGATGACAGAAAACAGTCTTAGGTGACAGATTTCAGGTGAAACAAACTTTGCATTTGATCCACAACTTTTCTGAATGGAATTCATTCCAGAAAAAATACTCAATAAAATGTACAACAGCAATGCAAAATTACACTTCAGATGCAGAACAATGCAAATTTGTCATTTTTACCTCGAAATCCATGAAACTTCTGCAAGGAACAAGTAGAGTTGACTTACATGAAGGAACAAGGCAAAGAAATTAATGCTACTTAAAACTGTCTAAAGGGCAGAAGTATTATTAAACTCAGATGACACCAGCAGAAATTCACATGTTCAGGGAAAGGGGTACACGTTTCCAGGCACAACAGGGAATTCACAGGCATTGCTCAGTTTTTAACATCAAACATTCTAATTAGAAAGTGCTGTCTTTACCATAAATATATCTAAACATTGCACCAGAAACAATTTCCTCCTTAAAAATAAGCACATTTTAGTTATTAACACTCATCCTTTAAATTTAACTGCCTTAATTTGAATTTCATTTCTATAATCCAAGCATTTTTGTTTTGCATTCAAATTATCAAATATATAGAAAAAAAGATGGAGTTAATTACAGATGAAGTTACAATTTTTAGTCCAATTCCATGATGTTCCTTGTAAAATCTTCCATCTTGCATTTGAGAGCTGCATTTGGATCTTCAGCTTCATATACTAAAATACATTAAGAGCAGCACAGAATTTGTTTCTCTGTCTCTTCTATAGCCTAAATGAATGTAGATATATTAAAATAGTAGCAAATCATTTTAAGAAGAGATCAATTTCTTTTTTACAGCTTCAATGTACAAATGCACTTATAGCCCATTACAGCACAAAAGATTTTTTAAAAATCTATATATACATAACAACCAATATCACAAGTTCAAATTCAATCCATAAATCACATTTTTATCTTTGCATGGTATTTTATTTTCTATTCTATGAGTATTTTCTCAGTGACTGCAGATCATTAGGAAAAATTAGCATCAATTCACAGCTTCCAGGCTCCAAATGAAAGTTCTCCTGCTATTTCCCTAGATAGTTAATAAATTGTCCTATAGGTCTGCCAAGGTGTAGGAAGGTACATTAAAATCTATATTGTTACAAGTTCATAGTTGTGTAAAACATCCAGCACAATGGAGATGTGGGATTAACCTGCTCTGAAATTTGGGATGGAGAATCTTCTCTATGAAAATTACTGAAGGATAATGATTGTCAGAAAGTTTTAAACCACTAAACCTGAGACATCAGAAAAGATTTAAGATAAGACCTTAGTACTGCAAACAGCAACTTGCAAAAAGACTGAGCTGATAAGCACTGCTGAACATTCTTTGAAGGATCAGCAGCAAGAGTGTGGCCAGAAGAACACTTCTGGAAAACCACAACCTTGGATCTCCTCAGTGCTGCACTTTTAATGCCCAGCATCAGCTGGGATTGTACCCACTTCAGGCATAATCCTCTTCCCCACATACACACACTAGAATACCTGGCAAGGATATCTAATCCTCCAATGAACACAAATAAAAGCCTCTGAGAACACAATTGATTTTATATTAGACCAACAACTTGATGAAAATATGGATTCATGTCATTCTCTGAAATCTGCTCTAAAGTAGCAACCCTGCAAATGGAATACTGTGAGTCTGTAGGTGATATGAAGGTGAGCAGACATGAACATGCCATTCCTTTGGTTTTTCTAGGCTCCAAAATTTTACATGTAAAGAGGTAGGATTGTCCTATCTTAACTTTTGTATGGTACAATTTCTCTTTAAAACATTTCATCTTCCCAGGAAAGACTTCTCTGAAGCATATGGTCTGATGCCATCTTCAGATCAATTCTAACATTTTAGGATTTGGAATACCCCCATAACTGTCCTTTGAAATGAGTTTGCTGCAACAGCAGATTTTATTTCAAAACAACTAGTTTTAAAAATGTCAAAAAATATTTAACAAAATGCTGCTTAAGACTGAGTTGAAACTGAATCCATATGGAAAGTGCCAAGTTCTAATGGTTGAAATATGCCTGTACATTAAACAGCTTGCAGGGAAAATGTACTATATTTTCATTAAATATATACTTTTATTAAAGATATACTTCTATCATGTTAGAAAAGCAGTCTAATAAAAAAATTCAAAAGTTTATCTAAAGGATGTATTCTATAAACTATTTAAGAAATACAGAATTTGTAATAGGGCAGAGACTGCAATACATATGTAAATAACCAACCCCAACATAGTCATAATTTGAAATAAAGAAAAGGAAAAAGATATGGCAGTGCTCCTTCTACTAACAACACTTAGGTCCCAAGAAATTATTTCTCCTGCTTGTGGCTGGGAAACCAAGCATGCCTGAGGCAGCAGGCTGTGCCCTCTCCTTTCCTTGCTCCATAGCCCAAGTGCCTGTGCACACATGCCATGACCTAGAGAAACACGATCCCTTCCCGTGTAACTCATGGCAGCACCACTTTCTGCTCCACATCACCACAGGCACTGGGAGCACCACGTAGTGATCTCCCTGTCCTGAGAACAGGGCATCATCCCTGCCACATCAAGGCACATTATAAAAGGGGACATGGAAAGAGGCTGTGAGTACAGCCCCAGCTGCTTTCAGGACTTCAAGGAGTGTTTTGACAACAGCATTTGGATTGAGGCTGATGTCTAGAAAGGCTGATCTGGAACAGAGCTAAATAGACAAAAGAGGTATTTATTGAAAGGCCTTAAAGGGATACACCTTGGACAGCACAAGAGCCTGGCCACGGCTACACCCAGGTTGAATCCAAGATGGATTCCAGTCACAAGCTTTTACACTTTTATACATTTTGGTTCATCTACATATTGGGTTCAATTTTTTAACTACAGCTCCAGGTCATGAAGTCTCAACCCCCTGGCTTGCCCCCTTCTCTTTGCACTGTTTATGCTTTTTGGGTAATGGTTGTCCTTGATTCTCTAGCTGGGAAGGGATTGTTTTATCTAACTACCCTGTGAAGAGAACCTACTAACACCTAACATGAAGTTTCAGAGTTACATGCCAGGCAGCAGAGAATCTGAAAAATATTAAAGCTAAAGCCCAAGGCACGAAGGCTGTGGGCACTTTGGTGCAGGGGTAGAACAGACTTTGCAGCAGCAGCCTGGCAACTCCAACAGGCAATTTCCTGTGTACAACTTCACCATGGGGATTATTAGCCAGCTAATACAGCTTTGTAATTAAAAATACCTGTTTCCTGGGGAACTGGTATAATTATTTTTGGCCCTTTTCCCGAGTTTTGCTGCAGTTTATGGCTTAGTAGAAGGGAAGCGCTTTGTGTTTTTTCTTTTGTTGTTGCTGTCTTTTTTTTTTTTTTTAACATTTTAAAAGTCACATCTCTGAATACCATTTACAATCTGAGGTTGTTTTTCAGTGCCACCTGCACATCTCTTATATACAATATACTCATGCAGTCACTACATCAACCTACGCTTGTTTTTAGGGCTAACACGCTAATGCTCTGGTATATCAGTGGGACCTGCAAGAGCACCTGAGGATAGAAAGCATTAGTGAAAGTATAATGACCATTATTTGCAACATTAAAATAACTCTTCACAGTCCAAATCTTGGCCTTTTGTACCACATAGTTTTATGAAATTACAAGTTTACATGTTATTGCATTTTCCTACTGTCAGCATCAGTGCTTGGCACCAATTGACTGTCAGTTTATCATTCCACTGTAAAACTTTCATACCTTCTCTCTGTGAGTTCTCATGGGCAGCTCCTTGCAGCACTGGCTCTTTTTCTTTCTTCCACACAGCTGGCTGACTTCCTCCTGTCCCTTGCACCACCACCTGACCCTTTCTGTCCCCTGCAGCACATACTAACCCTTACTGTCCCTAACATGGACACCTGACCCTTTCTGTCCCTAGCAGCAGAACATACTAACCCTTACTGTCCCTAAATGAACACCTCACCCTTTCTGTCCCTAGCAGCAGCACATACTAACCCTTACTGTCCCCTAGCACAGCCACCCAACCCTCGCTCCTCACAGCAGCACAGCCAACTGACTCCAACTCTCCTCTTACCCAGCTGACCCACTCTTTATAACACCCATCCTTATTGGACACAGCTGTGTCCTATTAAGGGCAGGGCTGTTCCTAGTCTTTGGTAATTAGTACAGCTGCACCTCCTCAGGGGCAAGATTGCCTTCCGCACTATCTCTATTCTCCTACAATCCATCCTCCCACATCTTACACCCCCTATATAAAAATTCCTTGTGATATAGCACAACTTATTGCAATAGTGTTTGAGGCAAACAGGGGGCCATGCCCTTCTCCCCATCCAACAGGACTGACACATGTTGCATTCAGGGAAAAGTAGAGGTCAGGGGGATGCTTTACTGCAGCACAGCTGAATCACCTGTGTTAGGTGAGCTGAACTATGAGCACAGATTAGAAACTCCAGTAAGGTTGGAGACTGACTGGACAATCAGGGAACCAAAACCAGCTCCATAAACCCTCCTCCCGCATCAAAGAGCAAAAATCTGTTATTAGGCCTCTCGCCGAAGAGAACTGACAATCAAGTTACAAAGTTGCATATAAAGTTTTCAGTCCAGAGTGCAGTGATTCAGAGGAATCCAATGCAGTAGAAGCATACAGTGATACAGTGTATTACTTTAAAATCTCTCCTACACTCCTGCTAATCATGCCAGACTACAGCTCATAATTTAAATTATTCATTGGGGAAGAATAAAAGTTTAATCAATAAAACCAGGGTCAAGTCACCCATACTAGAGGTGCAGGAAAAGAAGATGCCTTGAAACGCAGCTGAAAAATATAGTATGTTTTGAAGGAAACCTTAATATCTCCCCTTGCTTCTACATTCATTAATAATAATAACCCACCACCTCACCTGACCTTTGCCTTCACAGGTTTGAAAGACAGTTTATGAAAATCTTTAGCATTACTGCATTTCTTTACCACTACTTTAGTATAACAGTACCTCCAAGAATCCTTAATGTTACAAAGACAGCTCTTGATCTTCCTCCAGAGCTATGTGTAAAACATCAGTTATAAGAGAAAAGTGTCAAAAGAGAAATACATTCATAAAGGCGGTCACCACTGATTACTTTTTTGTCTTTTTTTTGATGCTTAAGTGGTACAGAGCCAGATTGCAATGTGCATTGATACTCCATCTTTTCATAATTGGCAGGGCCATAGGCAAGTGTTAAAATATTCTGTGTAGCTGTGATTGTAGTGCTGATCGATCACTCTCCAAGGCTGCAGGAAAAGCTGGCAGTTAAAGTCACTGCATAGAGCAATCATAGCAGCACTGACAGGCTGCTGTCAAGCAGGCAGGGGCATTCTGGAGACAGATAGCAGAAATGCCAAATCTGAGACAAATGCTCTTGGAATACGTAATAAATCATATTAGCTGTCTGATGCTTCTCCTTGGTGTATTGATCGTGATTAAAATAAACTAATTAGAATCATAATCATGATGCAGTGATACAGGAAACAAAGAGGTGAGCTATGCAACATAATCATGAAGTGTTTTGTAGCAGTCAAGCCAGACCACCTTCTATCTTCTCCACTTATCAGCCAATTACAGCAAGCAGTACATTTCACATCAGGCTATAGACATGTCAAACAGGAGCCTGGATATATAGCCCTCTCCTCTTAACAACTGCACATAGGGGCTATATTAAGATCTCAATTTGGGCTGCACTTCCAGGGAAGCCACAGGAGGATTTGAAGGTGAAGTGTAGAAAGTGGATTCCACCTGTAGCCTTCCTGCAGGACTACAGGGGACACGAACACAGTCAGAGCCTCCCTACAACCCTCAGGCCAGGAGCCAGAGGTGAGGACAACCTATAGCCAGGCAGAAGTGCAGAGGAGGTACATGGGACTCCTCTGCAGCAGGAGGGGCCTGCAGCAAGGCAGTGCCTTGCAATGGGGGTTTTACTTCTGTGACTTGACCAGGCATATAGCTGTAGTCATTTTAAGACAGCCAGGATCAAACAGCACTGATGATGCAGTTGGATATGGAGGAGTTTGTGCTTTCTTACATTAAAATTCTAATAATTCATGTCATACTATATTGAGATGCATTTGCCAATTTTGTGACTTTCTATATCCATCCAGCACAACTTGAAATATTTAACACTTTTCCATGCCATGTCATGCAGAAGAAAATAGAGCAGTCATATTAAGTTACCAAGCATAGTTGACTAAGGAAATACCCTTATCCATACTAGGAACGCCATGATAAGTTTAAAAAATGTTTCAGAACTCCTGGGATAATTCCCAAAAACAGCTCTTTTGAATTTCTAGCACCCAAATATTTTCAGTTCCCTGACATGAATATTCAAGTACACAAAATACAAGGATGTCCCAATGGTTGGTTTAAAAAGGATCAGAGGAACAACTTGCATCTGGAAGTAGATGCCATGCATCAGTCATGAGAATTTTTACATATAACAGGTTCTGTATTTTGTTCTGAACCAATGATTCCATATTACATCTTCATCCTCTTTTCATGCCAATTTTACACCGACTTAACTCTATTAACATATCCCTTACCTTTAAATGGCTTATTTCAGATTCACATTAAAGTAGACAAGACAGAAGTCAGTGCTTCCTGGGGTTGGCTCCTAATACATTGTTGATGCTGTCATCAACAGCTTAGAATACATATTTTACTGCTTCATTTAACTTGACGCTTCATTTTATCTATTAAAGGTATAATATAAAAACCATTCAGATTAACATGCAGATTTGTAAAAACTTGAAGATCTACAGTAAATTTGATCTGTGCTAAATGTATGTGCAGGGCAATGGTAGTATCAATGTTAAATCATTCATACAACTTCAGTTATGCAATTCTACACAGATTTCATGTATGCTAATTTCTCAGCAACTGTAATTGCCCGTTTTTAAAAGGTCACAGAATTTCATCTCCCGTCTCACTTAATGTAGCAACCAATGAAGACAATGTAATGTTAGGATTTTATCTGCTTGGCCAAAAAATTCTAACTCATCTGCCTTCAGGAAGGAACATTCTATTTTACATCTCTACTCAGTCATTCTGAAAAGGTGCTGATTAGTTAAGTGATTAATGTTAATAGTCACTTCTCTAGGTAGCTAAATTGGATCTAAGTGACTAAGTGAAGGCATTGCTATTTGAACTGATTGGGCCCAAATCTAACTAAAAAGTAATTGACAACAGAGTGGAAGGTAGCTACAAGTAAAAAACTGGTCTGCAGCAAAATTAAAATAGAGGTAGCAATTCAAGTAAATCTTCACAATACATGCAGATAAAATTGAACCTTAAGAATTCAGTTATGGGTCCTGAGACCACATAACACTAGGCAGGAGTGTGAGTAATCCTACCTGATCTGAAGCACAGAAAGAGCCTGACAGCCCTAAAGGGAGGATGCCCTTCCTTTCTCTCCACTACTGATTACAACCAGTGATAAAAAAAAGCCAGTCAGACCCATAGCTCCTCTTCATCCTCTTCTCTCTCCTCAGGCCCTTGCAGTGCAGCATGTTTAGGGTCCCCAGGCTGCAAGGCTGGATGTTTTTGTGTGTGGGGAAACAAAGGGAAAACAAAGGAGTTTCCTATGTAAATATAATTTAGCCCCAAGAATAGTGGTACTGTTTCCATTCTTTATGTTTGTGGTGGTTTGTAATCAACTGACATAAGTAACCGTGTGACAAGGCTAATGAGACTGATTAACTCAGAGGAAAATGAGGCTATATGAGATACACATGGCTTTATCTATATTGCATTTTGTTCATTTTGTTACAGGATCAAAAAAGGAGCTGTTTTCCACATCATAGGAAGCAGCACCATAGAAATGCTCTCCATGATTTTTATAATGGCATAACTAGACATATCACAAAAATCAGATTAGTGTAGATAACCTATTAAGATCAGGGAATTGATTTAATTGAGGTAAAAACCTACACTTTGGCTTTCATCAGTTGTGCCACAAGGAAAGAAAAGTGGAAAGAAAACAAGAAATTGGAAAATGAAATTAAATGTATATCTGCCTATTTAGAATTTAAAAGGCACAGTTTTTACTGGCATGCTTTCCTGTTGCAATTCCAAATTTTAGATTTTGTATCAGTTTCATAGGTGTCAAAGTTGAGGTCAATGAAGCTCTATTGGTGTTTATCTACCAAACAGGTCAGGATGACCACAAATGCAGAACCACACAAATTATTAAAATGGAAGTTAAACCTTGAACCTTCAAGGTCAGGGGTTTTAGTTTGTTTATTGTGTCCTGCTCTCCCACACCTAAAAAGGCCAGCATTCAGCTACTTGACTTCAATTAACAGATCAATTTTCCAAAATACAACAATAAACTCCCTCACAAGAGCACAAATCTTCCAATCTGTTTTGGAACTAGACAAACCAAAATTCAAAAGGTATTTCCCTTTATATAATGAACATTAGTTTTGTTTTTCTTCAAGTCACATAATTATGTAGAAATGGAAAGCTGGAAAACTTGTTAATCTTCTTTCCTTCCTTCTCTTTGCTTCATATTGGCATAACCTTTTCTGGCAGTAGTGGGAATGCCAATGTTATGTGTTTCTAATAAAAGAAAGAACCTTTTTCAGATTGTACACCAGCTGCTAAGCATTTCTACAAAGTTTCATTTGAGAATTAATGTGCTTTCTTAAACATTTNTTTAACACAACAAAATGACAGTTTCAAAGAGTCACTTGGAAGATCTCTACAAACTCTGCAAAGGCTTCTCCAATTTCACATTGGACTAAAACTCCTCTTGTGCTCAGGAGGAAAAACACTCCTGTCAGTGAAGCTCAGCAATTTTGTATGCAGACTGAAACACTGGTCACTACAAGAAGCAGAATTACTATACCAAAAAAACCCCAACCAAACCCTACCTCTCAAAATGTGTCCCTATCAATGGCTAAAAACACAAGTCCCACACAAGTCAACCAGCTTAAAAACAGGTCTTGGCTGATGGCTCATTTGGGAATGCACAGGCAAACATCAGGTGTCAGAAGTCAGTGGAAAGAGATACCTATGTACAGCTAAAATATTGATTTAACTTCTGACTTCTTTATGGCCTTTTTTTCCATTTGTGCAACTGTAAACCCAGTGTTTCATTTTCTGTTTTGTCTTTTTTGAGTGTGTGAAGCACTGATATTATGAGCCAGTGAGCGATTAAATTTCCTTTCAACTCAATTATTTTACTTGCTCCTTTTTTCCCCCCTTTAATCCTTCCCTTATCCTTTCCTTCCTTAACATTAAATATTCTATTAATACAAAATTTCAAAGAAGGCAATGATGTTTACCCTCACCAATTCTTTCTTCTGCTCTTATCATTTAGAAAATAGTGGTGTTAAAAAAAATAGCACCCATCAGCACATGAGAAAACAACACCAGCTGGCAACAGCCAGCTCTTACACAGCTCTAGAATGGCTGTTAAGAGTCTTCATTGCCAGCTACATATTCCAAATAAATGCAGATACTCCCAACCTCAAAATCACTATGAACTCTATCAGCTGGCTACAGAGACACAGCACTTCAAAGACTGGAGTTGGAGGAGGAAGAGCAAGCATTAAAAAAAGTAATGATACAAACAGCAGAGAGGCACTACAAAAATTTCCCTTCAAGGATCCTAGTTGAGTATGTTTTAAAATACTTGGACTGAAAGCCTGTGACATGTGCATGAGCTCTTAGATCACAGCTCCAATGGTATAAACAGCATCCAAATCCAACTGGATTTATTTAAACATCAGCATTTTTGATTGAAAAAAAATATGTTGCCGTTGTGAGGAGACTGTACTTACAATTTACAAATATTTTACAACTGAATTATTACATAGTGACAATTTAACAAAAGAATCGTGGATTACACATGAAGAAGTTTTTCCCCTCCCTCTCAGAAATTATCAGAGTTTGTAGCAGAGAAGCTGCATCAACAATCAGACAGTGAATGGGCAAAAATACCTCCCTATCTCTGAGTGAACTTACCGTCTTCCCACAAAAAATAACCATAGCAGGAAAATCTCAGATCTGTGCAACCACGGCCACCAGATTTGGACACTTTACAACTAGAGTGATTATTGCTTTCTTTTCCAATGCAAACCAGGAATTACAAGAATATTTATCAATAGGATGTACCAGAATCCATGTAAATGTTGGTAGTAAAAAGAAATCTATATAGGGAAACACTCTTTTTTTGCTCATTAGTGGGATAATTGCATGGTCAGAGTAATAATGGAACAGGACTGTTCTCAATAAAATATTAATATCTTTTCTGAAAAGTCCATTCACAGTTGAAATAAAATGCAGTGCAGAGAGGAGCTGAAAAATACTCCTCACACAGAATATTTCTCTTTCATCCATGTCAATTGTTAACTAATTTTTATTTTAAAACATTTTGATAACTTTTTAAACAGAAATAGTTATGGAACAGGACGTAATATGCGTGTAGAGGATGAGTGAAGTATGCCATGTTCTCCAGCCAGTCTCCAACAAGGCCTCATAACAATGACAGTTTGCAAGTATAGATAATTACAGATGTAAATTTGTGCCAGCAATGATGCATATGCATGATTTGTAGCATTTGGGTGTCACACACTTCATGTATAAATGACATAAATTGTGTTCAAAATAGTTACAGGTGCCAAATGATGAAAATGACAAGCAGAAAAGGGAATGTCAACTGATAGCTGAGCTCCTGTCTGGGAAGGAGTGGCACTTGCTGGCAGGAGCACCTTATTTGAAAAACTTGCTCTGTGTAACATGGAAATTAGATAACAAGTAAAAATACTTGGGTGTTAAGTAAAATTAATCAACTCTAGTGTCTAAATATTTATATCCAAATAGTCAATTTGGTGCACATATGAGATCAGCTTCAAAGACAAAGCATTTCAGAGTGACCTGGATGTGCAGATTCCCACACTGTTCCCTTTGATTCAATGGCATTATTTGCAGACAGCCATAGCAACATCTAGCTTAATTTTTTAAAGACAGTATTTGTATAAAAAGGAAGAGAGCAGAGAGAGACAGAGCACCTACTCTGGCCCCTGGCTGGGAATGGCAAAGCCAGGTGACCAAATTTCACTACTATTCCTTAGCAGCAAAGTATCCAGCTGTTCTTTGTGCCTCAAAATGTAAGCAGAAGGAAGAGAATGCTACTCTTACCAAGAGCATAGGTACTTATTTTAGTAAATACTTGTCTGAAGATAATCCTTGAAAAATAAAATTACTTTGAAATTTCATCAACACAAGCTTAACAAATTAGTCTGCCTTTTACAGACTAATTTATACATCCACATCATAAGTAACACTATTAACAAAGATTTATTAAAAACTCTGGTAGAGCCAGTCATGTGATACTTCTGTTTGCTTTCTTTTCAGCAGTTTCAATTGAGTTTTTAATGAAGTGCCATTCCCTTCCATCAGCAGATCAGGAATACACTACTTGTTGTGGTTGCAGTGTTACCTCCCCTGCTCTTCAGCCCATAAAACATGGCAGTGATAAAAAAAGAAATTAGCAGCACTGCTTTGCTGTATTACAATGATTTTCTAAATATAATTTTTAAAACCTATGATTTTTTTCAGTGGTCTCAAAAATACATCATTCTGCACTTTTTGATAGTCTAGAGAAATGTTAGCTTGCTACAAGTGAAAAGATCTGGCATTTTCACTCAGCTGTGCAAATGTTACCTGAACAACCAGAAGCATAAGGTCTGAAAAAAGTAACACATTATGAATACTATGTTGCAATATGTCCATAAATAATATACCATAAAATGAGTTACTATGGTAACTATTTGGATTCAAGATCATTGGGTTGGGGTTTTTTTTTCTACTACGTAAGAAAAAAATATTCACATATTCGTGGCATTATCAGGTAGGTTTGATTCCAAGCGGGTTACTATTTTAGGTATTGTTCCCTTCTCACAAATGACTCTGGGAGAAAGCATTTTTGACTCAGCAGGCTTTTCTTAGGTCACTTACTCCACAGTGTTTAAGCAAACAAGTAACATTTTGAAAAAGAAAAAAAAAAGGAAAAAAAAAAGGCAGATCCTTTACCTGGAAAATGCTCAAGTTGGGCAAGTTTTGTTGAATAAAACATTTCTTCAGGAATGTGTCTTGTTTCCATCCATGGAACATTCTTTCAAATTATGTGAAATCATTACATATGTGCAAGAATGAAATGCAAGATGGTTCCTAATGTAGTGGTTGAAGAGGTGGTGCACAAGTGTTCAAACAGCAACCAACAAATGGGCAAAATACAAACAACATCATGTCACCTATTGCTTTAGCTAAAGAAAAAAAGCAAATTTTCTATTTTGTTTTAGCTTAATAAAAGAAAAGGCAGCAGTAAATGTTAAAAAAATGAATAACCTAAATTTTCTCATTATGTAATTATGGCTTTGTAATAGTCCATATAATTGAAATTTATTCTTAAAGATCAGACATAGGAAGGAAGAGAATCCACAGCAAAGACTTTTAAGACTCATTACTATTCAAAAATTGCATTTTCAAGGTAATATTCAACTGTGTTTGAAAATTTCTCTTGGACAGAACAGTAATTCAGTGAGGTTTTGGTTACACAGGGCCACAAAAACATTTCTGAAGCTTCTTGCAGAGGGCGAAAATCACAGAATATTCTAAGGAAAGCAATAAGGAAATTGATCAAAGTTAACAAACAGTACCTACTCTATACTTGAATGCATTTGCATATAGCAGGTACACACATATATATATGTATGTGTGTACACATAAAATAAAATGGGATTTAAGACAGAAAAACAACCCATATCACTCAGCAAATATTTTCTCACATTAATCTTAGACCATTTTATAAAAATCACTTTTCACTTTTTTTTTAATACATAAAACCACCTAACATTAACTCCTGTGAATACCTTTAGTTACACCTGCATGCTTTTAAGCTGAGTAAACAAAAATATAAGCGACTGAACAAAAACTATTATTATTAAAGTAGTATGGTGGATTAGAGCTCCTATGTGGATTTAGTCCTTGTGATTTACCTTTTTGTAAAATAAAACAAATAGTTAAGCAAGGACTAGCTTTGTGCAAGACCTGTTGGTGATTTTTGGAGGGGTATTTTTTGGAAGGGTTTCTTTGGTTGGTTGATCGGTTTTTTGGTAGTACATTTTTTTTACAGCTGTGTTTCTCACTCTCCCCTAACAGCCCAGGAAATCACAGGGCCAAAAGCCACAATCATTTAGTGCACCACAGACATATTTTTCAAGGCAAAATTGACCACTGCTCTCGTACAATAATTCACCACTCCACATTCAACAGCCTCGCTGGTTTAGGGCATGAGTGGGGTGTCCAACCACCCCTCAGCACAAGGCAGGCATTTGTACACACAAGATTTAACATATTTCTGCACTGGACATTGATCAGTGAAACAGTCTGTATTCTGCCTTGTGCACAATATACAGTGCTTTTTTTCACATTTTAATTGATCATTGATATGCACAATAGAAGGCAGCTATCCCTAAGATTTTTTTAGGAGAATTATCAGAGAGTGTGATGCCTCATTTGCTGGATAATAAATGTTCCATCATGGTAATAACTGCAGGGAAGGGTATGTTTCTGAAACAGCTTTTCTAGCTGGAGAAATGGATTAGAGAGATTACCATTTCATCAAAGTGGCAGAACAGTTGAGAGGAAATATGGAAGGAAATTTTTGTATAATTTCTGTAGAGTTGCTATTTGTCAAACCCCACTGGCATCAATCATGCTATATCTTTTCTCCTGATGCAATCACATCAAAAAAAGTTTCTCTTTAATATGCATGTGTTGGAGTAAAAGAAGAGACATATAATTCAAATTTCTTTGAATTGTACTATCATCTAGATAAGAAATGCACAGATGATACTATAATTTTAATTTCAGTTTATAAGTCTTTCCCAACATTAAAGGAATTTCTTTATCTTGATCATATTTGCTATAGCAGATTTTTAAACTAACATTGCACCACGATTTCCAGCAAGGTACTCAGCCCTGTGTATAAATAAGGAACGCATCAATTGTCAGACATGAAATTCACATATAGAAAACTTGAGAGGTCTGACATTCTTGAAGAATAATGGTGATTAACATGCCTGGACTGCATTCAGTCGAGAACCATGTTAATGGATTTTGGAGAAGGCATTCCTATCGACCCATGCAACCCTGTAGTGAAGTCATTAAAGAACAAGAAATAACCAATAAAAGGATTTGCTGCATGTAAAAAAAGTAGTTGCTGAATTAGAATAGGGAAGCTCAGAAGTCAAATCACACAGTTTTTTTCAGAAGTGTCTTTTTTATTATATTCTGTTTTCCTTATCTCCCCTTACCCAAAGTTTCAAACAGAACACATTTTCTTTACAAAATCATATCCAAAAAATATAACTGGTTGTAGTATGATTTCCATATGCTGTTCAAGTGAGATTTGAGAGGCATCCAGAAGCTTAAACTGGTGGAAATGCTGCCTAGTGCCAGAGGAGCTGTGTCTGCTAGAACATAAAATGTCTGTGGTTGGGATATAACATAAGTGTAGTGAAGATTAGTGTATCAGAGGAGAATACTGAAAAGAAAAAGGAAAATACAGAAAAATCAAATAGCTTATCACTCAAAGTTTTGAAATTCAGCATATGTATCAGCTTATCTGAATAATCACAGCTCTCATGCATTTTGGATTGGCCATGCAGACAGCTACATGCATGCTTCTGAAAAGTAGACACCCGAGAACAAAGACTGCAGTTCCTTTGAAATTTTCCTAATAATACAAAGGATCTTAAAAATTATAGCATAGAGGCATAATCGCTTTTAAATGGTGTTTGTCAGAATCTTTTATGAGGTGTCCTAGGCCTTTAGCTCCTCGTTAAAAGGCTATAGCATGTTTGTATTTTGTTTAGCTATTTGCATAATGTAAAAATATTACCTAGCAATTAATGTATGTAGATTATAACCCAGTGACACTTCCTCGCAGTGAATTCTGTGTTTCCCTGCAGATGTGTTTGTTATTGTGTCCATAATTAAGCAGTTTATCCTACACACACCCTGGTATTGAGGTGTCTCTGTAGACAGTGTTTAGACCTCTGCTTACACAGCAAGCTCCATACTGTGCAGCTGTAGTTTTCCAATTATCTCCATGACTTGAAACCCAAACCTGGAAAAATATAACCCAAAGTGACCAGGACAGTGTGTTATTCCTGAGTGGGCTACTCACTTTGTCACATCCTCAGCAGGAGTTCAATGGAGGGGTCACATGCCATGCAATATTATCATGCTGTACACATTTAAGGTTGAGGTCTAAGCCTGACAGGTGAACAGAACTCAATCCCATCTTTAATCCATGCATCACCTGCAATGCCAGATCTGCAGCAGGTATAAAATAGGGCTAGTCTGGAATGGGATCTGGTTTTGCCTGCTGATAAAGTCAATCATACCTTTAATCTGGTTAAATTAATATTTACACAAGCTTAGAGGGTTAACAACAAAATTCATACCACTGTACCTAATGTCCCCTCACCATTACCTGAGGATGACAGAGATCAAATCCCACAGACTTTTAGGTCTCCTCTGTGTCATAAGTACATGCCTTCTCACAAAGCACTCAGATGGAGTAAACTCATTAAAGGACATTAGTTATTCCTTCCTCAAAACCGGGAATTTTCATTGGGGTACATTTTTTAATAGTTTCACAATACTGCAACTCAACAACTCAAAAAATTTGCACAGATATGCACTCAATGGATCCCTTTGATCTATGAGACAGAAGTGAAAAAACAGGAGCTTTTACTCATTTTTGAAAAATTCAATCTCAGTTCCTTGGTCCGATGGTTTTTTTGGTGCCCGGGGATCTCAGTCTGGATAAGGGAATTAATTCCTGATTTTGGACAGTTAGGGCAGACTTTGGTGTGAAATCATTTGTAATGTATCATTGTTTTAGACTCTGTCCTCTGCCAGGAGTAATGCACCTAGATCATTCAAGATTTTGGGGGGCCTTTTTGGTCAAACTGCCCTAAGTTTTTAAACTAAAAATCTCATTAAGCATTATATTAAATAAATTTTAAAAAATTATTAGCTGACAATAATGTATCATTCAAGATTTTCATGTTCTGAGGAGGAATATTTCTACATACCTATGGCAACATTCACCAGGTTTTTAGATCTTTTTGAAAGGGAGGCCACCCTAAAAAATTGAGATATATTAGAAAAAAATAAGTTAAAAAATTAAGCACTTTAAACAATTTTGAAACTATAATCCTTCATAGCTTTTGCAAAGTATGTTTCATTATTTAGTTTTCGTAACTTGCCAATTTACACATTTACTATCTTTCATCGATTTTTCTGATGCCACAAAAAATTGTCTAGAAAAAGTAGCAGTTTTGTTCTTAATAAACAAGTACTAGTTTTAACTGGCATTGAAGCTCAGCTGGAGAAACACATGTCTCCATTAACCAGCTGTTTGTTCTAGCAAGAGAAGTTTCACATGCAGGAAATGCACCGTGCCAGACGTGTACAAAGAGTTTCTGCACGTGTATAGCTTCTGACAAGATAGATCTCCCTGGCTTCTCTGGGGCTTTTCCTCTTCTAATGCTATCCAGAAAACTCAAACTGATTGCAGGCCATATTGAAGGACCTCATGTTTCTGTGCTGATTGAGCATCTGCAGACCATCAGTAGTTCAAAAGTGTGCAACTCGTGCAGCACTACTGCAACACCACTTTATCAGATCATCTGAAGATGAGCTGTCCATAATTTGGGGCACGCACAGGCACTCAAAGCCTGTGCCATCCACAATCACAGTTACGGCTCACGATGTTTCCCCAGGCAAAATAAAAACTCCATTGGGAAAATGGTGATGCTAAAACTGCCAGGCTGTCCCTGGGCTCTGTCCACTGTACTCAAGAGCTGTCTCCCTTGAGAGCAACATATCCACAACTGGACTACAGAGTGGATTCAAACATTGCTCTCATTTTCCAGCATGGCACCTATGGAACATGATTGCAGTGCAGAAAAAAAAAACATTTACTGTTGCTACATATCATTAGTCTATCACTGGTCCACCAAAACATGCAAACACTTTTGAATTCTTTGCCAAGACAACAAAATTGCAATAAATATAACACTGCCAACAGCCTGTATGCTAGAAACAGGAAAAAGAGCAAAGCTTGAAATTCACAATGCAGCCCCTGGAAAAGAAATACCACATTTAGAGAGACCAACAGCCCATGTCCTGGTGGTCAGCAGCTCTCTGCCAGGAGAGCTCCTGTCAACTCTACTTCCTTCCTCTTGGCAGAAAATGACACTGCTCAGGGCCTCCTGCTTGTCAGGCAGGGAGGCAAAGCTTCAGATTCTTAATTCAGCCACTCTTAGAGAAAATATTATATTTTCTAAACAGCTGGGAACTTTTACTTAGCTTGGATCTGCCAGCAAAGTAGCAATGTGATATGTAAACATGGCCTCTTCTAAAATCCTCTAATACTTTGCTTTCTGTCTGCAAACAGATTTCCAAGCCCCTGTGAGAAGGTTTATGCTACCCTCCTTTAACCAGAGATGTAAGCGTGTGGTTATGGGACCAGGTACGACAACAAAGCCATGCAGCACAATTTGTTGAGCTCATACTTACTACCAGAAAAGTACAAGTCAAAGTCAAAAGTTCTCCAATTATTGCCTCCGTACTTATTTTTAAAATTGCCATATATTTATGGCTAGTAACCACTCCTGAATGAACACCAGCCAAGACAACAAAAGGAAAACAAGTTTGCCCAAAAGGATTATAAGGACCTCACCCTCTAACAGAAGCTATGAATAGGATTAAAGGATTAGTTAAGCAAACAAACAGCAGTAGCAAAAATGGTTGAACCAGCTTTTAAACAGCACCACAAGAAAAGGTGAGATAAACTGGCCAGAAATATCACAGGTCTAAGCCAAGGGCTAAAACCCACACTGCTTCTGTCTCCCAGAAGGGAGAGACCTGAAGAGGATGTCTAGGAAAGGATAACTACAAATGTTCCAGTCTTACACACAAATAAAAGGCTTGAATGATCAGCTGAGACTGCTTTAATAATGTGGTGACTGCTTGTAATCTCTTGCTACATATATAGAGAGAGCTAATAAATAGTTAACTACCTCTTTCTCTCTTCTAGGGCATATCAGGTCATTGGCATCACGCTATAAAGGCATCGTGAGGAACACCTCGACCTCATTACACGATCAAATGCATGGACTTTACAAAAGAAATCATAATGCATGCCTCTTTCCACAGTACAGCCAGGGAGGCACACACTTGCTGTGAAACAGAGTATTCCCTAAAGCACCTATGGAATAAGGAAAATGCAAAGGAGCTTGGTATTAGGGCAGCTGGAAAAGATCACAAAATAATTACAAGAATCTCTGAAATACCATCAGAAAACAAATAATCTTCTTCACAAAAATGTACAAGTACAAAGACTACAACAATTTTTAACATACGATTTCCTTCTTTACTTCAATATTTAATTATTGAGAAACACCTCATAAATTCAGTAAATTTTCTGGTATTCTTTTCTTTATGCATTAAAAGCCAAATAACTCTGCCTGTAGTTCCACCCATCTGGATAGTTACACAACAGAATGTGACTCTAAAATACAGTAATAAAAAGAGCAAACAGAATATACAATACTAAAACCAACATTCTAGAAAAGCTAGACATAAAAAAATAACTAAAAATATCATAATTGATACCAATGTTAATTCTTCACAAATTAATGGACTACACTAGTAGCATGACTAGTTATCTAAGGTGCCCTTGTTGTGCCAGCTAACCATACTGTGACCACAGTGCCCTTTGATCCTGTCACTGGTCACTCAAAGCTTGTCAGCATGTTTTCCATCTGACTGATGATGATGGAATGAAATCATGCCCAACCATGTCATTTGTTTGATTTCAGCTTCTGGCAGACCAAACAGTACCTCGCTCATCTTCTCCAGAAAAACCTTTAAATTACAGTCACCCTTTAGGTTCCTTTCCTGTCCCTCTCTTTCTGCCCCAGTTTAAGGACAAGGACGTTTAGAGATCGAAATGTCACAGGGCTTTTGCAGAAGTAAAATGTAGGCTCTTGGAAGTTAACAATGCATTCAGTCAGATTTCCTGACTTTCATTTCACAACAAAGTTGGACAGCCACAAATGTTATGGAAATATCATCAAACAATGCAGCTACAAAGCTCCTGTTCAGTTTTGGAGTTACCAAAGCTGAGAAGATTTCAGTAAGAGATGAAATATCCTTTGTTCCCACACATACTGTCCACATCTTGCATAGTATCTCTAGCTGTTAAAATAGTGATGAAAGACCCTTGAAGGAAGTGATCTTACTCTTTTTTTTAAACAGATCTCATGCTGATTTAATTTTCGTTTCTCCAGATATTAATAAAGGAGTTATTACAATGCAACTATATATAGTATATACAGAATATACAAGAGCAGGTCACTGCCAGAAGATTTATACTACTGCCCATCTCTGTAATAACTTAAACCCTGCTGTCTAAACATGGCAAGCATGTGAAATCTAAACTAGGTTGCATGAATGAGCTTCCTGCAACAAAAATCTATGAAAGCCAATTGCAAAACAAAGTGTAATAGGAAAACTTTTTTCTAAGTTGTGGTATGGATTTTCCTTAGCCAGTTGAATATCTCCATAAGTCAAATAAAGCACACATAAAAGCATGGCTCCAAAGCCTATAGGCAAGCATGCAGCAAAAATGAAGCATAGTTGTTTCATACTGATGGCTCATGGTTCAATTTTCCTCCACAATTATTTAAAGTTTCTAAAAGCTGTCAAGGACACTTGACAGACTGAAGCCAAGTATGAGGAACTCTAACCAGATCTGACTTATCAGGACTTACTGTCCTGATGTCTGCATAAAAATACTTTCTGAAAGGAAGAATGATAGGAACAAATCAGGAAAGCAAATGGCTCTAATTCCATCTCCTTACTCTGCCTATAAGATCCCTTATTCCTTGTCTTTATTATTTCCTCCTTATCACTTCTACTCCAAAAAATCTACAAGTGGTTATACTGTAGTTCCAACATATTAAACAGGTAATCCAAAAGTTTTAAGAAATAAAACAAAATAAAAGTATACTTAATATATGTTCAACTCCAGAAACTAACTTAATTCTTCCCATTTTTCAATGCTCTTTTTCAGTCTCTCTCTCTGTAGATCCTCAAAGGACAATTGACACCCTTGCAAATATTTTCAGCTATCCTTGTTTAACCTTAGAGATGTGAGGAGTTTGGATCTATCATCAGAATCAGAGACCCTGAGAGACACTCTTCCAAGGAAATTTCAAGATTTTCTCCAAGAGTCAAAAATTCATGTATACAGAAAGCTGTCTATTGAACTCAGCAATAAAAGGTTTAAAGGACAAGTTGGACCATGGATTCAGTTTGTTCTTTATCTGTGATGAATCTAGAAAAACCTCTAATTAAACTAACTTGCAGGTTGCATTCATGTGTAACTAATAACAGTGTTCAATCAGCAAAACTTCTAGAAAAATTGAGCCATGTTCTACATGAAGTATCTTCTCTTCTACTTGAAGAATCTTCTCTTCAGCCTGCACTATTCCACAAGAAAGTTCAGGGAGGCCTCTGTATCTCTCAGTTTCCTATATATGCGCTTACAGTTAAAGACTAAAACTAGGGAAAAGGTGCTTCAGCCACAGGCTACTGATGCTTTAAGGCTTTATTTTCCTCTTTCTTTGGGATTCAGACTGCTGATAGTTACAGTGCATTTGACCTGAACCAACCTGCTTTAAGCCCATTTAGCTGACACTACAGTTCCTTTATCAGTGAAATCAAAACTTCTGCTACTGACATATAGCAAACATCACCTCAGCTCCATCTCTCCTCCACTAATATCTGATGCACAGCATAAAAGTCATAATATGCTTCCTACTGAAAATATAATGAAAAAAAGTCATATTTTCTTTTTCTGAAGGACCAAATTAAAGAACAAGAATAAACATATTTTGTCAAGCTAAATAATTTCTAATGAGAATAATACAAAAAGAATAAGAAAATTGCTTCCTAGTGCAAACCAGGAATTAGTAACCACCTCAAGGATAAAGAAATCTCTAACCTGCATCTGTATGTGATAGCTCTGCTTCTCCAAGGCTTTGATATTAATTTTATAATTTTTAATATATTTTAATAGCCATTTGAGATGAGGTGAGATTTTGGAAGTTCCACTGCTAGTTGACTGCGGGACATGACAGTACCCCCATCACAACATGCCATATAAAAACATTTCAAGAAATGGTGATTTGCCTTGCTTGCGCTTTTGGATGTCTCAGACTGGAAGATGACAAAAACATGAAGGGGGAGGGAAGAATATGCTCAATAATTTTCAAATTTTTTGGCTTTGATAAGGCTATATTTTTACACTTTAAGAAAAAGATTCTTGAACACTTGGCACATAAAATCCTGGCCAGATTTTTCTTAGAGCTCAGCATTCAATTGTTCCTATTTACAGAACTTACAAACACATTTTCAGGTTTTGAAATAGCTCACATATTTGTTCATCAGTGAAAGCTCTCCAAATTTCTGATCCTAAAAATTACCAAAATTCTGAATGAAAAATTTATTTGTGCTGTTGAAAAACAATGGGGGAGGAAAGTTGCAAGCTAGACTCATTTTCTGTTCCCTGGTTATTTACTGAAATTTAATTTGCGCCAGAAATTTCAAAGCAGATCTCATTATTTTTAGTGGGGAAAAATGTAACACTATTCTACTGAGTTCCAAGCGTATTCGTTGGCGGTACATTCTAATATGAATACTGATTCTAAATTATCTTCCCATCTACTTCACTTTACACTGAAAGCATATCTAACTTGAGGAATGCAATCTGTTGCCACAATGTATTTGAATTAGTGGACGTTTCACATTTCTCCCTGGGGAGGACAACCTGGGGGCTGAGATGCTGGGCATGACCCAGCAATGTGAACTTGCAGCCCAGAAAGCCAACTGCACCCTGGGCTGCATCCACAGCAGTGCAGGCAGCAGGGCAGGGAGGGGACTCTGCCCCTCTGCTCTGGTGAGACCCAACCTGCAGTGCTGCGTCCAGCTCTGGGGTCCCCAGTGTAGAGCAGAACATGGACCTGTTGAAGCAAGTCCAGAGGAGGCCACAGGGATGATCAGAGGGCTGGAGCATCTCTCCTACAAAAACAGGCTGAGAGCTGGGGCTGTTCAGCCTGGAGAAGAGAAGGCTCTGGAGAGACCTTAGAGCACCTTCCAGTACCTGGAGGCTGCCAACTACAGGGACTTTTTTACAAGGATGTGTATTAACAGAACCAGGGGGAATGGCTTTAAAACTGAAAGAGGGCAGATTTATAGTAGATATTAGGAAGAAATTCTTTACTGTGAGGGTGTTGAGGCACTGGAACAGGTTGCCCACAGAAGCTGTGGCTGCTCCATCCCTGGCAGTGCTCAAGGCCAGCTTGGATGTAGGTCTGAACAACCTCGTCTAGTGGAAGGTGTCCCTGCCCATGGCAGGGGGACTGAAACCAGTGGATCTTAATGGTCCCTTCCAACCTAAACCATTTTATGAGATCATAAACATGTAATAAATGCATGGCATCATAGACAATAAAGCAATATTACAAGGTAGAGGAACACTCAATATATTCAGTTTCTAAGAGCTTCATGGAAAAAAATAAGCAACATTGGCTGGAATAATGAAGAGGTCAGAAAAAGAACCCTTTATGGTCACTGATATTTATAGGGAGTGTTCTCAAAGCATACAATCCTAAATCAAAAATGTTAATTTCACTTCATTCCAGTATAAATGGATTTAGCCTCTCTCATTTTTGATCAGTTTAATATCTGAGTCTCATCAGTCAAAAAAACCCCAATTATCCATAGTTACTTCATTAATAATATGAAAATCATTCTATGACATATGGTGGGATTTTATGGATTCCATTACCTGTAAAGCAAGGCCTTAGGTCCTGGAAATAGCTATATCAACTATTAAACTTGCAAGTGTTCCAGCTGAAGTTGATAAGAGCTCAGTCCTTCCTCTGCTGAAGCCAATGCCGGATTTTTAAATATCCTGTGATGAACATAAGACCTGAATGTGAATAAGAAAAAGGCTTTTGTTTGTTTGTTTTCAAACCAAAGATAATAAACATTTCTAAGTACCAAGAAAAGTGAAGTGCCTCTGACAGAAAATTTTGAAGCAGTAGAGAAAAGTATTTTATCTGCCAAATGGGTTGGCTGTAAACATTATTGAAATCTTTCACAATGCATGCCTTTTTGAATGTTCATCTATGCCTACTAAACTTTAATTGTATGGTATTTTCCTCTGAAAAAAATTCATCACTGAGGAATTGAAAAAGCATTTGCTAGAAAAGAGGAAAAAGTGCTAGATACTTCATATTGTTTTGGTTTGCTCACTAATCATTGCATTTGTTTCGATATTTTACTTCTACAGCACAAGCTTTCAGGTGTGAAAAAATCTTTTAAGCCTGTCATTGAATCTAGACAATGCTGCTTATATCTCCCCCTTCTCTTGGGTACGCTGCCATAACCTCTGACTCCACATAGTAAAGTTCATCTTTACTACAAATTCCTTCATCTGATGAGAGGTCTCAAGCGAACTCCAACCCTAATAACCTTTCCTATGTTTCAGATGCTCACCAAACCCCCTCAGGTACTATGCCTGTAAATGAACACCAGAAAATATAGCCTGCCTGCCTGAGGGAAATTTCTGTTTGCCAATCAAACCCTTGGTATTCCAATAAAATTTACAAACCAGGATGCAGGTATGAGTGAAAGTCATGCATGCTTCTGCATGACTTTTTTGCACACAGGTGAATTTCACCTGGCTATCGTGGTTTTTCCTTACCTCATCCTTGATCTTAGCGATAGTCTGTGTAGCCTACTTTTATCTCAGCTTGTACCCAACCACCCTATTCAAAAGCTGCTGCTAAAATTATCCCTTTCATGCTGTTAAGACCCTGCCAGGTATTCATATTCAAATCAAACCCTTCATCCTCTGCTTCAAGTTCACAGTTCTTCTCTCAAATACAAGGTCCAGAAAAACACAACACATACATACAGCTTGGCTTTCAATTTGCTCTGATTATTTGAAAACTTTCCTTCTCCCCATTATGCTCTTCAGACTTTCATGTCTGTTTTATTTTCTGTACTGTTCCTAAGTTTAGTGGTCCATCTTGCTGACTGGATATAAACTCATGAGTTCACAAATTTATGTTCTTCCATAAAACACACATGCTTGAAGTGAGGGAGGTCATGTCAGGAGAAGGGGAGTTTAACCATCACCTCTGTGACCACAACAAAATCTAGAAAATGAATCACAATTGTGTTTTCACAGTTCATCACACTTCTGAACATTTTAACTTGAAAAGAGAGACTTTTAACAGCCACATAGACACTCAAATTTTAGGTCATCTTACCTAAAAATATTGAGAAAATCCAAGCAACTTCAATCTAACATGGTGTCAAAGTATAATCTGTTTAAAACAATGCAAATCTTCTACAAAACTGTTTTGTTGCAAGAAAAAAACTAAAATCTGTAAAGCAGGTAAATAGTTCATTTTCTTTCAGAGTGGATTCTTGTTTTGTTTTCACTTCTGACTCAAAAAGCTCCTGACTCTGGAAAGCCAAAAAGAGAGCTGACAAAAAGTAAAATAATAATGCCCATCTTAAGCCTAATTTTATACTCCTCTGATTTCTTCTCCTATATCACTGAATTCAATTAGCTTACATTTATTTTCATTTAATCTATTTAATCTCTCAGTACTCATCTGTGACTGACACAAGGCATGGTTGCCATTACCCTGCAACCGCCGCCTGCTCGCCCACGCTTTTCATCGCCCAGGCAGCTCATCCTTTCCATTTCCTACCCATCAACAGCCCAGACACCAAGGCAAAGATGGAAAAAAAAGAAGATCAATTAAAAAATCAGTTTTATGAAACTCCCCACCTGGTAATGTGTGTTCTCAGACACAGACTTGTGTGCCACTGCGACTCTCCCTGCAGCAGCTTCCCAGGGTTATCAAAACAGCGCTGAGCGTCCAGAGATGCTGCCCATCATCATTTTCATGCTGAAAGCTGGGAGGATATCTGTTCCTTGACTATGCTTCACTTTAATTATCAGGTTGCAATTAACACCCTGCCACTCTTTTCTGTTTGCCTTGCTTTGCTCCATTTCCTGCAAACTGATTAAAAAAGAGAGAGAATAAGGCTTCCAGAACCTTAGTTTATCCAATAACATGATTTTATATCTGAAAGAACATTTTCATCTTTTAATTCTTTTTCTAATTATTTTCTGTGCCCTGCATTCAGCATTTCCCAAAATTTGCCTAGCAATGACATAAAAAGATAATCTTTTCATGTTGCTAGCAGAGAGTCAGAGAGTTAAATCAATCTGAAATTATTCTAAACCTTCAACTCATTTACCCCAGCGTTATTTCATCCTCTTACTTCCTGATTCAGGATTTCTGTGTTACACTGTTGTTATTGAATGCCTAGGGTGAATAGTTCCAGATATTGAAAGAAGTTTAACACTTAAGTAAAATTATTACATATTATTAGGTTTTTACTGTAGAACAAGAGAAAATCTTTAAAGATGTTATGTTGAAATCTTGAAAGTATTAACAAATGTTTTATCTAAGGATCAAACACCTTTTGAAGAATGATAGGTAACACACAGCAGCTCTGCTGGGTTCAGCTTGCACAGTTTCTCCTTACTTAATGTCTTCTTCTTTTTTCCCTATGTAGAAGGCTTAAAAACTCTCAAAACCACAGGCATTGGGGCAATTTAATTCACTAAGTTTCTACAGTAGGATTCAGTTTTCAGAAGTCTACAAATCCCTGGGAAATTTTCCATAATTCTTAGCTTTATAGATCATAGGCAAGACGCAACAGAGTTGGAAGAAGGGTGTTACAGAACAAAAAAGGCCATATAAAAACCAGAAAAGAAACCCAAAGATGTAAGTCTCTGTGTGTGTACAGTAAATTAAATAAACAAATATTCTTTACATATGAAAAAAATGTTTACTTAACATTCTGCCTATATAGAAAAACTGAGTAGACCTCATAAACCAGCACAATACACCTGCTGACTCCCAGTGTAGCAAGTCCTGTTTCCCAACAAGGAAGTGTTTCAGCAGATGAAAAAGCCTGTCTGGTTCTGAACTCCCAGAGACTTGCTGCACGGGTGACAGGCACTGTCAGGGCACCAGTGACAGGGACCAGGCTGCAGCAGTCCTACTGCAAACAGGTGCCTTTCCAGCTCAAGTCCTGAAGCACAAAGAAGCAAGAGTGGCCCCAATCTCTACAAGTGGCTGTAGTGTAAATTGGAAAACACCTTCTTCACTCGACCATTGAACTTTCCCTTCTTCAGAACAATCCTCTAAAGGAGATATCTCTTATAGTGCAATATTCAAGGTACACATTAAACAGGGAAAAAAGCAAGAGTCATTGTGCAGTGGTTGATCTGCAGAGTCAATTCTCTCACATTACATGAAATGTACTAATGTGTAATTTAATTTTTGTAGAAGCCCTTCTTCAGTAGTTAATGACCTTTCCATAGTGCATAGTTAAGGTCAAATTCAGTTACTATAGTTCATTATCAGTAAGGCTTAAGAACAAAACACTTGTTTTGTTTATCCTCAATTGAACTTTGAGAAGCACCAGCTTCCTCCTGTTTGGAATAGAAAATGTTACACTGGGTGGGGCGGTAATAGGCCCTCCTTTCTGCCTTGAACAGCCTCTTGCCACCTATATAAATGCATATCCAACTGCAGTCACACTACAAGCTTCCAAAAGCAATTCCATTTGCAGAGCACTCCAGCCAAAGCAAGGTTTCTCCTATCCTTTCTCCTCTCCACGCAGGAATGGCCACCTGTGGCAGTATCCTGTGCTTCTCCAGCCATGTTAACATTTCACAGTAAGCTAATAGGAGCAAGAGGAGGCTAACTGCCTGGAATAAGAGGATAAAGGTAATGGAGCAGAAACAGAATAGGAAATATGAGACATTTTAATGCTGTTGCAACTGCCTGCTTCTAGCAATTTTTGGCCCCATGATTGTCTCATCTAAGATTCAGACTTTCTGAGTTAACCAAGCTGCATAACCCTGCACAGGGTGTTCTTGTTCCCTTCCCTCTGGGGAGCACTACTCTCTTTCTGAGAAAGACAAAGATAACCTTATGTCAGTGTGACAGAAACCTGGGGACTCAGCTGCATTTTAGCCAAAACTCCAGGTGAGATTAGGCTGAGTTTGAACCTCAAAGCAAGGGTAAATCTGAATTTGTATCCTCAGCTTATAGTGAAGCTCAATGCAGGCATCTAAAAATCAATGCACTAAAGCTAAAGTATGGAGTCCCCCAACCTGATTGCTCCTGATTTTTTTTCACTTCTTTTCTTTGACTCTGAGCAGTACTTTTCAATCAGTAACACACTGGTGTCACAGAAGGCTGTACATTCTAACAAACAACCCTGAGGACACTCATTAACCTGAGGAATTCATTTTAGATCTTGTCCATTATGCAAATAAGAGGTACAATTTGTTCTCGTTTTCTGTGTAGCATTATTGATTTACGTGACTCCAGGTTAGTCTCAACAACATACTTTTTAATCAGGAAAAGAAAACAAAATGAGGCTTCTGAGTTTAAATAAAAAGGAAAACTGAACCATAGTTTTTAATAAATTTAAAAAAGTAGGTGAAACTGCAGCTAAAGGTGAAGTATGCAAATTATATTGACCATAAAATATCTATTTGATGCCAATCAATGAAGTAAATTGCCTAGAATGGATGACAAAGTATTTATCACCCTAGGATTGATTACATAAGCAAAATATACTTATTTTGATATACCAAAAATGGATTGTTCCCTGGGGATTTGATTCAATTACAGACTTCTAAATACTCCAAACACTATGCTTTCTAAAACCTGCAGCAACTGATCCTTCCTAAGAGAGTAGTTCTCAGCAGCCTGCTCACAGATCTCAGAGCCAGGTGTGGCTTCGGTGCCGCAGGGCAGAGGGAGTGAGGTCTCCAGCCACCCTCCCATGCAATCCTTTGGGGCAGCTGCAGGTCCTGCACATACCCTGGTACCCACCACGCTACTTCTCAGTTCTTATCCCGTTTCCTTCAAATAACATCAGTAACAAGCTGAGTAACTTGCTAAAAAACACATATATAAAATCAGTTTTCCTTGCAGCTCATGGAAAAGCTCACAGCAAGCCAAGAGCAAAGATAAATCATTTAAATGGAGACACCGATCGATGCAGTGATCGTAAACCCGCGGCACAAATGCCGGCATTTGAACATGGCGCTTCATCAGCAACATGCACGCACAAGCTGGGACTTCTTGCTGCTGCCCAAATATCAGTCAGGTGGGGACAGGAGGCAGACCAGACAATATGGACAGGGGAAGAAGGAAGAACCCTTGAACATGAAAGTGTTGGGGAGCAGCTCAATGAGAGGACAGGATTGCATACTTGCAAGAAGCGCAGTGTTCCTCCTCTGAACACAAAAAGCATGTTCAAGCTCCCCTTTGAATTTTGTGTCCTCACAGAAATGCAGTTCACAAAACTGTCCTTTGTGTGAGTGATTACACAGGTTTTACTCTACAGTCTCATCAGGATTTTTTACACTACCTATTAAGCACAGAATGTCCAGGATCACGGTGACTGTGAGCTTTCCTTAGGGACTAGATAGGAAAATAAGTTAAGACCACCTGCCAAAACAGACAAAAAGTCACCCACAAGCAAGAGCCTTGAACGATTTTGTATATTTTTTCTAAGAGGTAACATGTCCCCAGAAATACTCTTTCTTTTTTCCCATCCAATGAAGAGTGGATTTTGATTTTTTTCATGGAGTATTTAGGAATCTTGATGCAGCTATTAGAGATTCAATTTCAGAGGTTTAAACAGGAAAATTCAAAATTCCCTCTTGGGGAACTATATGAAATAAGAAATAATCTGTCCTGATATAAGCTCTAATATCCTCCTGAGTCCAGGTTAAAGTCGCATTTCAAGGCTCCTTTTTACTCCCTATTAGCTTTCCTGCTCTGCCTGACAGAGAAGGGCACTAGAATGGGTAAATATGGGAATGTTGCACTTTTGTGGTTATGCAGCTGTGGTTTAAATAAAATTTTCACAATAAGATAAGCAATGGAAAAGACCTGAGGCACTGTGAAATATCCATCTTTGGAGATATTCAGAATCTGACTGCAAAATGAATCTGGTGACCTCCAAAGACCCTTCCGTCATAAATTATTCTGTGGTTCTATGAACTCTGGGTTTTTGCAATCTAATAAAACAGTTGATTGAAGGGTTCGTATTTGACTGTAGCTTTGAACAATTACCAAGCAAACCAATTAAACCAAGCAAACCTGTTTGTGACCAACCACAGTGAACCAGGAGCACCTCTGGGACAGCTCAAGGCAGCAGCCCCTTCATCTGCCAGCAAAAGAGCTCCTACCACCAAGAGGAGCTGCGCCCAGACATCCAAAGCTGCCACCTGCTCTCCTCCTGCCTTTTTCAGGATGAAACATCACTTTAAGCATAAGTTTTCACCGGAAGAATATAAAAATACTATATTCCCCTTTAGTGCAGCTTTCTAAATGCATAAATTGCTTTTTAACTCATTGAGACTCTGAAATGTTTTTCAAAGCATTTTCTGTGTAATGTCAGTGGGAGTTCACTCAGCCTATCAGTTTAAGAGCTCCTTTTAAGAGGGTACTCTTGTTAAGTGGTTGCTGGATCAGCTGGGTAATGAGCATGGCAGCCCGGAGGGATGATGGGCAAAACGCTGCTAGCACACCCATCTGCCCTCCCCGTGTGCCTCCAGCCGCGGCTGGCACGGAGCCGTGTGTATCCCTGGGGCTGAGCCCCAGCAGCGACCCCAGACAGCGCCATCCAGAGACGGGGAAAGGGCCGAGCGCACGGAGCCGCTCCCTTTGGCAGCGCCCCCAGAAATGTTTTCCTGACGTTTCACGCACGGAGATGCTGGCAGGTTTGCAAGTGACAGATACTGAAGGACTCACCATTTTGACACAGTGCAATTGCAAAGAGCTGGACAAATAGGCTCCTAAGCACCATCTGATTGCTTTAGCTACCAGAGTTAGCTCCATGGACCACAAGTTCTCAGAATGCAAATTTCAGCTTCTCAAAATGTGCGTGACACACTACTTTAAATAAATTAATTAAAAAATAAACTCCCTGAAACCAAGCCTTTCCTAGAATGATGAAAGGGATGAAGGCAGTCTTTGCTGAAGAAGACTGCCTATCTCTTGAGCACTTTGGTTGTCAATGATGTCAGAAATATTGCTTACCTATGTTGAAGGTACACTGTTCTCTAACATGTAAATCTCACATCACAAGATTCTTACTGGAGAAAGCTATTCAATCACAGCAACAATCTGCTCATGTTTAAAAAAGGGAGCTGAAAGTTCAAAAATAGTTATAAGGTACGTCAAACACAGCCGATGCATTAACCAGCCACTTGCCTTACTCTCCTGAGGGCTGTGAAATATTCCGTTTTACTGCAAGAAAAAAGGAGACTAGCAATATGATTTTTTCATCTGCCTGTGCTTTCTGCCTGGGATTTAATCCTGCATATAGATACACAATATTATTCCCATCCAAGCTATCTGTTTTGCATCACAAAATGAACCATTCCCCATTTGAAGGGGCTGTCAGTTATCCGTGTTTTGTTAAGTATAAAGCAATACTTGTTATTTCAAATCCCACACTGCTGACAGTCACTTCTTAGGAATCTGAATAAAGTCACTCGAGTTATTTAGAATAGTGAATAGAATGCATTATTCCATTGTTCCATTTCTACAATTAAATCAAGATAACAATATAGGTTTCAGTTAACTACATGCCAATGTTTGACCCTGCTTGAGTCTGAGGTAGATTCAACCCAGGCTTCTTTGAGGAATTAATCATGATACTCCAAAAAACCAGAGGTGAAAAACAGAGTATTCTGATAACCATTTTAGGAACAAGGGCTGAGACACTTCAAGCAGATGGGACATGTACAAGCAAAATATAAAACCTAGTTATGGCAGAGTTTTATTGGTATAGACCTGCTGGAGGATACATCTCTTGGATAAAACTGACTATGAACACTAATAACTGCTGCTTACATAGCCTAGAACTAATGTGTTTCCAGAAAGCAATTCACTTGGCTGATAGATATACTGGATTTTTTAATAAGGTGTTTACCTTTTCTATTCAGAATTTAGGAGGCACAAGATATTCCCGTATTCTTCTTCAGCATATTTTCTTGTTAAATTTTTCATTTCCCCAAAAGCGTGGCCAACTCACAGCACTATGGCTGCTCTACGTGTGCTCCTAGTAATCATTTATGAGGTAGTTTTTTTCCTCAGGCCTTTGAATCTTATTCTTTAGAAACACAATATATTGCATTTTTCCAGAGAAAAAAATTTCCTAGAGACGTCTTCCCCATCATAACCATTAGATAGAATTAGTAGTTCAATATAAAGAGATTAAACAAGCTGGAATAATGTCTATTTCAGCCCAGAGATGCAGAGTAACAAAGGCTTAAGAGAAAACATGGTACTAGAAAATGAAGCTTTAAAGCTTCTCCATCATAAATCGAATTTATGTTTAAAAGTAATGATACTGTGAACAAGATGGCTGCCTACAACCTATGGTTTATGAAACTGCCAATACTTGAGTCACATTTATCTCTAAAGCACAAATTTTTTTTGTAAAAGCAAGAAACAGTTTTGTTTTACGTGTTATCATCAAAGATCAGGAAAATTTGTAACATAACTGCCTCAAACATGGCACCTGAAGTCAAATTTGATAAGGAACTTCTCACTAACGGTTTTGACATATTCAAAGGATTACACTGATCTATCTGAAGTTTGCTGAAGCCACTTCTATGAAGTAACTTACCTTATTATTGTCCCCAGGCTATTGTGGATGGTGTTACAGCAAAGATCTACAGAAACATAAAACTATCCAAAAGTTGTCAGATTGTCAGATTTAATCCTAAAAACACCCATTGAACCATTATCTTAAAACGTGTTTTGAAAGTACCTCTAAAAGAACAAACTGTATTTGGTCATGTCAGTAACTATGCTCAGTAACAAAGATTACTGGGGTAGCAACGAGGTTACTCAGAGCATAATAGTAGTCCTGGAATGAAATGAAATTCCAGAAAAACAGAGTAAGCAAGCCAGCTCTCTTCTCCAAGCCACCTTTCCTAACACACCCATATATAACAAACCTTCACAAACATAAGCAACATCTTGTCACAGAGAAGCACTACAATGTTTATACAATTTTTCCACAGAGAAAACATGACAGAATAAACTATATGTAACAGATTAGTCACATTACTAAATGTTCTCAGGGAGAACACTCTAAGCCACTGGTAGAACTAGAAGGAACAGTCCAGGTTCAACACTTATCTAACAAAATAGAGTCTCATGATTTTTACAACATAATTTTCCTGAATGGAAAAAAAAATTGGTTTTAGAAAAAAATAATTAATAAAGAGGATCTATAGAGAATGTAAGTAAATATAGCACAATGACAACCAAGAGAAGTAGATCTTTACCACCAGGGAGTTGAGGAGGAAGCTGAGTGGCAATGAATACCAAATTTCCCTAACTTACCTCAGTTACAGAGTTAAAAATAAACTCTACCAGTCCAGAAGACTGCAGTGCGTCCTGTGTTATTATTTTTTTGTACACAAGTGTGACAGTTTGGAGACTATGCCAATGTCAACTCCTCAATTCCACAATTTCATTTGACTTGGAAAATAATCTTTACTATGGACTGAAGCATTCATTCTCCAATTGTAGCTTGACACTTCGAGAAAGACCATGTCTGGAAAACCTTGACAGAGAGATCAGTGCCCACAGTTACTGAATGGCTTAACCCCAGGAAAAGAATGAGTTTACTACCAGGAAAGCCATTAGTTTTTCAGTGAGTTTCTTCTTGTTGAAGTAAGAGTCTGGGACTCCTGCTGCATATGCAGTAATATAAAAATTGCAGTTTCTCTTCCTGCCATTCCAAATCAAATGTCAAGACTCAGTTTTAAAGATAATTGCTTTTGAGCTAAGGAGTTTGTTTTGCCTCTAAAAGAAAAAGCCCAGCAAAAAGAAATGTGGAGAGACCAGACCCAAAAAGTAGCTTTTGGGCAACCTGCACCTCTTGAGAGGGCAGAGAGCAAAGCCGGTGCTCAGCACGAGTCAGGACATCACAACCAAGCAGGCAGATGTGGCTGCTGAGGGATGTATCCCTGCTGCAAGGAAACCCAGAGTGCCAAGAAAGGGATAGCAGACAGGAAAAGCTGGTCTGACCATGCACAGCACTTTCCAGACTGGAAGCAGTGACTGGCAGCATGTGCTTCAGTTGTTGCCCAGACAGCAGCATGGCTGCTCTTGTAAAAGACATTCTTACAGTTAGATTTTGGAAGAACTACCTCAGGAGGGACTTGCAGAAGGAAGAAGTTGTCTGAAACTCATTCTGATTTGCGCTTTCAAGATCTCTCTATGAGTATCTGGTTTCAAGCAAAATGAACATTCACCTTAATTTTCTCCATTCTCCTCAATGCAAACCCCGTCCCTCTTGGTGTCTCCCAAGGAGATGGGGGTTGCAAAAACAATTTGGTTTTGTTGAATTGGTTAGCTGAAGCAGGAGGTGATGTTTACCATTTTAGCATGATCTTGCTTTCTTCTTATTTTCAGATGAGGTTAAAAATGATGCACTTACTCTCTTATGCTCTTGGTGTATTTCAAACTCCCATTTGAAAAGACATGCAAATAAAGCTTCAGTGTCTGGAGTGGCCAGTCCAAGTGTTCTATTTTATCAATTTCAAAAGTCGATGCTCTGTGCTTTCCCACATATTAAGTAAATCTTTCTATATATCCCTTATAAAAATTTAAGCTCATGCTCTTGAAAAGTACAAGTGCTAAGAAAAGAGGGGACACCTAAAGGATAAAAAATTATTAGAGCTGTAAGAGTTCAAGCAATCCTTGTTCTCTCTTGGCTTTTTCAATTATGCCAGGTTTGGGAGGAAGGGATTCAACTGTTCTTCCAGCAGTCCATTCTGCATCTAAGGCAGACACAGGAAGTCATCAATAACAAGAGGAAGAGATTTTATATCTACAACACATATGCTGATAGACTTGAAAAAGAACTATTTTTGCTTAATATTTAACATCCTATGCAACCATGCACTGCTTACAAAAAAAATGTCCCAACCTTATTATCAGTGCTGTACAAACATGAAAAGGCTGATCAAGTCCACTGCACAGTCCTGGCTTGGATGTTTATTGTAAAAATTACAGCAATAATTATAAAAAATACATATCTAATAACCACATTTTCCCCTTGCCCTAATTTATGAAGTGCAGTTTCCCAGGCAACAGACTAGTCCAGGGAGTCTGTAGACCTCTGAAATTTTTTCATTCAAAATATGAACCATTGTTAACTGAATCTATGTCAGCTTACACAGGTTTGCTTTTCTTAGCCACCTGGTGTGCACTGCTCACAAGTAATCTCTATATATGCTGCAATGGACACCTTATGTGTCCAAGCCCAGTATAATAACTTGATTTTCCAAGGCAGTAGAAGACTTTTTCTGGTTAAAAAAAAGGCATAAAAATGGGTGCACACAGGCTTCAGATCCCCCCATCACTCCCTCTTTCCCCACTGCTTTCCTAACCATGCACAGAAAAGAAGGACTTTCACAAACCCCAGATTTGGCATCAGTTTTTGCACCAAATTATGTAATATCTTCTGTCCCATAATGTCAAAACCAACCCATTACACTAGTAAAAGAAAAACAGTCAACAAAATGGGTATTTCTGCATTCAGAACCTCCATAAGTCTTGCCTATCCCTAAACATCACAAATATGCTGAAGAAGCACATTTAATTAAGAACATGAAATGTCCAAAAGGAAAACATACCAATTCTGTTAATTGTGCCATCATTCCTGTAAAACATACCTGAGGAGTAAGCAGTCTGTGACCTGTAAACATATGCACAAATGTGTCTCTACTTCCAAGCTGTCCTTTGTGGAGAGTCTGAGATAATAAACTAGGTCTACAGTGAGAGGTTTCACTGTTATATGCCTGTTCCTCAGCTGAGCTAAATGTGCATCATAAAGTAAGAAGCTATGTAAGAGCCAGTTATGTCTTCCTATTTTGGGACTTTTTTTTTTTAACTCACCCAGAACTTATGCAAACTATGTCACTTAAAGTCTAATGCATGTCATAATCTGTTTTTTCTTACATTGGTCATGTATCTTCTTCACAGTCTTGCCAACGAGGCAGCGCAAGAATCGGCATGTCAGGGACTCCTCACAGCAGTGAAATTCCCAATTGGCTCCGTAGGCTGCTGTCTGTCTCCATGCACTACACAGATGGAAGACAAGTTCACAAATTGAAGACAACTTACCAAGATCTAAGAGTTCAACCAAACACTAAACATGGATTTCTCTTACAGATCACTCACACATGCAGCCACTGATATCTCTATGGAAAACTGTCGGATATATTGCCTATTTAAAAACAGTGATTTACAATAAAACAGAAATCCAGGAAAAGACAATATTAAACAGGTGGGGTTTTTTCTGATTTGTTCTGTTTGTTATTATAAAAATAAGGGGATTTATTTTTACTGTTATTTTTTTTCTCCAGATTACTATAAATATAGGATAAAGTCTGATACCTGTGGCCATATTTGCATTCACCATACACATCCCAGTGTAAAACCTTTAAATCTAGCCTGAAAATATATTAAGATTGCTGGACCTAAAATAATCTGTGGAAAAACTTTGTGCATCTCAGACAAGACTGTATGATTTCATTGGGTGTAAGTTAGAGCACTACTAATTTCTTTTTACTTAGCATCTCTGACCAACATCTAGCTCTTGTTCTATTTTTTTCCTAGCTATACAAGAATAAGATAATGAAAATTTTCCCATCTTACCAGCTTCCCCTCAAAGTCAATAACTTCATGTCTATACTGCAGGAGCCTTGTTTAGAAAGCAGGTATCATAGGGACATTGTCACTTTTTAGAAGTTGCTGCTCAACCTAACAGAAAAGTCCCTGTGAGAGGTTTTTAAGCAAGACAACTTATATAACTTTTTTATGTGTAGAAAGAGACCACTAATAAAAGGCAATAAAGTATCTCCCTCACTCCTTTTATACTAAGAAATGGATTTTCCCCATTGTAATAGGCACCTAAAAGCAATGGTTGCCAAAGGGTTAAAGGTACAAGAGCAATTCACTGTTCAAATCAGAAGTGTTAGCACACCAAAATGGAAACAGTTCAAACTTCTGCTGTGCATCCTTTGTTTCTGCTGCTACAGAGTTCCAGCTTTCCCACTTCCTCTCTTTTCTCACTTTCAGATTGTCACTGCTGAGAATTATAGGAAGAGAATACGTTTTCCAACAGCCATTTTAATTTTAGGAACATCTACTTGGTAACTGAGTTTTAAACTCAAATTATGATATGAATTCAACTTTATTGTCAAGAGGCATTTCACAAAAGAGAAAACACAAAAGGATTTGTGGATGAGCTCTTAATTCTGATAATGACTTCTTTTGGATTGCCAGGTAGCCCAGGAGTATAAAACAATGTTGAAGTGAAAGGGGGGGTAATTCTACCTTCAAGAGTGTAAATGCATACAATATATAATAACTCTCTACAAAAGTAGGAACTGCTGACAAATACTAACCTTGGAGAAAATGGCAAAAAAGATGTGCAAAAGCAAAGCTTTTGGGAACAAACACAGGAATGGCAAGAGGCGCTCTTGGAAGGCCACTGGGGTTAAAGAGCTAGTTACAAAAGAATGTCAATCAAAAAACAGTTTATGCAGTCAGAAGATCGCAGCGGCCATAGTCTACTGATCTGGGAATTGGAGCAAATGAATCAATGGGAAGCACGAAGCAAATCCATGATATGAGCTGCTTAACTGCCAAGTATACAAAAGCTCTTAATAGTCACAAAATTCAAAATTTAGCAATTATTTCTCTTTCCTTTCTACTAGCTGGGGTCATGAGAAGGAGTCTGTGGCCCTCAGCCATCCTCCAAGGAGGAGGTTAACAGCCTCATTAATTATGATGGGCACTCTTTAAGTGCTATTGAGATCAGTGTAACTTTTTGCAGGGTGTGAGATCATGCTAACAGTGGCCACCTCGCTGTGACACTAAGCTGTTAATGCACTACTCCTGTTTCAGCATGTTCACACCCCATGAACAAATGCTAACATAGCAAATGCCATCATGATTGCTCAGTGCACTCAGAGCAACTTCGCAGGCACCCATGTCCTGGGAATTTGGCAGGCAGGGAGGCAATCTGGTGTTTATACTACATGGCACATGTATGAAACACTTCTCCACTGGTGATGAAGTTAGCAAAGAAGGTCCCAGCTGCTAAGCAAACAAGTATCAGCTGTCATATTCATCAACCCCCTCAATGTGTCTGCACCTCCTTGGATGAACGTCCTTGTTCATGTGTGGGAACCTTCCCCAGGTGCCCACAAACCCCAGCGGCCTCTCTGGACATGACTTCATGACTGCACGCTTTGTCCCCTCATTCCATTAAGCAGCTGACCACTCTTCTTCAGGGAAATAATGCTGATGGAACAAGGTAGAGAAACCACAGAAAATGGTTTCATGATTTCAAGATGCATACAGACACAATAGCCAGTGCAGCAGGGATGACTCTGACCTCACCACCACGGCTCTGCAATCTGTGACCCAAAACTGCTTCTGCTTCCCATCCACTCAGCACAGACCACGTGGTGTCTGCTTTCACTGTCTCACCCACTTCAGCAGTATAATGATGCAAACTGTAAGTCATATCTGACTGTGAGAAATAAAGGTTCAAGGTTCTAGCCATAAATAATGAAGACTTTTTTTCTTACTGATTCATGTTTCTGTTTAATTCTTCTGATTTAAGAAAGAAAACAAATTTTACAAATTCCTTTGAAAATTCTCTGAATTGTATGTTTATAGTTGTAATTTCAATTTAGGGTCCTAAAAAAATAGTGAATGAGCTATTGGGGTCCTAAATGTATCTCTGAAAAGTATCAGAATGTCAATATATATTGGGCAATCATACAGAATATTTCTGATTAAAACCAGAATATTAGAATACTAGGAATTACTTGTCATGTTGGTCAGTAGCCATGGGGCCCTCTGCAGTTTTACAAGACATGAACAATTTAGTTGTTGTCTCCAACTCTCAGTCAAATTTCTGTTTTATTGACCAATATTAAGCAAAAATACTACAACAGGACTACTGAGACAGAGCCCAGTGTTAAGGCAAGGTGTATAACGCCATAGAAGAGATGGAATAATAATAGAGCAGAGAACTGAACTTGGCTCTTCCATGTCCTAAGAATTAGATGTAGTCCCTCAGCAGAGGTCTGTGAAGAAAGCACTGTAGCTCCAAGCCAGTAAATGAGATACCTCCACTATGGTAAGGTGAATCAAACACCCACATCTTTCCAAATCAGTGCACTGCTGGGACATAATACAGGTTCATTTCCTCCATTTTTTATGGAAGCAGATAGGAAAGGTTAAAATTCAATTTCCCAGCAAGGCAGAGAGAAAGACTTTTTATACCTTGAAGATTTTTAATAAGAAAACTGTTCCATCCATTTTCAATAATCAGCATTGCTGAAGCTAATTCACAATAAGGAACTAAAAGTTTCTAAATTTTCCAAGGCCACTTGGCTTTCCTCACACAAACAAGTATCCTGAAATACAGGGTAATCTGAATTTTGAATTTGCAGTTCACTTAGTCACAGTTGGTTATGCTGTTCATACAACTACTTCTGTACATTTCACTGATAATGCATTTTGCTGCTCTAAGCTGGCATATTATCAGGTAATTTGAAGGGCACCTTAACTCTTCACAGATTGCTTTTGCCCCTCCAAACACTGTCTCTGTTCCCCTGGCTCCCTAGTCTTTGTCTTACCCTTCCAAAACGTTCACTTTCTGGGGAGTTTGCAAAGCAAAAATAATGAGCTACATCCTGCTAGGAGTCTTGGTGTCCCAGCCCTGACAGCCGCTCCTGGCTCTGCTCGCACCCGCTCTCCCTGCTGCTCCTGAGATCCAGTGACTCATTGCTGGGAAACACAGCCTCTTCCTCTAGCACCAGCTGCTCTCAAACTCAACAATAAACTGGAAATAATAATATCTCTCTTTCATAGGATAGAACAGTATTTTCTGGCCAGCCCCACTGGCTTGTTTGGTTTTTTTCCTCCTATTTTTCTTAAGGCTTCAACTGTGTCATTCCCTCTCCCTCACCCTTGAAAACTGAAAAACACAATTAAACCTCATTGTCAACTACCAGCAAGAAAAAAATCACTTTTAAAGTTTTAACATGCAAATTTTATCGTTGGAGTAAACAAAAACAAAGAATCCCAACAACCTCATCACTTTCTCCTAAATCTATATATTTTCTTGGATTTCATATTTTTTACATACCTTCGAAATGTATATTATATTCTCCATGTTATGGTAGAAATAATTGCCTCTCCACTGACAACTTGTCAGGTTTCAGGATGAAGCAATACGAGAAGACAGAGATACTATCTTCCAGATTTATAACAGAAATACTCCTCACAGATCCTTAACTAGTGCAGTGGTATCGAGTGCCACTGCAGTATACAATGATAGTAAAAGTTATGTTATCTGAGGTAAAAGACTCCCTGCACACACCTGAGTACTCTCCTAATAACTTTTAAAGTTATCCATAGCATAAAAAAATTATAAAAAGTAGCTTCTTTTCACAGTGGTCTTTCCTGTTTTACATATGAGTCTTCAGCTTCTTCAATCAGGTTTTTTACTGTTTTGGTTTGTTTTTCTTCTTTTTTTCTACTGTCTGTCTCCACCCTTGGTCTACATCAAGATTTCTTTATGAACCTTTCACCATGAGGATATCAAGTACATAAGCAGGCTGCTAAAAAGGGAAGGATTAAAAATATAAGTATGCGTGTGTGTGTGTGTATATGTATGTACACATATACCTATGTATCTGATAGCTCCTAAGACATGCTCCTAATTGTATATGTGTAAGCAGAGTATTCACCAAGTTCCCAGATGCCTTTTGTAAAGAACTAAGTTCTGAATATTTAGAACTAAATATACAACTGATGTTTCCTACATGAAATATTCTGCTTATCTCAGAGGGATCTAGTTTGTTTTCAAGGGATAAGGAGCCAGTAAGAAAATGCATAGATAGAAGCAAATGAAAAGAAACCTTCAGTTCATAATTAGAGGCATAATTTCTTTTTAGATTTGATACACACAGAGAAACCCTTGAGATACTTTTCACATACAGCTGCATAAGAGGAATAGCCAGAGGTCTGAGAATGAGCAGCCAGCAAGTAAAGCAAGCATGACCAGGGCCCTCTCCCCCAGTGTCACAGCGCTGCTCCCAGGCAGGATGCTTCAGGAGCCGGCCTGGCAGCAGCCCCCATGTGAAATGAGCTGCTGGCAGAGCCCAGCAGAGGTGGCTGCTGTGCCCTGCCCAGCCAGGCCCCCCAGCTGCCCAGGCACCGACTCCACGACATGCGAGCAGCTGAGTGCACCCCAGGAACTGCAGCGCTTGTCGCGGAGCCTCTGCTGCTGCACAGACACAGCGTTTGTCCCATGGAAATCCCTGAAATCCCTGCTGGAGACAGTGACACCAAGCTGGGCATGGCACAGATTGGGGTCTGCCCCAGGAAGGCAAGCTTCACAAAATTCAAAGCCTGTTGCCAGCAGCAGAAACCATTCAGGTTCCATGGCTAGCTAGATCAAAAATGTCACAGAAGGTTAATCCCTGTTTCCAGAAGGCCGAGAAATGAGTGCAAAGTGATTAGGCAATAATCACAGCACATTTCTAAAATAATGTAATGAAACAGACTCTGATATTGAGACATGCTGGAGACAAACCTAGAACCAATGCCCAGTTTAAAAAGCACACAGTACAGGACAGGAGACACAAATGATACAGGGAATGTGCTACAAACCTTAAAACTCCAGCTAAGCCTCAGAAGAGGCTGAATCAGAGCTGTTCATTTTTAATGCTAGAAATTATATAAAACCAACCTGGCTTTATTTCAGTTACTGAGGCAAAGATTATGTAGCTGATCAAGTGAAGATTGTTTTTCCTGAGCCAGACGATTTAAGGATTGAGCACACAGGTCCAAGACATTGTAGAAGAATTCAAGTGACTGACTAACAAACAGGAATTTGAACACCTTTTCCTGTCTACCCACAAAGCAGCAGGAAGGCAGAGCTGATAGAGTACACCAGGAAAATGTAATTAAATTAATAATATTTTTCTCTTAAAAATACCCTGTCATTAAATACCAAAACCAAAACCCTTTCTAAAACAAGATCAATTCTGTTATATCTCAGAACTAATTACTAGGTTAAAATAAAAACCTTAAAGTCTCTCAACCAAACTCTTTCATATTTATTAAATAAATACAAAGACACCTTCTGTTTGGGAAATGCCTATCCCGTTGTTGCCAGATTATAGTAGAATATTGAGAACAAATATGTATGTCTCATCTTTTGCTTTTTCCTAAGTGCCTGGTCCTGATCTCTGCTAGAGAGAGAGATTTGTTCTGAAAAAGCATTGTCTCAAGAAAGACAAAGACAGTTGGAACATATTTCTAGAAGTTTCCAGCCCCAGTGTTGACTAAACACAAGTCCAAAAAACTTCTAAGGATGAAGAAATACACCACAATCTCTCTTAGTGCTGTACACCCTCTTCACAAAGAAGCCTTTTTCTAATGGAAAGATTTGCACTGATCACCTCCCTAATTTTCTTCATGCTTAGCCCAAGCCAGGCTCCTGTTGCTGGATCAGCATAAGCAACAAGTAGAGCCTGTATGCTGCCTGTACTAAAAGCATGGTACACTCATGTTCTGCAAGCTCTCAGCCTGCAGGAAATCCATCACTTGGGTCTGGCAGGGGGCAGGTGCTTACAGAATCCTGCCCTTCGGCTTCTCTGTCAGGAGGAGCTGATGCAGCCCAGACTGAGCTTTGGGGGCTATGTGGTTACAGCTCTGAGCTGCAGCCCAGCACACACACACAGCACAGTGGTGACAAAGAGGGAAACAGCCTTACCTTTCCAATAAAGCTGCACCTGCTAGGGCTTATCCTCAACAGTAAAATGAATCTCCCATAACTCTATAGCTGTAGCAGGATGTAAAAACGGTTTCTGTCACATAACACACTTAGTGTTGGGTTTATGTGCAAGTAAGCCAAGAATGGGGTTACTCACAGGCTTATAGTTGAACATGGTATGAATGCAAGCACTTGCTGGACCAGCTCCCAAGTGCCTCCTTCATTATCTCCATATCCCAAAATTATGACTTCCAATTCAGACTGCTCAGTTTCTCCATGCTATTGTACTTCCTGCTATGCCAAATAGAAGCTTTTCATATTAATTTTAGCAGATGCTTTAATTTATCCTTTATACTATATTTTATTAATGCCTAATTCACTGACATCTAGGCAGATGGCCAACTTCAAAACCAAAGTTTTATGGAGGAATTACAAGAATAGTCAGGCAAATGGGTTCTTCACAGCTGGGAAGCTGTTACAGTATGGTATATTTATAGTATATAAAAGATACTTGTGAACAGAACAGATGGTAACTTAAGAAATTACCTGAATTTGGATTTTGTCCTGAATTTCAGTAGGTCCTTGTGAGTTTGACATTCAGCAGTTTTATTCTTTCAATCTCTTTACATTCTCTTCTAACATCACACACTCCGATTTTCTGAAAAAATATACTTTCATAAACTTTAAAAAATATCTTTCAGAAAGGTTAAGCAATAACTTGAAACTGTTAAGGAATCCAGCAGGTCAGCAGATTTCTTACAGTCAAAGTTATGAACAGCTGCAGTGTCTCCCACAGATGTGACACAACACTTTATAAACAAATGGCTACCTAAGTACACAAGTGTGACAAACATATCAGCTCATCACCTCCGTGTTTGTTTTGTAACCTATTTGGAAGTAAACTTTTAATTTACAACCACTTAAGTTTTGAAGTTAAGTCTAGCTGGGAAAGTTTGGAAAATGAGAGGAGCTTTTAGAGCAGTTACCTTGCAACTATATTTGAGGTATACAGTCTACCCTTCCTATCTGAGGTGATTAAGAGGTTTCTACAGGAACTGAAAGCCTTTTGGGATGTGCATTATGATTTTTAGACACACATAGTATTTACAAGTTCCTTATACCAAATCATGTACTTTACACTTGCAACATCTAAGTTTATCAGCTGATTTCAAAGGACAGATTTCCAATATCCAAACGGGCATAAGACCCTCACTTCCAGTTGATTTACAAGCAAAAGAATATTGGTATTTAAACCTGAAATTCTGCTCACAACAATTAATTTATGGCCTGTTGACCATTAACTGGAGTGCTCTGTGCTGCAAGGTCTCTTTTCTTGGCACAGCCACCCTTGTAGATTGTTAGTTTACCTGGAGCAGCATTTTCTGTATTACAGAACACAACATAATACAGTCCTAAGCTCAAAATTAACTTTAAACAAAAAAAAGGTTAAAAGATTTAATAAAAATTATCTTGTTTGCACAGAAAATTTCAAATCTATCATCTTTGGTCAATTCAGTAGTTAAACTTTACTGCTCAATATCCTAAGTGAGCCTTGGGCTTTTACACAAGGATAAATAGAGATCAGCATATCAGATATTGCATAACATTTGTTTGTTCTGTTTTGTGTATAGTCACAATCCTTTGTATTAATGAACTAAAATAGTCATTATAAATTCTCTGCAGAGGGACCTGTGAGCCTTTTCTGTGGAGCAACAGAATCTGATTAAATGTAAGAAAATAGACTGTATTTATCTCTCGATTCTCAGATGGCTACACATCCAGCAGGCTTCCCTAACAGGACAGCTCTGAACTCTTCTAATTCAGCTCTTGCTTGTTTGGATCAACAACAGATATGCTCAGCTCAATCAACTAACCTGCACAAGGAAGCTATCATACAGATAATTTATACAAAATTAACTTTCACTAGCCTGTTTTGGGGGTTGCTCGTTCATAAAATCCAATCATGTATTAGGATTTAAGGAAAAAACTATTAGTTGTTTTGTCATATAATGACTTGAATGTACTTTTCCACAATGACAAATCATGTTTTCATTGTACTGGGGAGCCAGATCTGGGTTGTATGTCACAAACATCAAGTTCTTCTTGACACATTTACCTCTTCCCAAAAACTTTACAAGGAGCCTATGGAGCCTTGTCTTCATAGTCTCTCAAAGTAATACATTTGCCTTCCAGTTAAATATGCATTCTACAAGACTTGACTATACTGCACTGAACTGAATATTAAATATAACTGAATAAATAACTGAATGTTAAAGCAGTTGAATGCTTTTTAGTTCCCAGAAAGTTTTCTTGACATTTATATATATATATATATATATATTAGACTTACAGATAATTCTGGAAACATCTTGTTTGCTGCTAAGGTAGCTAGTAAGTGTAAGCAGTCAAATTTGGTCTAAATATACAGCAGTTGAAATATAGGATTTAATTATGAAACGTGTCATGTATGTTAACATGAGCAAAAGTGCAAAGCAAACAAAGACATAATGTATGATTAAGTTTAGCATTATTTAAACTCTAAATTAATTTCAGATGTTTCCTTTATCTCAAAGATTAGCCTTCTAAATTCTGATGTTTTTAGAATTAACCTATTCTACTTTATAGAACAGGAAATTGCTATCTGGAAAAAACTGTGAAATCATCTCAATCCTTCTGCTTCCCTGGCTCGCTTATTGAGGCTGGCTTTGGTTCTCTTTGGGTTTTTTTAGCATCCATGGAAAACAAATTTCTACTTAGCACTAATGAAAATTTTAAAAAAATAAAAAAATCCACCCAACAAACAAATAAACCAACCCAAGAGGGAAAAAAAAAGGCAGTAAAAAAAAAACAGAACCCAAAACAAAAGAAACCAAGAACAAACTCTACATCTCTTATTTCCACTGAAATCACTTAGGTCCAAATTCAACAAAGGACTGAAGGATTTGAAAGGTAATTGCTTCAGGGCTTGTCTTTTCAATGCCTGGAGATGATGTCAAGACAGCAGGTCCCAGGATGGGCTGTGCAATGCTGAGCAGAGCAGGAGCAGAGCAGGAGTCTCACACGGGGTTTGCAGCAGCAAGGCTGTGGGAGGGAGCTGTCCAAAACCAACCACTCATCTCTGGGAAACAACAGGGGAAGCTCTTTTAACCCTTCAGCTGACCTACACAGGACCAGAACAATAGCAACGAGCTTCTCTGCCAGACTTGGGAGCAGAGAAAGAGCTGGGATTTTGCCTGTGCCAGCGTCTCTGCCTCAGCCAGCAGCCTGCATCCCAGCCCTGGCACAGCGCAGAGCCGAGCAGGGATGCAGGGACAGGCTGAGGCAGCAGCCTGGAGGGGCTGTGGCTCAGGCACCACAGTGAGCAAAGCCTGCTCTGGCACTGCAGCCCTCTGGAGCTCAGGTGTAAGCTGCAGCTCAGCCTGCAACCCCCCCCAGGCCAGGGCTGCTCTGGGCATGCACAGACAGAATGAACCACGGCTCAGCCAGGAGAGCTCAGGGAAGTGCAGGAGTTGCAGAACAGGGAACAGCTAGGGCCTAAACTCAAAGTGAGAATCCTGAAAACCCCTCTGCTGCTACCTCCTTATCTCCAAGTTCAGTTCAAGGATTGGTGGGCTCAACTCTTTCCTAACACAGGTCTCAAATCCAGAGTCTGATTGCCTTTACTCACCTTGGCAATATTTTTTACAAGGGGAGTACACTAATATTTAGGCTCTCTGCAGTAGAACGCATTGCTCAAAGTGAGCAATAGTGGCAGAATCTATTCCAGGGGAAGGGAAAAAAAAAAAAGAGCAATTGCAAACACTGTGGAAAACTTAACATGGACATTTTTTAGCATCAGAAAATTCTGGAGGCTTCCAAATAAACTCATAATTCAGAAGCATTTGAGAGACAGCAGTGCATCAATAATAGATTTTTAGTAGGTTATATCCTTGAAAGGAGGTAGATGGTAGAGCAGACAAAATAAAGTTGTTGGTGGCCTAATACATTGCAAGTGGTTTGTCACCTACAAGCCTGCATTCTTTAAAGATATCTAACACACACATACAAAAAAAAAAATCTCAAGTGAATTTATTGACCAAAACCAGTTCCACAGAACCAATTAGTATCTTACACAAGCTGCCCTGCAAGGCTTATGAGGCCATCCATCACTTGTCCATTTAACTATTTAGCATTTGTTCCAGCAATTTGTCACACTGTCAGAACGGTAGCATTTCAGAATAGGAGTTTTGGTTGAAAGAAATCTAACTCAGATAGTGCAGATATTTCTTTTCTAATAAGACTTACACAAGATTTATGTTTCTACTATTTTTAACCTTAAGCATCTTGTCTGGAAGGTGAGGTTAATTCTTTGTATTTCAGAGTTTCCACATTTAAATCAATTGTGTTAGATGAGAACTTAAAAATATTATGCAAAATGGAATTACTTCAAACTTCATCAACAATTCACAGTTCTGACATCAGGGAGTGTGTTATCTTACAGCTGCAGTGCTTACATTTTTATCACTTTTGCCATCTAGTCATTGGCTTTTATGTTTATTTTTGGTGACTTTCTTAATTTCACTGCACCAAAAGAATCACAAAAAAATTACCTTTCCCTTGAATGAGAGGCAAAGTTTCAACATAAAATTAGCATGTCTACTCACAAGGTATTTCAGATTTTTCAGGCTCTATATAGCTAAAGGGAAAGAAAAACAATTGCTGACGAGTTTCAATTACTCACCTCCAGATATTTATAAATATAAATTTAAATGAATGCATAAAAACTAAAATGCAAAAGAAATATTTCAAGCTCTGCTATCTCTAAAAGAATATTTGATGTCTATAACGCAGGTACTGGGAACTGTTTCAAAAGACTGGCACTTGCTTTTAAACACATCCAGAACATTTTACCTGAACAACATGTAGGAATTAGACTAACGCAATTCCTACATTAAATGGAAGCAGCTACAATGAGTATGTCAGGCAACCTGTTAACACCTTGTCAGAGAACTCTCGTGGTTTCTACCACACATGGTGGTGTGTCCACACACCTGCAATTCTGCCACTTCACAGACTCCACCAAAATAAACAGGAGATATTCCAAAATAACCTTTAGATTTGTTTATTGTTTCAGAAGCAAGACTCTGTTTTTTAATGGTGTGCACGCACAGATCAGAGGTCTGCTTTCCTGATTTAGATTTCTTATAAAGCGGCTGCAGCAAAGAAGCCTGGGAATCAAATGCCATCTCTGCATCTGAATGCTGTTAAGTAGCTCCCATGGCATTTCTCCCTGACTCTCAGTGTGTGTCTGTCACTAAGCTCACTCCCAGAGATAAAACAGCAAATGTGAACTCCTGCGGGAAAGCACGTCAAGTAAAAACCTTTCTTGAAGCCTTGAGAATGCTCCAGCTCAGTCAATCTTCAGGCCTTCAATCAGCACACCCATCTCACCTTGTATACAGAAGGTTTTACAGTGCACCAGCATTACGTAGGGAGAACCAAATGTTTAACAAATAAAGAGAAAAGTGACTATGTCTGTGTAAAAGGCTTAGCAAATAGATAAAACAGCAACTAGGTAATACAGATTAGCCCTGCTCAGACACCCCAAAACATTCCCCACTCTGCTTTGCTGAGTAATCTTAGTGTTAAACATGCTTGACAGATTTGAAGTATATATTTTATGTGTCTCTACTTATTTCTGTCTGTAATTAATTGCATCAGTCAATTATTTTGGTATCTGTTAAATATCACTCTTGTATTAGTCTGCCTGTAGAGGATGCATCTACCTTAGAAGTAGGTTACTCTGCCCTCAAAATAAATAGTATTTCCAGTTACACTGAGAATAGCACAGCAATTCCTTAATACTGGAGAGGAAAAGTGGGAGAAGGAAAGAACCTGCAGGACAGACCATCAATTCACAAAAGCCAAGGAGTTGGTTCCAGGCAGACAGAGCCAGAAGGCCCAGTTAGAAGAGAGGAAGGTGCTCACACCCATAGCAGTGCTGAGCCCAGCAAACAAGAATGTCCAGCTGCAGGTCTTGGGGCTGTGGAACACACACTTACTTACCTTTGGAAGAGGGTTTGGTTTGCTTGTTTGCTCTCTTAAATATATGTCCAACATTAAAAAAACAAAATATACATGGAAAATTACTCCAACTGCAGAGAGTGACATGGAAAAAAAACCCCAACCAAACAAAAATAAACAAACAAACAACAGCAACAACAACCAAAAAAAAAAAAAACCAACACCAACACCTGAAAACAAGTTTGCTGTGCTAAACACAAGCCTGAGGGGAAAACTGCCCACAACCAGTAAACTGTCAGTTCATCTAACCTGTGTTTAGAGAGAACTTGAAAACCTATCAGTAATAGGACAGACAAAGAAAGCCAGCAATAAATATCATGGACTGAGAGACAGTAGGCATTCCTTCTGCCAGAAACCTGAGGAAATAAAAAATAAACCAGAAGAAAGGATATTCTGATATAAACATACTGCATTCCCCTCTACTCACACTCCTTCTGCAAAAAAAAAAAAAAAAAAAATTAAAAAGCCAAAAAAATCCTCTGCAGCTTCTGATTTTCTTTTCATTCTCTTTTGTAAAGGAAGTTCCAGGTCATCTCCCAGAAGCTACAGAAAAGCTTTTGGGGTTTAATAATCCAGAGTTAATAGCCATTCATTTGGCAGGCTTGGTACAGAAGGCGGGTCAGAATTAATTTCTTGCTTAACCAAGGCTGAAATTCACATTTAAAGTGTAAAAAGATATAGCTGTTACTGAAGTCTCATTCAGCAAGAGACATTCAGAATGAGATGATCGCAGCAAGAACTTGTACTGAATATAAAAATCATTCGGGAACAGGTACAGTCTCAAACAAAAAGATGAAAGTTGAAAGAGAAAAATAAGAAATAACCCAAATTCATCATGAAGGGCCAAACCAGCCTCTGCCTGCCTGTGTGTAGCTGATGTCAATGACATGAGAATTGACCCCTAAACCACAGCTACTCCATCAGCTGGCACTCTGGGCAGTTCAGTGCAGAACTGATTGGAATCACATAGTCAGTTCAAAAAGGTTTCACAATGGCCTTAAATGTGGTGGCTGTAAGAAAGGGGGCTCACAGGTATAAAGATCAATTACTATTTAAGTAACATTCAGTGAGATACATTTATATTTCCATCAAGATGGGAAGAGGAAAGTAAGTCTGAAGAAGCAGGATTTCAAAAGGAGCACAGAAGCACTTTCCATTATAAGCTTTTCCAGAGAAAGAAAATGCGTGAAATGAAATAAAAGATCATCTGTAAATAATCACATTAAGCATTAAAATTTCCTGAAAACAGAATCTGGAACTAGAAAAGCTTATATAAACAAAGCAAAACAAAACTATTGGACACAATATGCCTTGTTCTAGGATGCCCTTCCACATTTTCTTCTTACTGTTCCATCTACCTCTTTCCATCTGGTTTTCTTGTCCCACTGGTAAATTTTTAAGGCCACTAGGAGGAAGAGTACAGTTTTTTTCACTGTGTGTATCATGCCAAACGTAAAAAAAAAAGACAAGTGTCCAAAGCAGACACGTTGATTAGACATCGCCATTTAGAAAATGCAATTTTAGAAAGCATCCAGTACATGATCTAGACATGCTGCTTTGAGTTTCAAATTCTCTAGGCATTTTCTTCATCTAATCCTTGTTGGGATTAAATATTTTACCCCACTTAATATTCTTGGAGTGCACTTGCTACAAAATTAGGCATGTATAAATAGCTCTTTTGTGGATTCAGGCAATGATTTGTATCTTCACCCCTTTCAGGTATGGAAAAGTAAGTAGAAAATCTGATTCTGAAGCCAGCAGTGGTGTATTTACATTCCTCTTTCACATAAACAGGTCGAAAAGCTTGGGTTCAGAGGAATGCCTAGAAAGGAGCAAAATTCAAGAGCCATGCTCCTCGTTGCAAGCATCAAGATGTTCTGCTTCACCATAGAGATGGGGAGAGAAGCCCTGATGAAGGAAATGCCAGGGGCCATGTCACCAGACCTCTGTTTCCTTACCCTGTTCTTCCTTGCACACTTGCTCTCTACTCCCAAAATACCTATAGGTGATTGCCTAGGTAAGATGGAAGGCAAAATTCCAGATGCAATTGTAAAAGCCACAAAACTGATGTTTGAGGCAGCAATAAAAGCTGATAACTGGAGTTCACAGTGTTTCCAAGGCTTGCTAAAGAACTCTGCATAGTTTGAAGCAGATAGACTATATGATAATGTAGCTATAAGTCATGTTCATTTAGAAAGCAGAACATAATGTTAAAGGCATTCTTAGACTGGCTTAATTGCATCCCTACTCAGAACTGTATTGATTAAAAAAAACCAAAACAACAAAACAAAGACCCTGTGCTGGCATCACTTCAGAACAAATCCCCCCTCTGTAAATGTATAGCCTATCTGGCAGCTCATTGATGGGAAAAGATTGTCCTATACTGAAAGGTCACTGGATGCCAGCAGAGATCTCAGAGCTGCCAAGCCCCATGTTACCATGTCTCTCCACACTGGTGTTCTACTCTCAGGGCATCAGGTGCATTGTTACCATCAGTTTGATCTTTCTGACTCCACCTACTACTGAATTTTCTGACCTCTAATGTTTGCCTTTACAACACAGGAGTGGGCAGTTTGTAAAATAATGTTAGAATTCATAATATATTGTACCATTAATAAAAATGTCATACACATGTATCCAGTAAACAAAAAAAAAGAGACCATCAAATGAGTACCTAACATACTTATACAAAAATCAAGTGATATACATACAAAAATCAAGATTGCCTTATCATTTGAATTAAAATTCCAATGAAATAAGTGGCATTATTCCAAACTCATCATAGCTTACCAGATAAGCAGATGGTTGCCCAACACAACATGGGATGAGGAATTTACTGAAGATGTATATTGTTGTCAAAGAAAAACTTGAAGAAAGTACAAAATATTATAAAATGCTTTTTCTTTTAAAGTAGTTACAGCTAATCTGGCAGACAAAAGTGGATGAAGCCATGTGATAGGGCAGTTATATCTTTTATCATATCAGAAAAATTATTCTTGTCTCTTATGCTCTTCCTAGAAAACTCAAGAGAGGCAATCCAATTATAACAGCCAGCATAACATGAGATTAGTTAAAATTTCAAAATAGTGTTGAAATGTTGAAAGTGCTTAGATTTTTATTCTACAGTTCTTTAACTGAAAATCAAACATGTTATTCAAAGAACGAGTCTTTTTTTTTTTTTTTAAGAGATTAATCATCCTTGTTTCTCATTTAAAGTCTGGGGACATAGCCAATCTTTTCTCTGTGTTCTCAGAGGGAGATATTTCATTTTGAAAAGAAAAAACAAAATTGTTCTCATCTCCTTTATACGTTGTCATGGTAAACAAACCATCACAAGAAAAAAATTCCTGTTTCACATTTCTTTGGGTCACTTTTCAGCAATAACACCAATGCTAAAATTTTTCTGGAGTTAATACAGAATCTGATCTCTTGATGCTGTATCCGTAGAAAATGTTACCTGAAAAAATGTTTTGCTTATGCTATTTAGGGAGGGAGAAGAAATGGAAAAGAAATTGTAGTCAAATGAGAAAAAATTAAAACTACTTTATTATTCCTGCATTTTAGGATTTCCTTTGCAATGTAACATCTCTATTTAAACTCGTTCAAAGTTAGGAAGCCTAGTAAATGCAGGAACTTGCTAGTAAAGTGTCATATCAAAGCTCCAATTTTCCATGACTCCAAATTTAATAATTTCCTTCAATAGTCTATGTAGTTAGAAGTATTTTTGGCAATCTGACTGATTTAGTACTAGCCTGAGAACCTCCCTTCAGGCCTCACTGAGAGCTCATGATTAGTTGATGCTGGTAGCAATAAGTGTTCTCCATGGATTCATGAAATAAAACATTTTACACATTTCATTTGATTGGTATTGTATCTTCTCTTACATAAACCAATTGCATTTATAAGACTATTTTCCCAATTAAGGGATTTGAGGGGAAAAAAAAAAAATTTCTCATTTGATACAAAGAATTCTGTGAATTGGGCATGGATTTACTGTTTATTACAAGGGCTGCCTGACACATTTCATTTGTCTGTAGACACAATGTAGGAATATAGGTTCAGAAAACAGATATATTTTCTATGCATTATTGTTATGTATTTGTAAAAGCCATGGAGAGATTATTCTTGCTGGACATTTGTGCCATGCCCTGTGCAAAGCAGTGCTGATCCATGAGCAATGGCCCCAATTCACAGGTATTTGTATTGGTTCTGTTTCCTTGTTTGCAGAAGAAACTCTGATCAAGAAGATGGTAGGAGGATTTGCTTGGTAGCCAAGTTCTTTTTTCTAACCTTAAGAACAGTTAGATGGCTAGGATGAAGAGAAGTGAAAATTTTCCTCAGGAAAGCTAACTAAATCAAATGTTGCCTACAACCTAAGATACTCTTCTACCATGGCAAGAACTTCTGTCTTACATGTAGTTTTCAACAATTACATTCACATTTACTGTGCACATATGCTGTAAATTGCACCACCAAAGCATTCTATTTAACAGAGGCTACCCTCAGGATCTAGAAAGAATTTTGTAGGCTCCTTGACAGGAAAGAGACAATAATCCAATAGCTTCATCTCTTTGAACTATGTAACTAGGGATTTGGGGAAAGTACTTAATAGAGCTCAAAAATAAAGGACTAAGACTGCAAGTTAAAAATACATTTACTGACAGCACTTCTCTCCAGCTAATGTCTTTTCCCAAAATATTATAAATTAACAGTACCTTTGTGCAAGTACTGCTCAGAAAAGATTCTCAAAATAATGAGTCTTTGGTCTTACATCACAAATCTGCTTATTCTTTTTTTGTCTTGCAGCTGTGCCTTGAAACCACAGCTTGCAATAAGGAATAGATAGCTGTGAGGAGGGAGAGGAAATTCAGCACCAGCCCCGTGTGCACTTACAGCTCATTCACACAGAGGAGCAAAGACCTGGCCAAAGCAGCTCCATTTGTCACCACATTGTACTGCTTGTGCCAGCTCCCGATGACATGTCAGGCCACTTCCTTAGCCTGCTTTGCATACTGGGACTGGGCAGAGCTGTCTGTCACAGGACAATTGCACCAGCCATCCTATCAAATAACTCCTGTCACTTCAAGCACTGAGCTGGCCTGTCTTTCCTGTCTCTGGCTTGGACAATCACTGAGCACTCACACATCGTGTGAGCACACTGCCCTCCTCCAGCTTCTGGCAGATGAGAGTGGAGCAGCAGAATGGGACTTCCTTTCAATCTATTCCTGTGGAATTTCCACTTTCCTAAAAGAAAAGATTTCCATAGCCAGTCCACAATTTGATATAAGACCCATAATAAAAGGACCCAGCAAGGATTTTTTTTCCTAGAATTTTTCTCCTTGTTTTAAAAAAAGTCATACTCATTAAACAAGCAACATAGCAAAAAACAGGAAGCTACATGTATACAGAAGAATATTTTTCTAATGTAACACATGTATTCTGTCTGCACTCAGCTTTAATAATTTTAGCAAGTATTACATTATGCTTTAACTAGCAATGTTGAAGCTCAGCAACACTTATTGAATTGCCACTTCACTCCAGCATCTAGGGGCATGGATAGGAAATTATTCTGGAACACAAGATCAACCTCAGCTGACCAAGACAGCCATAATCTCTCTTACTCTCATAGAACATGCCTGGCTTTGCCAAGCTTGTCCTCTACCTATAAAACATCAGAGAAATCCCTAAAGAAAGGAGAGCTACCAGCACCCTGTGGAGACTTGCAGTTAGTTTTCTCCCACTCCTGATAAGCACAAAACCAACTAATTAACTTCTGAGGTCTATTCCCACTAGTACAGGAAGATGCTGTGCAAGTGAATCAGTAGCTATTTCATTTCTGCAGAAAACAGATGAAGTACCACATCAATATTATTTTATTTTCAAAAGCTGCTTCTTCAATGCTGAAGCACCTTTCATCATGCAATATTTAAAACATAATCTAATCCTTATGAAATGCCACTAAGGCTGCTGGGAGACCTAAACTCTCTCATCAGGTAGTGTTCTGTTTATCTGCTTCTCCTTCCTCTTCACTCTTTTCTTTTATCTTCATTTCTATTTTCCTCCTCACATCATCATTTGTTAAAATCCATCTTTCCTTATCAAGCCCACAGCTGAAATTCAAAGACAGTTGGTTGCAGTCCTTTCTATCAACAAGGTTTGACTATGAGTGCAAAACATTGTTCCTGCAAATATTCACTTTCTGTGTGTATTCACATAAGCACATATAGACCACTCAAAAATGCAGTTAGTAATTTGCCAATATATTTTTTTATGCACTATCATAGGTACATTTCAAAAACTAAAATAAACCTGAGCAGAATTTATGGGATCATAAAACAGAAAAAAGCCATCATAAACTTAGGCATCAATGTACAAAAGATTCCCTTTAAGAAGTACAAATATTAATGTTAATATTGTTAGCAGTAGTTCCTCTGAGGCAAAAGGAACTTCAATATGACATTACTAAAATTAAGGTTTTTACATTACACAGACCTCCAAAAGCTATTGTCTAATAGCAAATGCTAGACACTTCAATACTTTCTCTTTCAAGTTCCCCAGGCGTGGAACTAGCGTATGTTAGTGTCATTCCTCTCCCTGCATCTTGGCAGGCTCCACATAATGTTTTTCTAAGAAGCCTATGTCAGCTATCATAGCTTCCCCCTTCTCCTAAAAGCAATGCTCCAGTCAAAGAAAGACAACCAAACAAATTGTCCCCTTAAACAGAATCTCTTTTCCCCCTTTGGCCATGTAAAGGATGCAATCCATCTTTGTCTGCCAGAAAGCTAAAAAGCAAATCTGCTCTCCTATGTAGACCCCAGAGTTTTGGAACAAGCTGGCTGATAAAATGCACATGGTTCACTGCCAGCTTCTTCAAGATCCCAAAAGTTTACAAGTGCTTGACTCTACTCTGTTTTCCAGGATTTGCTTAAGTACAGACAGGAAAAAATATTCCTTAAAAACAAACAAGCAAACAAAACTACTGGCTTCCTATGCTGCTTTAAAAGGCTTTACCTAGCATAATCTAATCCAAACTTCTTTGTTGCACCTCCTCCTTGCCAGCATCCTTTTCTTTCCATTAATTTGCTCTGACTGTGTTTGAGAATCTATGCCAAGCACACATACCAATTCATGCGTGAAAATTTTAAAACAGCTTTCCATTGATTTTTAGCCATTCCTCCTTATTACAGAAGTCATCACACACAGCCAGGAGTCAAAGAAATAGTAAATTCATATTGAGAACTACACAAGTAAGACATCAAGTTTTCTATTAAGCAGCAGTTTAGCATCTTGGAGCAAGCAGGTGTTCTGCACCATATAATTCTAACTTGTCCCTACCTAGACACTCAAAGGAAAGCTCACAGCCAGCAGGGAGATCCAGACATAAGCACAAACAAAAAATTATTTTTTGGCTGTGGGCAAAATGAAATAGTTTTCATGAAATAAAACATTTTACACATTTCATTTGATTGGTATTGTAGACTCCGCTGTCTTTGTTGATAAGTTCTCCTAGGAAGCATGTCTCCAAAGAAAATTAAACCATGAAAATAAAAGCCTGATATTCTCCTAGCTGGCTGATTCCTGTGCTGACTTTATTTGCCCCTTATTTTTCACAGAATTCTACAGTAATTTTAAAAGTCAGTTCATTGAATAATTAGAATTATTTGCTCAGCACCATCCCATCAGACTTCATTTCCCTCTCACCACTACCCTTTCCATATTGCTTCTCTAGCCAGCCTTCTGCCAGTAACTTCAGGCTCAATGCTAAAATACCTGGGACATCTGAGCTTGCAGCTCAGCTTGAGTGACACTGACTAACAAAATGCATGTTCAGTCAGGAAACACTGATTCCTGAAATGCATTTCTTTCAACAAACTTCTAACTCCTCATGGAAAATCTGCTTAGTTTTTCAATGGATCATAGAGCAAAATCTGAATTTCTGGTCTTTCATGGGCTATGACATGCTACTGCTTTGTTGATGGACTCATCACTCACACCCCACCCCCAGCTACCTCTGCCCTTGCTTTCTGTCCTCACTGCTGGGCACTCAAATGTCAGAGTCCAAAATTCAGCTTGCTCAAAATTTGCAAAGGAAAAATGTAAATGTTTTCAAGAATAATAGTATGAGCTCTCCATATCAAAATCACCACTTTTACCTCAACAGAACAGATATTTTTTCATAGCCAGAATCTTCAACTTTTAGTAGCTTTAGGCTCAGTTCAGCATGACTGGTACCTCAGGGCAATGGCTTTCACAATGTAGTCCACCAAGCACTCAAGGTCTGGGGATATCTGTAAGGATAACTTGAAAAGAAAACATTAAAAATTCAAGCTGATTGTCAGTGGGGCTTTAACTCACTATACAAAGATCTGTATCTTCAGTGGAAAAGGTTGAGAGGTTCACAGATCAAAAAAGGTTGAAAACGACAAGCCTATAGAGTAAAATACAAGGAGGTTGAAGTGACTTGATAATTTTAGAGCAAAGTCTAAATATATCATTCTGCAAATGCAATGAACTTCTCTCTCCTTTTCCCTCAGCAAGCTACACAAACATCTGCCCTACAGCAAAGGGATGCCTGCAGTCCATATTCCACTAACAATTCCCATAAGGACTTTGGCTGGGGAGCAGGGCCATGGAAACACCTTGATGTGATGGGGTTACCCCATCCCTCAGCGTACCTTTGGTTTTGCACTCTCTTGCTGCTTTTGTCTAGAAAGACAAATAACATGAGAGAAGCTGAAATCACTGTTTTCTCTCTTTCAGGACTGTTGATGCCACCAGCAAGGGCTTGGCAGGCCATTCTCTCTAATTGCTAATTAATGCATCAAGAGGGGAAGCTCACCCCACCATTTCATGCCCCCTGAGCCTCACACCCTCGATAAACCTCTGCCTGTGTCTGTTCCTGGAAACAAAGTACTTATAGCCCAGGTGTGCACTACTTCTCTCCAGGTAACTTAATCCCAAGTGTGTATTTCTGTGTAATAAGCTATACACAGAGGTAAAGGAAGAAAGTGAATTGGGGGGAAAATTCTATTGCACCATTAAAATGAAAAATGCCTTCCCCTCATTAACAACTCTCATTAAGGCACCCTCTGCCCATTTCACTGCTGTGTTTATCTCCTTCCCTTGATGGCAGGAATGCTGAATCATGACAAGCCATGAGGGCTCAAGCCCAGCGCCAGGCTGTCATCCTAATTTAAGTGACAGGACTGTAGTATCTGGCCCCACAACTCACACAAAAATGGCACTGACAGTAAAGCAGCATTTGGGGACCAGTGTATAGGGATAGCAGCATGAGGTATGGATTTTAATAAATCCATTAAAGATAGGCAAAGATACTTTGCCGACAAATAAAAATGGAATATTTTGGAATAATTTAAATGAAAACCAAGAAGCCTATAAAGAATCAGAATCTACAAATTACATATATAGTTGAAATAAATATCACAGAAGTTGATAGAATGCAATTTGCAAGTATCCCCCTGATAACATTATTGTTCTCTATAATCCAAATAGGGCTCTTTTTTTGATATTGCAGGACTGGTAGCACAGAGTCTGTGGAGCAAACATTCTGCTGGAATGTTGTTTTGCGTCACTATACTCAATAATAGAACCTTAAATTGCAATAAATATTGAAGTGAATTTTGAGCATATAGGGAAGTCAGCCTGCAGCAAGAACTGTAAGGCATTTCTCTAATATGTAGATATAACAGAGATTTAACAAATGTTTCTCTTTCCCCCTGCACACACTTACCTGGAAATAGTGAAATAGTGAAGTGTTTTGTGGTTTATTACTNATAAATAAGTCTGATTTCTAAAGCAATTTGCAACCACTCCCCCCAGTCTCCTTTTTAATACACCAAGAAAATAGTAACAACAGCCACTAGAGAACTGGGCTATCTGGGACTAAGCCACGCAGTGATTTGGCACTGTCACCTCCCCAGGTCATCACCCTTCTTCTAGTGACTGGCATATGTGCTCCAACACATTTCTGCTCCTCTCCTTGATGGCCCTTGCCTCGCTCAGCCCTCCCAAAGGCAAAGCCCAGGACTCTGCACTTTGTCCGACACCGGCGCTCCTCGGCAGCAGCAGCAAAGCATTTTCATGAGGAGAGGACAAAGAGGTGAGAGAACACGTCAGTCATCACCAGAAATAATGCATTCCCAGCTGCACTGATGATGGAGGAAGAATATTATTTATGAGACTTCTGCATAAATACTTTCAGTTTTTTCTTGAAGTTTTGGGGGGGAAATAAAAGAAATGCAGAAGGTTTTGGACATCTCTGGCCATTATATGCACAAAGTTTACTTACTGCTCCAGTGATCCAATTTTCCAGTATTTAACAGTTTGAAAAAAACTCAAATGCAATTTCTCAAAAACAATACAGCACACAGAAAACAAATATATATGTAATGTATTATCAACTTGGAAATATACTTCACACTCTTCATATTAGCATCTCATCTTTATATTTTAAGTGTTCAAGAAAAACTGCAGGAAATTCTCTTGACATAAAAATCTTTTTTCTTCTGAATCCAAGGTATATATATTATGCACTGTATTCCCTGCTAGTCAAATCAGACAAAGGAGCATTCCCAAGACCACAAGAAGCAACAGCAGAGCTTTCCTGAGGGGAATATTTCAGTCAAAAAGAGAGAAAAGGAGAGATGTAGAGAAGAGATCGCTTCCCACATCCTTTACTTTTGCATATGAGTAGACACGAGAGACAAAAAACGCTCTGAGCAACTGGATGCTGACAACAAAATGACATCTACAAAATTTCTCACCCTCTTTTGTGACTGTGCAGTTGTTCTGCCAAAAGGACATTCCATAATGGACAGAAAAGAGTTTTCCACTTAAAACCCCTGTTAGGCCCTTCAAATTTTAGTATCAAAGAGAAATGACTGCATACACAAGAAGATTTAATTCTTATGTGGCAGAGCAATCGGCTCTATGAGCACCAACTTGCAATGACAATGCCACTTGTTCTGCCTCACCATTGTATTCATTGCCTACTAGAAGCTTGCTGTGTTTTGTGAAATGGCTTCATCCTAGCCTAACTCACTGTACTATGAATTACCTTCATTTTTAAGTCAATGTTATCAAATTAGGAAGCAACTCAGGGAAGAGAATGAAACACATTGTTATATTTACTGCATGTTTCCACATGTTGTTGCTTGTCTATGTTATTTTCAGCATTACCTATTTAAAGAAGTTGTATGATATATAGAAGACAGCAGGTAGAGTGATTGACTGAGAGTCAGATGTTAAATTGCCACAGAGCTGTGGAAAGGATAAAAATACTTCTCTACCTCAATTCATTCCATAGAAAAAATCCTCTCAGATCTCGCATCCTTATCATTTTTACACTAAAAGGTTTCAAAGTGAAAAGAAGGAATAAAGGGTAGTGCTTAAAAATGAAAAAAAACCCCACATTTTCACAGCTTCGTTTTCGTCTTATTTTTCTAAAGAGTATAATATTGAAGGAGAAAAAGCGTGCTTGCTCTCAGTTAGGTTTACTAAATCAGTCATGAAGGCAGCTGATCTAAAATGCATCAGCTGTCACCTGCTCAGTCTCAGTTTGACAGTTCAATACCTCCTCATCTTCTGAGAATGGCAGTGCTGAGACCTGAGTAAACCATGTCTGTATGCAAACTGTCACTGATTTTGTGGCATATCATCAGGCCTGATCTCCACGGCTGCAGTGACAACAGGGAACACTACAGCCAATCATCATCAGAGTTAAAATTAATGTACGGGTCCCCACGTTCAGCAGTAGGCGAGGCTAGCCCCACGAGCAGTGGCCAGTTGATGAACTATGTAATTACAGCAAGATAATCTTATCCCTGCAGAGAATGTAATGTATATCATAAATTCAAGGTATATTTCTACACACTTGTATTTTTCCCCTCAGCATTTCTTTGGACCAAATAAGACATATAAATGCCAGTATAGCCTGGTTAAATTCAAGTAGTAAAATAAAATATTATTTTACTACTTTTTACTATTTTACTATTTTTAGGGCCATGAAAGGACAATCTAAGGCACATTCTCAAGCGGTGACAGTCAGGGTCGCACCATTCACAGCGGTTAAGAAAGTTGCAGGTGATCATTGCTGCAGTAACCTAGGCCCAGCCCAGCCCAGCAGCCCGTGCCACTTTGGAATATGGTCAGCCAGCCCAACCATAGCACAGAGCTCCCAGCAGCGCAGGGCCCAGGACAGCCAGCAACGTCCCCCTAGGCCCCCAGACCTCAACTCTTATGCACTTTCAGAGCTGTTTAGAGCCTTAAAAAATGCTTGAAATAAATATAAAAGAAGCTAAAACTGATGATTATTCAGACTCTTCATTTTTTGTGGTACTACTTACAACATGAACTATGTTTGGGCAGTCCAGTATAGTTTGTCTGGTTTGCAGTTCCCAATAAATCTCACATATCTTCTGCATGACTTCATTCAAGCTGAAACATCTTAGCCTATTTTAAGTTGACAAATCTAAAAGTGCTAAAAACCCAATTCTCCACTACTATCAGAGTGCCTATAACCTTTCACTAATCTATCAAGGGGCAGACTTGGTGTTCTTAGAGGTGTTTGCCAACCAAACCAGGTGTCAAATATGAATAAATTCTCCGAACAGACTAATTTTAGAGGGTTTTTAGTTAAAGTAATCATGGAAAGCAACACAACATCAAGACCTTATCAAGCAGAAAAGCTACTACACATATTTCTGTTCTGGAAAAACCTGGACTGAGGACCAGTATCTCTATTGGCAGGTATTCAACAGGACCATTACACTTAGCTTTAGGACCTAGCATTAATCATTTTATTTATCTTTTCACCATGAACAAAAAACCGCTTAGACAGTGTCAAAAGTTGTACAGCCTTTGTCATTCTTTTTCTAGCCATCAATGGTATTGGGAATGTCCAGCCTGAAAGCAGTTTGATCTCTTATCTATATAAATAATGCTGGTGCTCCTCTAGCTCTCTATATTGGGGTTTTTGTGAAAAAAGTGTGCATCTCATGAATTGATCCTAGGCAGCAAATAATTTCAAATAAAACATTGCATATTTCTAGACTAAATTTAAAAAAAACTTTCATTGTCTTTATCATGAGGGAAAGCTATACTTGTAAATCAGTTTTCTTTTACACTGCATCTCTTGGTACATGTCTAGTAAAAGTAAAATTTTGCTGTGAAATTACAGCAGTTCTTCCAGTCTACATGGAGAGATTTGAAATAGTCATGTCAGGGTTCACTACAAGCTTCAAATTAAGCAAGTTTTGCTTACTTTAGGTTTCCTTTCCATGGTGGAAGTATTTTGCTAGAAAGTGACATTTAAAATTACATTTAACCTTTTCATTCCTACAGTCTTCTGAAGGAGAAATTTTGAGCATCACTCAAACTGACTAGTTGTGTGAGTTAATAAAAGTGACAGGTAACATAGCCTCCTTATGTCACCATGATGAAGAGAATTGTAATAAATGTCAGATTTTATGAAATTACTTCTTTTACATAAGCAGTTTCAAGGTACTTACATCCATCTCAGTGTAAGAACCATGTTGCAGAGACCTGACAGGACAGTAAAAAGTGTTGTACTCTTCACAAAGCTCTGTGTAGAATAAAAAAAAATGCAGATTATTTGAGTGAGTTCTCACTAATATTTTTTATATTTTATGTCCACTAGTCTTGTGACTTGTATATGAACAGCCCTTAAGGTCTCTTGCAGAAGCTAAACCTCAGCTAAGCAATCTTTTAGCTAAAAACCTTACTCATTTCTTGACAATGATTTGTTCATGATTCTTATTGGCTTAATCAGTCTATGAAAATGTAATTTTAAAAAAATCATCAGGAGTAAATATAGATGTACTTAAAACCTCAAGCCTTATCTGTAAGAAATGAACATATGTTTTAGAGCCCTTATGATCTAAAGTTAAGTAAGGACAAAATGTGCATGGTCTTGAACATTGCCTAAACATTTGAATGCCATGGTTGTATTCAACCCCATTTGTCAAACATCATTACCACCTCATAGACAAATAAATTAAGCCAGCTATAGCTCCAAAGCTTTCTCAATTTTGTCTTTGTATGGTGAATTGTGATAGGAAAGACATTTCTCATAAGGTTAGAAATTCTGTAGTGGCTAGAACTTGATCCAAAACAACTCCTACTCATTAGGATGTCCTCACATAATTCATTTGGAGTACCACTTCATACCGCCATTTGGGAATTACGAGGTCACTTCTAACTGAAAAAATATTTCATCTCATGTCATCTCACTGCCATATTTCTCTACAGTAGCCTTCTCCACTGGCCAATCAATAATAAAAGCAGACACAGAGGCCAGCACTTGAGCAGATACTTGAGCTTTGCTAAATCTCCCTTCCCTTACGGGTTGGGTCAGTTTCTGTTGAAGGCAGCACAAGGAACCGGAGCGCACCCACACCACACTCCCAGCAGCGACCACTCTGAGCCCCACAGAGGCTGCTGCTCCTCTGGCTTCCCGATCCCTCCCACCCCCTACCCCACTCCACATCTCATTTTTACTGGATTTCCAGCCACATTACCAGACGTGATGCTTTCTGCACCACATGGGCTGTGCACGTTGGGCAGCAAACTAAGAAACAGACTCAGGGCAGTGGAAAATACTTGTGAAAGGAAAAGGAACATTGATGTGCATATCTCAAAAGAGGTGGGTTAAGATAAAGCAGGTTAATCTTTTATCTTGGGTTTATTCACAATTAAGTAGGTTGGGAGAACACAAACTGGTTAGAAGCACATATAGGTGTGTCTGTATTTTGGAAGTGTTTTTATCCCATTCCTAGGGGAAATAACTGCCAAGGCAATTGCTTTCTGAGAACTACAATATCCATTTCTGGTTGAGTTACTGCCCTTTGGCTGTTAGCTGTTCTTGACTTACGTACCCATACACTGATACACCTTCTCTCTTTCCTTGTTTTTTCCCTCAAACAAGAAACATGATTTTTTCATACTATAGTAAGACAATTGATGGAGCCTACAAAAGTACTAAACCTACCTATAATAATGACTACAAAAAGAGCCAAATGTGCAAGCTTAAAATATCTTTCCTCTATTAAAGTATCCTTCTCAACATTTGGGAGTGGGAAGGAAGAAAATGTCTCACAAACTACAATAAATCTTATTTTACACCAGCATCATGAGACTCAGATATGTTTTACATTAGTTCCATACCAGTTATTAAAAGATTAATGATTTCTTAATAGCTGGCTTACTATAAAGCAAATCAGTGGTCTGTTTAACACACTGCTTGCAGACTCAGTAGTCCTAAATTATTTTAACACTTTTTACTGGCCTTGCTGAGCACTGTTTACCACACAATACTTCTGTATGGTTGTAATGTATGTATAGTTGTTGACAATTTATAATTCTTTATCAAACAGTATATTTAGTAATGCACCATTTTTACAGAATTCAAACACCTCTCAGACACTACTAAAATTGCCTTTGTTTTCTTCACATTTTATCTGCTCTTCTGGTTCCTTCTACTATGCTAGATCCTTTTCTGTTTGTTCAGATCTCTTTCAAATGAACAAATGCTCTTCTGACACAAAAATGCTGGTTTCCCTATCTCCTTCTTACAGACTATTGAAAACAACAGGCCTAGAACACAACTTCACCTTTTGCTTTCTACAACAGCTACAAGAATCACAAATGCAACTACTATATAGAGAAAAAAGACATAATTATAACTAGAAAAAAGAGAAAAAATTTGCAGCCACTGACTCTTATCAGGCCTAAAGTACAGTGTCTCTGTCACGGCTGTTTTGGATAACTTGTGATGACTGGGCATTGCATAGGCAGCTTTTATTGTTGTGAACATTAACCAGAGCTAAGTAGTTTAGGTCACTGAAGTAACACTGTTCCAGGCATGTCACAACTTCACTTAATTTTCAGACACAAACAGCTTTGGAAATCATCACACCATCTATAGAATGAAAAGATAATTACATGGTAATGAAAAGAAGTTAAATGCAGTAGCTTAAAGGTATGTAACAAGGAATTATTTTTCTTATGCTTCATCTGATTAGAAAATTACCACTTGCAGCAGCTGTACAATTGTGACAGACATCATCTCCATGGTGTTCAGACAGAGGAATCCAAAAAGCGTTCAGCTGAATTTCTGGCATATGACAGTTTCTACTGCAAAGCCTGTGTAATATTTTCAGAGTTGAAAGATCTTCAGTAGAAGGTATCCCATACTATAAAAAATAGGTGCACATACAGAGTTATCAACACTTGGCATTCACAGTGCAATGTTCTTTGCTATGAAGGGACATCACATCTCCCAGCTCTTCACACCAGTTCTTTCTGGAGGCTGGGAGGTGCACCTGCTATGGGAAAACTCATGTACCACTCCAGACCCACAGAGCCCAGCTACAGCTCTGCTTCTCAGGAGCAGGAATACTGTCTTTCCTTTTTTTTTAAATTCAAACCAGATTTATCAAGCTACTGCATTGTACTGATGCTGCTTACACCTCTTTTTTTATGAAAAAACATACAGAAATGAAATTCCTTATTTCATTTCTGTATGTTTTTCCTGGGACTTATTAATAGCCAGCCACTTACTAAACACTTCTCATTTTGCAGATGCTTTAGTGAATTTATTCTAATTCCATTCAAAGAGCCTACTCAAAGTTTTAGGAATAATGAGTAAAAAATTGTAGCATGTGGATTTATGTACTTGAAAAGGCAGTTTAAAAATACAGATTAGAAAATATGTTTGGAAGATAGCTTCCAGTTCTGTGGGAGAATTTAATACTGGAAAATATTTTAGAGAGGAATAGGCCTTAAGAAAAAAAAAAAAGGGAATGAAGTACACAATAGCAATATAGCATTCTTCAATAGCCTGATAGGTTCGATTCAAAGCAATGCTCCTCTCATTGAGAACTCTACAGAGACGTTTTTGACCACATTGTGAATATCACTGCCTGCTTTCAGCTGAATGCAAATGTTTATGTTGTTATTGGTGCCAATAACAAAATTTCACCATAGAACTGTTAACAAATGGATCTATTTCTTTATAATTATGCACCGTCATTTTCTGCTTTGTCTTTAATTTTTTATAAGAGAAGCAGCAGGGAGTACGTCCGCAGTTTTTTCTCTACAGACTTCTCAGTGATCTAGATTTCAACCTTCACAAAACAATTTTTTGGAATACCAATTGCCTTGCTCTTCAAATAATTCTTGAACAGTTGCAGGTGCTATTTACAGACATGTAGCCAATTGTACAATTTAGATTTTAACTAGACTTTGAAACCAGCTTATTAAATAATTAATATATACTAAGAAATCAAAAGATGCTCAAGAACTTTGTGATGGAAAACATAACCATGATTATAACTGGAGCCACAGTTCAGGTCACTGTGTGGGAGTGGACATGAGTCCATGTGAGACCTTACCATCAAGGAGTAAGAAACAACAGCTTGCATGTTTCTCATTAGCCATCATTCTATTTACACAGAGCAGGAGGACACAGGGGTCTTTTGCACAAAAAGCCCAGGAAAGTCAGAGATCCACTGCCAACCTCTGTGCTCCAAGCCCATGAGGAACAGCACAGCACTGTTTTAACAAGCTACTACGATGTCAGAAGTCTTTAAAGCTACAATTAATTGAAACCAATTGCAACACTAGGATCAGTCGCATCTTTGTTCAGATCCATCTTCTCCCAAACTTCATGTAATAAATGAAGACTACGCCTCCAGTGTTTTTGTTCATCTATCACCATGTCAATGATTATTACAGCGTTACAAAACAAAACAACAGAAAAGCTTCATTTCAAGGAAAATTTATGGTGAGTGAAACACATTTAAACTTGTCTAGATGAGAGTAACCAAATAAATCTGATGTTTGCTCAAACAAAAATTTTTGCAACAAAAATAGGTTTAAAATATCACTGCTGAAGTATAATTACCAGTGTAGGAAAGAATAAACACTGGTTAGTAAGACCAGAATCAGATACATGAGCTAGATAAAAAGACTATCATGCAGACTACCCAGCTGTCATTATAATTTAGTTCTCTATAGTGTGACCTTCAATACTGCTCAAGCTAATTCTATATGCCTACAATGTCTTAAATGCTCTGCAATTTAAAAGCAATAAGCTTAAAATAACCTGCAGTTTAAGAATAGTAGGCTGGGGGAAAAAGCAAAGCACCACAAACAATCTGAAAGCTAATACTGAATCAAGCAGGGTCACTGTCCCTTAAAGACAGGAAATCTGCAATAAAAGTATATTTTTTTCTTCAGCTGATGTTTCTGATTGACCTTTTCCTGCTTTAATACTAAGCTAAAATGACCTATCAGCACAATGAGGAACTGGTGCCAAACACAAAGACCTGATATGGGCATCTGTGCCCTCAGAGTGCAGAGGATGCCCTCCCCACTGCCATAGTTCAGCACCTCCACCTGTTTGAGCCCACTCCCATGTGGAACTTGGTCATTGACACACCCTGCCTGCACCCTCCCTTTGCTCCTGCAAGAACACAGGCAAAGCTGTGTGACTGCTAATATCTTCTGTAATTTCCTCTAAGAGGAATAGACTCTTCCAAAAGCAAGTGGCATGACAGGATCAGGGAGGGGTCCTGTCACACAGGACAACCACAGCACCACAGACCTTTGCAATGGAGGATGAGCACCTGGCATGGACCACCTGTGCTCAGTCAGTGCATGAGCTGCCAAACAACTACGTACCATTACAGCAGGTAGCATAATGCAGTGACAATAAAGACCAATTTGTACCAGAGTTAATTAATATATGTTATCGGCTATTAACCTAATTGAGAGGCATTTATCCTTATTTAAATTATGACAAATACACAGGTCATAAGTTGGACGAAGAAGGTTTAGGAAACAATGGGGGGAAAATCTTGCTGCACAGGATGTCCAAGTACAGCAACCCATTCACTGCTGTCATCTGTGTAAGATTTAATCTGCAGCTTCACTTTAATAATTTGTCAACTATTTGCCAGAATTGAACAATGTCTCAGTCAGGATCTTGAATCTCTACAGACTAAGCAATTACAAAAATATCTTTGTGCAAGGACCAAGCAAATATTGCATCATCTTTGTAATCAATGAACCTATATAGCTTAATATTTTGTTCTAGGGAGTCTTAAATCTAACTGCAAATGCTCTTGAGCAGGAAATCTCTGAGGGCTGAGGAACAAAGAACAAGACTTCACCTCACCAGGGTTTTCTTTGTAAGGTTTCTATGCTGAACATTTTGTAAGTTGTCTATAGCATAAAATGAATGGCAGAAAAGTTGAGTGGGAGAAGTCTTTTAGAGAGCTCGAGAACCACATTATTTCTTTTTCTTCTGTACTGTCCAGACACTGACCTGCCTCAGGCACACAGTGCAATGGGACAACACAGAAAAGCTGTAGGTTGTAGGAGATCCTGTATGGCTTCAGCAAGACTGATATTTACAGGGCTCTAAAACGAACAGAGTAATTTTAGACATATACAAACTATAGAAAATGCTCTTCTCTATTGTCCTTCATTGTGTGGACATGAAAAAGGCAGCCTAAATCTTGCTCCATTTTGAAAATTTGTCACTGTTCTTGAGATCTTATAAGACTTGCTTTAATTGTACATAAGTCTTTGCTGAGTGAAGTGAGGTTGAAGAGGCAGGTGTAAGGGATGTCCCAATCTAGAAAAATGTCATTTTGAAAAGAAAAAAATCATATTTTTATGACTGAGTTATTTGCAATTACTTATTAGACTGTCACTGAGCTTTGAAGGGTGATGATCCATATATTAAAACTTTAAGGCCTTAATATATTAAACAATAATGGATCCAAGGGGACAATAATGTACTATTGAACAGATAACTACACATTTATAATGGGCAATAATGGGGATTATGGTCTATGATATGGACTATTAGGCCTATTCTGAAATTTATAGAATAGATTTTAACTAAGAACACAATGGGTTCATGCTACATTCAGCTTCCACAAGGGAGCAAGACAAGACAGTGGACATAAGTGACACCCTCATCACCCTCACAGCTGTCCTTCTTTTTGCAGCACTCACAACAGCCCTTTCAGATGTCTATCAGCAGATAAGAACAAAATGCAGCAGTGCCCAAGATCATTGCTCCCAAACCTTTCCACAAGTAATTAAATGATGATGCATCATGTAACATGCTTCATTCAAATATGACCCCACTTAGAGAAATATCCTGTGAATCACAAGATTGACTATTTTCCACAAAAGACATATTCCTCAAAACTTCGGACTTGGAAATGCCACAGGTAAATTTGCCAAATCTCCATTTCAGGAGGTCAGAACGTTTAATAAAGCTTACCTTACTTTCCCTTCTGTAACATAGTAATATAGCAAAGGAATATTTCAAACACATGAAATAATATTCAACCCTCATTGCGGAACTGACCTCAACGTGTAAGATGCATTTCAGCTCCACTTTATTGCATCTCTAAAAGAGGAAAAACAGACAAACATAAGAAAATCTAGACATTTCATACTAATGTCATCTGTCTTTCATAGAAATTGCCTTCCTATATTTATCTGGTTTGCTTCCTGTGAACTCAAGAAAATAGGAAATTCATAGAAAAGATCAAACATAGAGCAACACAGGCTCTTTTTTCAACTATAGAAAAAAGCCCAGCCACATAGTGAAGGACAAAAAAAGCCATCTTGTTTATGAAAAATGCCCATACTAAACAAGGTTAGCTGATAGGACAAAGTCAAACAAGTAAATGGTATAAAGACAGTTGCTGCATGTGTTTCATGCACATAATATATTCATTAGTGAGAAGACAAAGACAGCCTGATTTTAAGACCTGAATTATTTTTGCATCTCTGTTTGTAAAGAAAGGATCAACAGCAGTTTTCTACCATCTTAGAATTAAACACTGCTATATAAATCCTCTATTTTAAGAACACCAAAAGTGCCATTTCAGAAAAGCTAAATAATGTATGAAATTGAAAAATGTCATTCTTTTAATATCTCTCCTTGTGAAAAAAAAATTGCAATTACAACTATGATAACTGATTGTAGCCTTCTTTCAAAGCATTACAGAAGTTGTCATTGTTTAGTTAAGCAATTCAGATTCAGAAAACGTGACCTACCATATCCTGAGGGAGAGACCTATCGTAGGAGTAAGCAATACATCTCTACACACTTGTAATTCAGAGGCACTGAGGCAAAAACTGTCAAAACATTACTAAAGTCGACAAGGATGTATGGTTCATTAGTCTAGGAACTGATGTGTTATGGACCTCGTTGTGATCAGCCTGATAATTTAAATCAAGTTACAAGTTTATGTAAACCTACTAGAACTCTATTATTAAATTTCAGATCATGCCTTCAACAAAGGCGCTCATAATTGCAGAGATCTATCACAAGGCCATAACTAGCCCCTTACCATGCCAACTAAATCAATAATCAATTTATAAAATATCATTACTTTAATAGAAAATCTGTAGCTCTTTTTCTTACATTGACTTTGAGGACCAAACTGCAACATAACAGCAGTAAGCCAGTCTTGTTCATTAACACAGAATTAGACTGCAAAGACTTCAATATTTCCAAGCAGTTCCATGGACAGAGCAGAGTGAGCTGCAGCAGCAGAGTTCTCTGCCCCCTTCCCTGTGCTGCTCTAAGCCTGTCCAAGATGTCTGATGCTCACAGTGGTGTGCACCTGACAGTGCTGGGGCACACTACCTGAGCATGAAGCTTCTTCATTTCCCCCAGCTTTACATCCAAGAGAATAATATTCAAAATATGCAGCCACTCCCACACATTCCCAGTCTACAGCCCATCTTGTTGTTTGAACAGGACAAAGACTGGTGCAATTAGAGTGAAAAGAAGAGATCACAGTGTTGGACTTGCAATCAATGTCTCCATATTTCATTCACTGTAACTGGTCACTTCAAAATAGATCAAGTTCAACTGTAATGGCATTGCTTGCATATGGTGTGATTCTTGGGACTGTTTTGTGCAGGACCAGTTGCTGGACTTTGATGATCCTTGTGGATTCCTTCCACTCAGGATATCCTACAATTCTGGGATTTCAAGTGTAAGACTTGGCTTAAGAGACAATCTTCTTTTTTCAATGATAATACATGCTGATACCTGTTTTTACAACATGGGCTTTCTATCTAGAGAAAAGAAAAATAACCTGGAGATTATAACAGTGCTCAAGGACTATAAATGATCAATGCTACCAAACAAACAGATAGTTCATGTGACAACCTTGATCCAGGATAAAGCTGCAGAAGTCCTACAGTTAACTGCTTGATTATCATTTGGTAATTTTTTTCTGACTATAAAGAATTAGTCTAATAATATTGCATTCCATATTTTGGGCACAGAGAACCATTTAAAAGTTTGGTTTATGAAATTTGGACACTCTAGTGAAAGTAGAGTCTGCAGTCCTGAGATACAAAAAGGAGGGAGTAAGATTTGAACCTGTAAAACTTTGCCTAATTCATGTCCTTCTCATGATACACCATAGTCCACCTTTATTAATCACAAGTTTCTGGTTTTATGCAGATTTTTATTCACTTGTGAAAATTACTGCATAAAATATGAAGAAATGAAGAAAGGTTAATCCAAAAATACATTTACTTTTCAAAGGTTTTTTTCCCAAGCAATTAATACTGAAGTATTGCATAAAGCCACAGTAAATTCAGTATTTTACATTTGTGTGATTTCTCCAAGTCATCATTAATTTAAGCATTTCTTTCCAGAAGTGCCAGAACAAACATTTCCCTAGCACTCCCATTCCATATTGCTCCATAACTTAATACTCTTTATCATAAAACCAATTTCTGCAGATCAGAGTGTGCCTAATGAAAGCATCCATGGCAGGTATGTTACTTCTGCTGCAGAACTGCAGTTTCCTTCCTTTTCCTTCAAATACACAGAGCTTCTGAAAGCCTTTTTCAACAAATTCAGAACCTGATAAACCAGACAAACCCATAGGTTTAAATACCTCAGGCAGATTTCAGCACTGCTGAACTGCAGAGAGGGGAGGAAGCTGAGCTCCCCTTGTGGGCTGCGTGGCAGCTCAGCTCTGTGGGCAGGGCATGGGGACAGAGCAGGGACACCCTGCAGACAAGCAATTAAGGACTGGCAGCACGTTCAACCTTTCAGAACAAAACACTTGCTTCAGGACACACAATTGTCAGACTACAACTCCAAAGGGCTATCAGTGCATAAACACAACATGTCCCAAATTCCAAAGGGCTTTTTTCTATGCCATGTAATGTCAAAGTATCAATAAACAAATAAAAACAAAAACTCCCACTACAAGACAAGAAAAGCAAAAATTATCTTTCTACTCAATAAAAAAAATTGTGCAATAAGAAAATACTGGACTTAGGACAGACATAATGTGAAAAGCTCAGGGGACAATGTTGCTTTTGCAGGTGCAAGGTCCATTAGCTGCAGCTCAGACACTGCTGATATCTGAGAGCTTGTCAGATTGTCCCAAAAATGCCCTGGGAACAAATTGGATATTGTCTGGAATGTCTCATTTTGCTGAGGGATGAAACTGTCTCCCTCTAACAGCACCACTTCACAGTATTACTGCCACAAATTGCAAGAAGGGTGTTTCCCTGCAGGCCATGATCAGAAATCACTGATGCAGAAGGACTTCAAGAAGACTGGAGAAAGCAAGAATGTAGAACACCTCCTTTCTCTGAAGGGTTTCCCTCTATTAACACCACTTGCATTTCTGTCTGTTTCTAGCAAATTACTTACTATTCCTGATCAGCATTAATGCCAGCACTTGTCTACTTCCAGAGATGCTATTTTGAATGTCAGTTACTGTGGAAAACAGAGACATGCACACACAGAACATGAGGCTACTTGGGATTTGTTTTGAAAGGTATCGTCATTTCAGAAGACAAAAATAGCTTGACTTCTTTAAAGTTGTGGTTAAAGTTTGTGTACTCATATTGCTCTTTGATGTCAATCCCTAGAAGCAGTGCACAAGGAAATGCTAAGTACAACAATGAAAGAGTTCATGGCATGCCTAAATCTTTTCCATGACACAGTAACAAGGCTACAATGATACAGACTCAAGGAAAATGCATCCCTGCACTGAATCACAGCAGTACAAGGAAGGTATTATTTAATGACTCTGCTTGAAAAAAACCCAAAATATGTTTCTTTAGGAAGATGCCCATATCCTACAATGGATTAAAGTTTTTAACTTGGAAATTCTTGAGAAAATCTCTTGGAACATGCAGCTACAAGCTTTTATATCAGATTTCTTTTTGAGCTCAGCTTTAAAATGAAATAAGCTTTCAAAGCAGAATAGCTTAAGTTTCTTCTCTCTCTTGAAATCAGATGACACAATGAATGGTGAAAGAAAGCTTGTCTTGGTTTCCCCAGATGATATGTGATTTCTTGCATGAGCTCCTGTTTTTCAGAAAGAGTCAAGATCACAGCAATGCCATGTACTTACAGAATTGTAGTTGCTTACTGATTTTGAAGCAAAATTTTTATATGGATCAAACTTTAACTTTTCACATGAATACTGGTAGATAAACACTAAAGGAGCCTATATTATATTATTAAACAGGTCACATTGCACACTATCTTAATAATTAAACAACATCTCTTGATGGAGAGAATTCCTGGCTGAAATTTAAATGTAGGTACTCCAAACAGAAATATGCATGAGTAAATATTTGCTGTAATTAACTGAAGACCACAAAATCACCACTAAAGATTTTCTTTTAATATATTTTTTTCTGCCACTAAGATAAAATCCACAATTTTTTCTCATTGATCAAAGCAGAACACAAAGAAATGAAATCTCAGCAAGGAGCAATGTGTAACCTGAGGTTTAAACTATAGGTTTCCACTTTTTTTACCCAGGTCTATTCTCCTCTTTCTGCCTTCCCCCCCACAGAACAATGCCTTTAAAAAAAGATGGAGTTTACAGTTTTTACAAGGCTCCATTTGAAAATAGATGGGATTTTTGGCTCAAAATTCCTTTCAGAGATCTTATGATTTCCTGCTAATTTGATTATTTGCATTATCTTTCGCACAAACCTCAATTTAGTGACTATATATAAAACAATTAAAATTACCAACCTCTCTGCTATATATAACCACAAAAAAGTTCATAGGAGTCTTTTCTCACCAGCAAGGAGAGTCATGCTTGAAATAAATAACACATCTAAATTAGTATAACTTACTGTCTCTATGAAGTCATTATAATTTTCATTCAAAATCAAAGGAAAAAAAATCCCTTAGTAATACCATGAAAACAAATGGATTTCCAATTCTAATCTTCTCTGGGACTTGGTCTTGGTGGCTTTGATTCCTAGAGATACCTCAAAGATTAAATAAACAGTTTGTGCCCCAATACACCAGTTATAATACTGGCATTGAGAGAGACCTTACTTATGCCTCTCCTATGTCTAATTTCTCTCAGCTGGCACTTTCATTTCTAACCATTATGCTGCCTTGTTTGTCTGATAGCTCAAATAATCACCAAGCAAAGCTGTTTGTGGGAAGCTGAGTGATGGCATGTACAGCACGGGTGAACGCTGCAATCACTCACACATTTATAGGAAGGGGCCCTCGGACAAGCCTCACTTACTCTTTCTATGCTTATGTAGGAACCAGTCCCATGGCAAGCAGCAGGAGAAGGATCATTGTTAGCCAGTCAGCTCTCCAGTGCCTTGGTTTTGCCATCACAGAAACCACTCAGAGCTTAGGAAAGCAGAAACTCAAAGTTTGAATGAACGTTCATTTTGAAAAGTGAGAAATATCCTAGTCTGAGTATAAGCCACGCTGAGGCAAAAGGCTAAGCTTAAAGTGCCTGACAGGTGCCTGAATCCTGTAAGGAAGGAAGGTTTATGTCTCTCCTATAGGATTAATATAAGCTATTTCCATTTGATGGATACAGCTAAATGCAGCATAGTTCCAATGATCATTCACACAGTGAAATAGAACTCGAACTGGACAAAAGGAGCTGTGAATTTTAAGTCTCTTTTCCAGAACATATTTAGCATCAGAGATTTTTATTTGCAACAATAGGACATACAACAAAGAGATGCTTTTTCCAGGCTGAACACCAACATAACTGAGGCTCCCCAGAGCCCTGACATGGGGCCAGCCAGGAGGGAGACTGCATAATGAAAATGTGATGAAGAGTTGCAAGGGTTCGCACTAAATTGTCATGAGGTTTTAAATCAAACTTGTTTTGATGGGGAAAAGGTCAGGACCCCACATCTCACCTGCCTCTCACCAACACTCCCACTACCAACAGAGAACTAGTTCACAGTCCTGGAAAGAGTGACCAGGAGCACTTGTCCTGCTACTGAGCCATAAAGATAATGGCCTTTGCCCTGAATGCAGTAATGCCCACTGCCACATCAGGCCAGAGGATGCCTGCAGACCCCAGCAGTTCTCCTTCCACATAAGCCCAGCACAACAAAGAATGCCTGCCTTGTTACACATAAGGAGGAAAGCACACACTGGATGTAAGGCCAAGAAACTTTGATTACAACAGCTGGAATCTTCAGGGCATAGTCAAAGGGTTCAGTCCAGTTTAGCAGTTACAGAAAAGGAACATGCAATAATAAAATAATCTATCATTAAATAGTACAGTATATTACAGTTAAAGCTGGTATATATAGGCACACTTCCTAGTGTAGATTCCTTTCTCTGACAGAGAAAGGAGTGGACTGCTGCTTGGGCTCCCAAGACCAACAGCTCCCACCTGTCAGGGGGAAATGAGTCAATGCCACCCATACAGGAATTCCTTCACTGCAAGCAGCATGATGGTGACAGTGATTTCTCCAGGATGTCTTTAAGGCCATTTTTATGTGTCTTCTAATACTCTTTTAACCTTGCTCTTCCTTTAGTGATTCAAACTTACTGTATACAGTAGATTTTGCACACAATCTACTTGTTCTTTACTCTTTCCTGTCCCAATATAATTTTTACTCAACTCCTAAGTCTGCATTTCTCTAACTGACCACTGGCGAGTCATTTAAAACTGGGAGGTCTCTGGTGCCCACTTGTGTGCCACCACTCATCATCCCATGCCTGTACTCCCCCATGGGGCATCCTGTGTCCTTACCTTCAAGGCCTGGCTGTTCCACCAGGCTGTCTCTCCACACTACACCCCTTTGTTAAAACTACTAATACATTGTTCTATGCAAAATTACTATTTGTCACTGCTATCTTTCTGAAAACACTGTTGTTGTATGATATAGATATTACAAATATTTAGGCTACCAGCAGAGTTGCTCTTACAGCAAAATCAAGCATAAAAAAAGCTCAAGACACTGTCACAACAAGCTGATTCAAAGCATTGTCCAAAGACAATAAGGTACTTCTATGAACCCCTTCAGAGACACTTCATCTGTAATTTACAAAATTTTAAAAACCCCAACAAACCCCCCACCAAAAAACCCAACAAAAAATCCACACACAAAAAAAAACCACCACCATTCCAAATAATAAATTACTTAGTACATATAATTAATAATTAAGTAGTAATACTTAGTACTGAAGGTTTTAGAATAGAGTCTATATTATATGGGAAAAAAGCAGAAAATGTGGGTTCCCTTGTAAAAGACCTCTTGTGCAATAAGAACTGCAAATCATAGTGTGTAAGGGAAACACCTACACTGAAAACTCTAACTTTTAATATATTATTTTCCTGAAATTATTATTTGAGATTTCAGAATTTTCGTCTTGATAGCAGTATTTCTAAAAACCAATTACAATTAAATATATAAATATATATAGTGCAGCTAGATACACTTCATCCAGTTTCAGATGCATTCATTCATGTAACCTGCTTCATCAGAGAAAAAGAACAGAGCAAAAATAAAGGAATGTATCTGTAACTAATCTAAGGTGGCTTGAGAGCTGTTAGAGTTGTGTGTGTGAATTTTAAGCTGCTTGTTACTTTTTTACTAACATATGCTTTCTAGTTAGGGCTGCAGTGCAGTATATGAAAGGGTAATGAGCTATTCAGTGTCTATTCTGACTGAGCTATTTGTGTCTAGTTAATGCAGTTCAAATGTAATTGACAAATTAATATCTCAAACTTGTCCCATTAACAGCATTAAATAAGGAAATTGCTGTTCCAGAATTGTAACCTTATTATTTATTACACCAAACTCCTCTTGTAACATATTAGTTGGTCTAAGTTTTCTTCCAATAAATCAAAGTGAAAGAAAACAAACTTCTTCCTTCTATTTATGATCTTCCATTTCTTCCTATTTCTTAAGGTAGACAATGAAAATTAATAAAATTAATTCCACTGTTTATATTCAGGTTCTCAATACTGCAGTGTTCAGTTTATCAATTGTAAAAGTTAAGTAGGTAGTTAAAAAGAGGCTGAAGCAAAAAATAAAATTACAGTGTGGAGCATTGTTGCTTGCCTTGTTGATTTCAATAATGTCTTCCAGTATTAAAGGACCATGTTTTAAACAATCTTTTTTAACTACACCTCTTCCAGAAAACAAGAAAAAAAATAGCCTCTAGACTACTAAATATCACTATGGCACCCTGACTACCAAGGTGTTCCATGTCATCACAGAGGTAACCAAGAACAGGTCAGGTTTTACTCCATTTCTAATACTTGAGTATCTCAAACAACAAGACAAGATCAGGTCCCTTCTGTCACTCAAACACCTGCTTCTGCCAAGGGTCACAGATTAGATTTCTGGCTTTTTCTGGTTGGACACACATTTGCACATGGTTGTTTCTGCTGGTCAGCTACTCAACTCAGAGAGTGGGGAAAATGAGGGTTTTGACATCCCTTTACATACTGGGTATTTCTAACTTCATACAATTCACTTCCACATTTGAGGATACCATTTACACCTGTAGCTGTTTACTGGCAATAACTAACTAAAGAGCCTAGATAATCCACAGGTCAGTTGGATAAGATATTCCTCTGATAAACATAAGCATGCCACAATCATTCTGGAGACAACCATAATGAAACAAACCCAAACGCAAGTTAAGATAATTTATACAAAGAATGCATAATGTGAGTAATTTCATAGAAAAGAAGAAATAACCTACAGCTCACCAAAGTACAACTGTGAATTGATTTTAAATTAAAGATGTGAATTGCACAGTATGCAGCTAAATTAAAAAGGCTGATTTCAGAGGAGTTGATATCCTCTATAGAAATATGTCACATATACAAAAATATTTGTTAGATGAAAGGTAAACAATGTTATGGGACATGTACTTTTGTTCATGCTCTTCAGGTAAAAGGAGAAGAGATTGGCATTTAAGAATCTAGGAGCGTATTTCTTTTACCTGCAATCAAAGACATTCACCAAAGGTCAAAAATACTACTTGCACTTCTGACTGTTGATAAAAAAGTTTTAGCTTGCCCTGCAACAGTGCACAACAACTGGAAGAATCCTGTGCCTTTGATAAGTGAACCTTCTTATTAATAAAATATAATTCCCTAACCTGGAAATGCTCATCTTCCAATCCTACAGAATAGCAAATGCAATATGATGGCGCTTCTGAAGTACTTTCTACGAATTCCAAGTCAAGCATACGGAGATAGGAATGCAAACACACCATCACCTCTGTAGATAAAACACACAGAAAAGACTTTGCCACTGTGATCCCTATACTCTCTGTCCTAAGAAAGAGCTCTGTGCTCTGTTAGGTGTATCAGCTTAAAAAGCAAAACTGTTGTTTATACCTCATTTCCCAAAGTCACTGAAACATCTTTTTGTGGCACCAGGCAGACAAATTGGAATAGCAGACACGACCGTGTTTAAGCAAACCCAATAAGCAGCATAATTTCAAACTTCCCCTGTGCCACAGATGTTGCTTTGTTAAGTGATAGTTAAGTATGTCTGCTTTAAAATGCTTGAACCAGCACAAGTGCCACTTCATTCCTATGTGATGTTTTCATTTGGCTGGACAGGTGCTCTTGAAGCAGAATATCCAAAAAAAGAACATCTAAAATATGTATTCACCAACATCTGTCTTGCTTTGACTTAAAGAAGTTACTCAAGTATGCATTTAAGTCTGAGCAAAAAGTTTTCCATTCACTTTGACCTTCTAAAGAAGCTTCATGAGGTTATATGCCAAAACCCACTTTTATACAAAAATAACCTTGACTACCCACAATGTGGGCATTGGCACTTGGGTTGAGAGTGGGGGTATGGAAAAAAACAAAACTCACATCAAAAAGAAACCTCTCAAGCACCTCTAAAAATATAGAGCTTAAAGCAATATATTTTTCAACTGACACATTTTGCAAGCTTTCTAAACAGGAGGTATAACCAATATGTTGACTATATAATTTTTCAGTTATAGATATAGAGACAAAGATAGTATTCTATTCCTAGGCTATGATAGAAATGCCAATTGCTTCATTTGAGAAAATTTATTTTAATTTGGATTATGGACATCTTTGTGTTTGTTTTTCTTTCCCATCTATCTATCTACAGCTTAACCTGTGTAGCAGTGTTTCATATTAGATATAAAAGGTATTATTGGTGTAGTAGTAGTAACTTGCTTACTTATCTGTCAAATTTTTCTGTCATGTGTAACAATATCCAGCCCAAAATGGTTTACAAATAACACACATAAATATTCCATCACCAGTAAGATGAAGAAAAAACAGAACTGTATGGGGAAACACAAAACTACACTCAAATAAACATGGAAGAAAAAGGAGGAAAGGCTGTTTGAAACTGAAGAGGATGTTATTACCATAGACATCTGTATACTAAAATTACACACTGTTTTTGTAATTGGAAACTTGGGATTATAAAACTTGGTTTGCTTTACACCTTAGAAAATATATTAGTATCATAAGGAATCTTATGCAGAGTGTGCATTTAGACATTCTCCTGTGTGTGTACCTGGAAGACTTTACCTGTGTATCCCTCAATGTGACAAACCCACAGACACAGAGGCTTACAGGGAAAAGCACAGCCTTGCACTGTTTCGTGTCTTCAGCCTGGCAGCAACAAAGCAGTTGATGGTATTGCAACATCTTTATGTGACTCATAGTGCCAAGTCACTTAACCAAAATCTAGAATCCCAAGAAGTCACACGTATTTTTTTCTCCAGAGTAAATTTATCTCCCTATGCCAATTGAAAGAGTATTTATCAAAATCTATGGTTTCTTTGAAGTTTTGTTCAGTTGTTTTATTAAGGCAAGCACAAGAAAATAGTACTTCAGAGCCATTATTTTCTACCACAGGATTAATTTTTATATTGCCATTTGTTCTTAAACCTCAGTATTGACATGAGAGAGGTGTTGTATCTGAGTAGCAGTGTGAGGCAGCTCTTTGTTAAATTGTTAAAACTAAAAGGGGATTTTGCCATGAAATTCCCAGTGGAAATACAATTAGTCCTACAATTTACTTAAGGTTCTGCAAAAATACATCATCATACCACAAACACAATGGAAGGAGCATCATAAAGCAGAAAAAGAATTAAAGAGCCAAATTGCTAATACTTAAGTTGAAAAAAATTAATCAACTATAATAGTCTTTCTCAATCCATTAATGTGATGTTTAGGAAGTTTTTAGTGGTAGGATATTGTATTGCAGAATGGAAAAGTTAAACTGCTAATGCTACCTACCATTGGATAAAGAAATGGAAATGCAAGGAGCCTGGGCTCGCAGGATGCTTGCTGGAAGATACAGCTTTGTTTGTATGATTTGATTATTCATCTTACTTTACAGTGGAAAATGAGGGTTCATTTATTTAGGAAGTTGCTAGATTTTTAGCAGCAAAAGCTAAGACTTTTCTTAGAGTGCAACACCAAAATTCAACCTGAGAGTTAGGAAAGGGATGCAAAAACATCCAGAGTTCAAATGCTTTGCTACAAATACTACGAGATATCAACATTCCATTAGTCTAGCCTAGATGCAACTCAGAATTACATGAAATAGGAATTATCTAATTTATTTAATGAACATAAACACTCCTGGCCTCGTTCAATATTCTTAATTATTTTGAAGCAACTGAAACAAATACATTGGAAATTTCAAAATCATTTTCTATTAAAGAGTGATTACAGAAATTGTGATGTGTAGTAATAACTGACTTCTGTCCATAATGACTGAAATAAGGAGTAGAACACCAATTCAGAAATACGAGATGTGGATAAAAAATTACAAGTGGTATTCAATGAGAAAAACATGAGGTAGAACATCTAATGGAAAACCAGGCATATTACATAACAATATATTTAGGTGATTTTTCTGGAAGATGTTAAGAAATAATGAATAGAAAACAGACAGGTTCAGAATAAAACAGGACACTAACAAAGGCCGACATAAAATTGTGTAGTTTTTATTTTTAAATCACACAATTATGCATATCTGAAAATAGACTGTTAAAGTCTACATATCTGAAAACAATTCCAAAAAGCCAGGAAATATTTATGTTATTGCACTGGTAACTTGGATAAATTAAAATTAGTTTAGGCAGAGCACTAAAATCTGCACATTATTGTAAAACCCTATTTTGGAAGGAGAATCAGAAAATCTAAGCTGTCTTTATCCCTAAGTAAATTTTGAATAAATTATTCAACCCATACTATAAATGCTACAAGAAAAAAAAATGCTACCTAAACAAGTATTTCCCTTCATATAAACAGTTATTTTAAATTTACTTTCTACAAAAAAAAAAAAATAGCAAGTATTCGTACATGGTATATAGATTAATTTTTAATACTGCTGTAGATGTTTGAATATTTAAGGAGAACACTTTCATTAATGACTACAACAATGAAACAATTTCTTTCAGACCAATCCTTCAACATCTCATCCTGTTACTTGATCCCTCAATCTCCAATTTGAATAAAAATGGATATTACATAAAGGGCTTTCTCATTAAAATGCTTTTCTGACATGCTCATATGCATTATCATCAATTCCCTGAGCCAGTGTGTTATCATGGGAAAGAAAGTCAATGGCTTTTGTAACATAAACAAGGCAATATTTGTTGTTGGTTGCACTTCACTCATTTTGTCATCAGCATTGCTTTTGGGATCAGTGTATTTTGGTGAGCCTTGTTCACATCCACAATTAGGTTTGAGTTATGAGTAGGGTGGGCACTTCTTCAGGCTAGACTTTTTCATACCAGTCAGAAAATTCCCTTTGTGACTTATATAGCCCGGGCTCTCAAAGAACATGGAATTTGCAGGTATTTACACATCTTAGTGTAAAATGTCTATAGTTGAATAACCACTTATAATTGTGTTTTCCCCAAGATCTTAAAATTTCCAAAAGAACAGCCTCAGAACATTGCAAGTAAAATACAATCCCATAAAATCATAGGATCCATCAGGTTCGGAAAGACCTCTTGAGATCAAGTCCAGCCACCAACCTGACACTACCAAGTCCACCACTAAACTATGTCCTTAAATGCAAATAACTTCATTTTTCTCACTGTTTTCCACAAAAAAGATTAAAAAAAAAAATTTAATGAAAGCCACCCAGAATCTTCCAGTGACTTCAATGCCCATATGAGACACTTGATATTTTCACACACACTACACAATTCCTTTCTCTCTTTCTTTTAATAGTCATTTATGAGCAAAAACAAACAATTCCCATAGCAATCCTAACCAAGTAAACATTTTAAATTGAAAAGTAATACTCCTAGGATTATAATGTGATAGGCCATTTATCTGAACAACAAATATAAATTCTTCTCTGAAGCAAACCAGCCTTGTACTATAAACTTAAAGGTCTCATCCTAGATTTGTTATAAAGTCTTGATAGCAATGGGATTAGTGGATGCTATTAAAAATAGGAGCTCCTTTCCTGTGCTTTTTCTGCACCAGGACAGATGCTTTTTGGAAATGCTTGGAGTGCAGAATTTGAACCCACTTATTCCTCTCCTGAAAGCTGTTGTGCAAGGCAGGGGCAAGTCTTCATATTGCTCGACTGACATTCCAACTCTCTAGAAGTCTTCTGACTACATCAATATTTCAATCAGCACCTGGGCACAAGCCATTTGATAATTTGGTGGTGAGCAGCTTCCCATCCCCTTGTTCTCCTAATGGCAATTGAGCTCATATTAGGAATGCATTTGCTACCAGGAAATGGAAAAGGTCCTGGGGAATATGGACTTTACAAGAGAAAGAACTTTTAAAGGTCTCGTATAAAGGCATAATAAATGAGACCTGTTAGATATTATCTATAATGCACCACCATATATAGTGTGCCAATACCCTCTAGTGGATACACTTGCCTGTGTTTATGCCACCTTTCTCTAGCTAGCATACCACGTCCCAGAGAGTCCCATAAGCCTTCTTATAAAAGATGCTCCTGGCTCACGTGGCAAATTAGGGCAGTTTTAGAGCAAAAGTCTCCTTAATTGGTGTTCTGCACTCTATTGAGCATGAAGGTTTAACATGGTTCCTACAACAGCTTCTCCCTTTCCCAAAAGACATAACTTGATTAAAATACTGATGGAGTTTTATGAAGCACTGTGTGCATTCATGTGGGGTAATAAATAGATATAACTGAAGGCAGCTTGACACTTGTGTATTTATTCTTTTCTGTTTACCAGCCTAACAGTATCTTCTGTTACCATAAAATGATTTATACAACTTTGTCAAGCTCAGAAAGTGTTGAAGAGGAGTTCGCGTGAGCCAGACAGGGGGTGAGACAGAAGCTTCCATTATCAGCAGAAAGGCAGAGTTAAAATTGATTGCCATACATAGAGAGCTTTCTGAATTGGTAATGTTTTTTTCATCTGCAAGACAAAGTCCTTGTGAATAAATGGATATCCCTACAGCTTATCTGTAAGCATTTGCTATCAAACAGCAGTGAGGAAAACAACCCCATCTTACTGGCTTGCAAGTGGGTTCTTACTTGTCAGCTAATGATGTAAAGTAAAGATTCTAGGTAGCATTTCCTGGAACTGTTGTCTATATTTCTAAATTTAGCAACTGTTTCTGCATAAAGGCAAGAGTCTGTGCTCAGCTTAAGGAATTTATGGTTTTCAGACTGAAATTCAAAGTTCAAGGTTTTAGAAGGGCAACTAGACTTCATGAATGTGTGTTAAGAACCCAAAGGAAAGATCTTTGGTGTGCAGAGTGTTCCAGCAAACTTAAAAAATAATTTTACACTTAAAACAGTCACTTGTAAGTTATTTATTTGTACAAAAACGTTACTGGAATAAAGGGTGGTGGTGTACTTGAAAATGTTTCTAGAATGAATGGCGCCATTGTATTTGATGTTTCGCAAAAGCATGATTAAAAAAGCAGCCATGCTCACAAATAACACACATCTAAGTTACATCCAAACCTCCACTAGCATTTTCTAGCAAGATGTACAGATGAAAATGTTTTCTATTATACTAATAAGTCTTCACAAAATACCTCGATTTCTTAAGGAAATAGATCTTATGCTTACATCTTATAATACCATTGTTGCACACAGTGTTGCAAACCATTATTCATATTGCATCAGCTTTTCTGCAGCAACTAAAACCCAGAAGCCCTTTCCTGATTACTTTATAGCCTAACTGGGCTGAATTCAGATAAAGATTCGGTTATCATGGTGTCGGGAAGGAATTAAAGCATTGAACAGTAAAATTAAATACAATACCTGTATACTCTGGATCTTGACAGACCTAATCAAATATGCTGCAATTTGAAATTGTGCATGTTGTTCTTCTATAAGGAGCTAACACCCTCCACAGACAAACAGGGACAACTCCTGGTGATTCAGGCTAAAACAGATAATTTTCCATCTCAGGGTTAAAGTCAAGCCAAAGAGAATCTGAGTAGGTCTTGGAGGCAGAGCTAAGGAAAAAGAATAAGCTAAGGACTTGACTTCTGCTGTGCTCCAGAAAAGACACGCTTTAGCACTTTTGACAGAATTTGTAAATAAATGGCTTTTTTACTCTTCAATCACTATCACACAGAATTAGATGAGAAGTCTGCAAAAATGTCTAATTAATCACTATGAATAAGGCAAAATTAAAAACATTTACAATTTTAGAAGTTATAGTATCCTGGATTGGGGTTTTGTTTTCTTGATTATAATTGTTGCCCAATCAGATATGTGGCCAGAACTGAGGTAGTAGAGAGTGCAAATAAAGTAGCAGCAAACAAATTTTCAGGAAAAACAGCTGTCTGTTCCACAAGACAACACAAAAATTGAAGACTTAACAGAGCTGACCTCAATCAATGCTGAGATTTAATCTGGTGTTTCAATGATCAAAACTAATTGGTTTAAAAATTACCCATAATTAAAGTGCCAAATTCCCAAAAGAATATTTTCATTCTATCTCCTTGGAAATAAGCAGTGTTCAGACCTACCCTCCATAGGAATAATCTGTCAAACACATAATAGAATGAATTTAAGTAGGCTTCACAACATGAGAGAGAAGTAAAGACATAGATAAACAGGGATGAAATAGCATGGGAGATTTAATTCATCTATTACACTTGAACAGCATTGTTCTGTTTTAGTGCTTGTTTTCTCTAACAATTCTGCAGCCTCAATTTTCAGCATGCAGGTATATAAATTTTAAAGAAAAGACATCCTTAGCTAAGTGTTTATCGTACATTCAATATAATGAAGAAAAACATTTTTCTATGAGATTAATTTTCTCTGCTAAAGAAGTGTATTAAAAACAATATATCAGGATCTAATCTAATGTAAGTCATGAGGAAGGATCCAGTGTGAGTTAAACCAGGTCAGACTCTGTCCATCTATTACAAGCAGACTGCAACTCACTAATTTTCACACAAGTTCTTCTCTTGCCAGAAATTTCTCTTTACCAAGCTTTCTCTTAGGAAGTAGGGAAATAAACTCATTGCACACATGTTTAATTGGGCACTTGTAAGTACAGAAGAGAAACTGACACCCCTCCATTGCAGGAGGAAAAAGAAGAAAAGCATCACTAAGTACTAAGCTATTTCTCTTCCAGGTTGCCACTTCAAGTGAGGCACAAGAACTGCTACCTTGGCCTGATAGCTGCTTCATGGCCCATTTTTAGCCCCCACTCTATTTTCACCAGAACAGATAACACAGAAACACTAATAACAGCTGTATTTGGCAGTATCTGGATCAGAATTTGGCCAGAAATTAAAGGCAGCTTGACTCCTTAGAGTTTCTCCCTACACTGCTGTGGTTCCTGCCCCGGCTCTTTCTGGGAGCCCCACAGCACCCTGTGCAATCCCAGGGGAGAGCTGAGCCCTCATAGCTCTGGCTGCTGCTGCCCAGGGAGCAAACACAGAGCTCTCCATCTGAGCAACCAGAAATACTAAAAACTCACTCAAAATTCATTCAGAGATGACAAAAAAAAAAAGTTTGCCACAACTATGTGTTGGATTCTTAATTTTGCCTTTTACCATGGCCTTATAGGAGACATGAGAGGGAAAGATGAGCAAAGGCAAGGCCAGAAGTTTGAAGGTCAATTCAAAAGATTTTACCCACAATAAAGTCAGTCATGACAGCACGCAGACACTCTCAACCATACATCCCAGGTCCAGACACACTGCTTTGCATCCATGAATATGGACACAGGAGAAAAAAGAAAAAGAAAGAAAAAAAGAAAAAATCTTTTCCTTCCTACATCCTGGCGGCAGACCAAAAATCAATACCAGTTGCCTAAGTAAAATCTCACCCTGACAGGGCCTCCCTGCTGGCTACGCAGCAATACTAATGGTCTTGTAGTGGTCTTTAGACAGCACAGGGATGTCAATATAATTTTGTTCCACTTTTCTTGCTTGCCATCTCCCATCTGCAACCAATTCATAACTTCAGTTACTCATACCTTTGCACAAATGGACTGACTCTCCACCTACACATTTAGCTGTCCCTTTCCTCACTCCAGTGCCTCTCTGATCACTGTGACAGCCTTTGCAGTGTGTCCCTCCAAATCTGCTTTGCCTTTAATATTTCACTAAAATGCCAATGAAGACTGCCTTTGCCTCCTGGGAGCACAAAAATCTTCTTTTCTTCTTCAAGCACAGTAGACAAAGCCTATTCCCATCAGCCTAAACAAATAAGCAACGGAATCAGAAAATCAGGGACATATATTGAAGGCTTTTCAAATCTTAACCTTAGAAGGCTTCAGAGATATTAGTTAACTCCTTAGGGAAAATATTGCATTTCATAGAAATATAGAAGTTATATATGCATTTAGCAAAAGTGTTGAAAACATACAGTGTGTACTTTCTGGTGAGCAACAACATGAAAAGTTCTAAAGCCTTATAGCTAAAATATTTACATTTTCTAAACAGGCAACTGGCTGTAGAGAAACACAGGCACAGCCAGGTATAAAACAGAGGATGTACAACTGGATCTTAAACACACTCGAGAGGAAGGATGAGCACTTTTCCATCAGCACGGCAGTCCCGTCCTTCAGGAGCCCAGGCCAGGAAAAAAGAAAAAGAGCAGGGCAGCCCCAGGCAGGGCAGGGCCGGCTCCGCGAGCTCCCGTGGGCACGGCCACCAAGGAGCTGCCGGCTCCTCCGGAACCACCTCAACTAACGTGGATAAGCCTGCAAAAGAAACCCGTCTGTAATACATAATTCATCAGCCTCACAAGGCCACTGTGAGAGTTAAACAGAGGGGGAAAATATAATAATTCTCAGTGGCCTCTGCTGGGTGTCACAGGATGCCCAAGGCCAGGGCAGTGCTGCAGCCAGGGCTCCCCTGCCTCAAGCCAGGCCCCACAGGCAGTTTGCCATGGCTGCCTCTTGCAGCCTGAGTACAAGTGGTACCAAAACTCGTGGTAACACAAGTGTCACACCGTGATCTTGTATAAACTTCTCTTTAAACACAGAAGAGCCTTCACCTCAGAGCGCAGCTCCAGCAGAGCCAGTGGGTCTGTTGCTAACTCCAGTGCAAAGGCGCCCCAGGCCTTGCTCTTCCCTGCTCAGCCTGGAGGGCGAAGGCAGACTGTGCCACAGAGCACTTGGTATAGCACAAACCCACACCACATCACCACAGCTCTGGTTCTTAAAAGCACACCACAGTATGCAAAACAAAGAGCATGTTAACAGGACATGGAAGATCCACAGTGGTCCATGGCAGAGCAGTTTTGGAGCAGCCACACTGATGATTTAGAATAGCAGGCTCAGTTCCTCATCCCCACTCCTCAGTCTTCTTTTCCCTTCCTACCTCTGGTAACCCTCTGGTCTCCAGCTATTCCAGCTGCTCACAAGAACAGTGAACCAACACCTTGTATTCCAGAAATCAGTCACAAGAAATGTAATTGCATTGGATGGAACTCTGACATGGGTCCAGCTGCACTCAATGGACGTAGGAGTTGTTTCCTGTAGTCTGCAACCATTGTTAACTATTGTTTGGGTCCAGATGAAGTACACCAGATTAAAAAAAAAAAACAAACCTCCAGATTACAGGTATTGGTCTCAAAGACATCACTCTGAATTCACAATGCAGTAAGAATCAGTCTAGTAGAAACCAAGTAGATTGATATGGAACACTCTTCCTCCACGTACTCCCTACAAGTCATTTTTTCTGTACTACTTAAATTTGAATCAAATTGAATGCTTCTTACAAGAATTTATATATTGTTTGTTGAAGGGTGAGGATTTGGCCATTGTATCAAGAAATCTTCAGCAGTTGCTTGTACATTCAGGCACAGTATAGAAGAGTGTGGGGGAAGATTAACACCTTGCAGGGAAGGCAAATGTACTAGAAGAGATGAGAAAACTTTCAAGATCAAAAAAAGAGGTAGAAATACTGGGAATCATGTACAGGAGCTAGGGAAAAAAATATGGAGCAGAGGAGAGCCTTTGAGATTTCTTATTCCATGGATGGAAATGACAGATACACATCACTCCCAAATGAAATTAATTATTAAATACACTTTTTTCTTTCAGGATGCCCCATCTTATTTTGCTACTTTATATTATTCACAGGGTATATTCAAATTCCCTGCTAATATATTATAAATATATGTGCTATAGGCCCCTTAGTAAAACTGATGATAAAGATATCTGTATACAGAACTGCTTTTAGCATATCAGCATAAAATTAAACAATTTAAAATTTCATTTCCAGTACAAAGGCTATTTATCTTTAAATAAAAGGCTTTTCAGCAATTAATAAACATTCCACTATATTACTGCAGGGTGATAAGATTAAAAGAAGTTTATTACTTTTAAACTTGCTATAAAATATACTGAACTGTGAATTAACACAAAGATAAATGCAAAATATCTCACATTTGGCTAATTAACAACCAACATTAGTTTTCCTCATCGTAATCAAAACATTTGGGCCAAACCCCTGGCGAGTAAAAGTTAGTCAAGTCTGTGTACTCCAGCCTACACTGCTTGCAGCTCAGATCTAGGCTTATGCCCTGGCCTGGGACTTGCACTAACAGTGTGAGCCCTATCAACAATTGATAGGATGAGCTTCCTACTAAAATCTCTTGTGTCAGCATTTAGGATTAACTTAACTTGAAAAAAAGCAAAAAAATAAAGATAGAGAAAAGGCACAAGGAAGCAACATCATCAATAAAGCACAGCTAAGATGTAGAAAGGGAAAAACAAAAGAGAAATCACATTGCTTTGTAAAAATCAGAAACTTCCATAGAAAACCAAAATGTTTTACACTGAATTTTCACTAGTGTTCTTACAAATGTAAATTATTTGTGAAGTTTGAAAACTATTATTTCACATGTTAATAATCCAGGTATGATTCACACTGAAAAGAGGGACATTTATTTGTGGAAATAGTATTAAATTCTCACTGGGATAAATTTGCTCAAAATTTGTTATTTTGCCTGGGGCAAAGACATCACATTGAATTCACATGGTAAGTGTTAGAATTGCAACCTCTGTCAGATTTGGACAAACTCTCCTCAAAAATCCATTTCCAAAAACATTTGGAAGCCAGCTTTCACAGAACTAAGGATAACCAAAACATAAAATCTTCAAATATGTCATAATTAGCATAGCCAGCTTCATTACTACTTCATAAAGTCAACTTTTCCAGAATGCTTATGACAGAAGGATTAGGAGCTCCTCCTTGTACTCAGCCTAAGACCAACACAAGAATCACATTCTTCAGTTAAACCACAATGATATTTCAATCACAAATAGAAGGCTGGGCTTTATTGTCTATTATGTTAATTTAGTTTTCAGTTAGTGCAGTCCCAGATCCAATGTCCTAGTCTATGAGGCTCCCAGCCTTCTGCTCCAATTCTGTGATTTCCATCAAAACAGAAAGAAAGAACATGAAATTTTTATTACAACTTAATCCCTGACAATTTCTATTTCAAAATTATTGCATTGAATAGACAGACTACTATGGTTTTTAAGCCTTAAAAATAGTCCAAAGTGAAAAGCAACTATGGGAATTTCTCATTCAGCTTTGCTCTATATATAAGCAGACATAGAGATTTATACAATAAGGCAGGTGAAAATGCCCAGAAGAAGAAAGAAAAGCAGAAAACCAGCCAAAATTAAGCACAGTCTTAACTTCAAAAGCTTCAAGGAAATGTTTGCTATTAAATTGAATTTTAATGGGGGGAATGTGGGGAGCAATGTACGTGTCCAGCGAAACATCATCTATGTGGGCAACAACCAAGGTGATGCTCTCAGCAGGGTCAGATGTTACATTTACCCCTGCAGCAGTTAGGGTCTGGTGGGATTTGGGATCATACTTTGAGCTCACTCACAAGTCTTTCTCCACAAGAGGAGAAAAGCAGCCTGTATGCCTTGCATAAGGTCCCAGCACAGCTCTTGCCTCGACAGCTCACAGAGCAGAGCGGTTGCATAAGTGTAAAAAAAAAGAGAGACACAACGACATGGACTTGCCTACACAAACCAAACAGGATATCAAGTCACCATAACCCTGGGTGAGGGACCACAGAGGGATCACGAGCAGCACACCCGTGCAGAACAGTTTTTTCTGCTTCTGAAGGAAATTATCCAATACTCCTTATTTTAACATTGTAAGCAAGATTCATATGTTCTATTCAAAAGCACTGTCTTGCTCTTTTCCTGGCCTTTGGCCACCACTGAGACTCAAATCAGTTATTGCAGAGGTAAAAATAACATCTTGCAAAGAATCATTAGAGACCATTTCCTCAGTTTTCCTATTAAAAGATACTTTACTATATCAGAAGTGACTATGCGGTGCCTATCAGAAAAGCATTACATATGACAGAGAATTTGGAGCTGAATGTTTAGAAAAAACCAGCAAAACAAAACAAAAGGTCGTTTTTCTATCTCCTCCTTCCTCTGTACCTAATCTTTAGCAACCTAAAGCTAGGAGAAGAAGCATGGGTTAAAACTAAATGGAGCTGCCCCTTCAGAGGTCCAGGGCAATGAGGAGGTTTGCAGTAACAGTGGAAATCACCAAGGCATGACCAGCTGCCTCCCTGCAGGAGTACAGCTGATGTGCTGGGGCAGCTGTGAGCACTAGGAAAGCACTGATTAACCTGTCTTGTTACAGTTAAGACAAAAATTAAACAAATCAGCCACATTTGTTTTTCTAACTGTGGTACAGCAACAACAACCAAAGGTAATCACCTGCCCGTCCTGGCTCCTTTTCTCCTGCAGTAAAAAGAACAAAGAGAATTAGGAATTAGCTCAAACCCTGTAATGCTTTGAACTGTCATGACTTGTGGTCCAGTCTTATTCTTTTTGCTCAGCAGTAGCTGTGCCCCACATCAGAGCAGAAATCATCCTACCCCATGCCTTGCTCCCACACCACTGCCAGGCATTGTCCCACAGCTGGGCAGTGGCAAAAATCTTTGATAGACAATAAATTTTCCCGGATTTGCCTCACAAACTCTTTCACATCAAAGAAACTGCTGGTGTGTGACTCTCCAAGGTTCAGAGTTCGCTCAATTTGGATGAGCCCTGAAGCATTCACAATTTTATTCAAGTCACCCTCCCCAGGATCTCATAGCAAGAACAGACTTCCTTAGGGGATTTCTGGCATTGCAACTTTCTGCCCAAGAGTGCTGGGATATGCTCCTAACCTTAAAACTGAAAACATTTCATTAAACATTTCAGGGCATTTAAAATAATACTAAAAATTCTGTGTGGCCAATTGTCAAAAATTTGTGCTAGGTAAGGGGAGTCCTAGTTCCAGATTTCTCTAACCACTTTTAGTTATTGAAGTTTCAAGCATATATTTTTTTCTGTACTTTGTTAAAAGCTGGTTTCCCAATTTCTGGCTAATATTCCAGAATTAGAATTTCCTGAATTCATCTGCTTCTGTAAGAAAGAAGGCTTAGACATTTTGGTTGTTTTCTGGAGTAACAGGTATAAAAAGCTCACTGGCTCAAGAAAAAACTGATTAGTGTCCTAACTCTTAGGCTTCACTGTATATTCCACTGTGAGATGCCCCAAAACCAAAAAAGCTACTTTAAGAATCTTGAGTCTCCCTCTTCCACTCTCTATCTTTATTCTTAAGGATGCCGTCTTCCTGTCCTTTAGAGGCCATGGTACTTTCATTTCCCTGAGAGAACGAGCCTTCATTATACACAAATATACAACCACAAACTGTTTTGCATAAGCTCAGGCAGCACTACAGAAATAACACTTTATTTTACTGGGTCTCCCAGATTGTTTGCAAGAAGTTGAGGCTAATGTTAATTTTCACAACAGCATAATCACTTGCATTTCCTCAGGCACAGATTCTCTTTATTATATGTGCATTAGTTTTTCAAGTCTGTAAGTGTGACCTGGAATAGCTGTGTTCTTACAACATCACACCGTCCATGCTTACTGCACTAAACACACCAAACAGCACCTGTCAGAAAAACCTCCCAAAACAAAAACAAGACAAAAAACTCAGGACCTAAATCTGAACTTTTGTCTCCCTTGAAATCTCTCTACCACCTCTTGTTTAAATTCAACATATCAATTCAATAACAATTTGCTTGTTTCACAGCTGAAAAAGTTCCTGTAGATTTATAATAAACAAAACATATTAAAATTAAACCCTTCAAGAAGCTATGATTAGAAACACTAATTCCTGGTCAGAAAACAATTGAGGTACAGTCACTGAAAGTTTTGGTCTTCCTGTTGATCCCTTTATTCACAGAACCATACAATATGCTGACCTGGAAGGGCTTCATCAGGATCATTGAGTCCAACCTCTGGCCCTGCACAGGACACCCCAACAATCACAACCTGTGCCCGAGAACATTGTCCTAACACACTTGTTGAACTCTGGCAGCCTTGGTGCTGTGACCATTTCCCTGGGGAGCCTGTCCCATGCCCAACCATGCTCTGGGTAAAGAACATTTTCCTGATATCCGACCTAAACCTCCTCCAGCTCAGCTCCACACCATTTCTTTGAGTCCTGTCACTGGTCACAAGAGTGACAAGATCAGCATTTGCTCCTCCACTTTCCCTCATGAGAATGGTGAAGATCAGCTCCTATGGATTCCCAGTTTGTCTCACTCTCATGGTAGAACACAACTCCAAGATACAGAACAGCAATTCATGCAGAGAGGAAAACCACAGACTATTTTAGGAAATGCTGGCTGTGCTTTCTTTGTGGGCTACCAAAAAAAAAAAAAAAAAAACAAAAAAAA
>VXBC01001846.1:457817-587909 GCA_013399945.1 Ploceus nigricollis | reverse complement strand
AAACAAAAAACCCCAATTAAAAAAAAAAAAAGCCACCAAACAAAAACCCAAACAAAAACCCCACAACCCAAACCCAAAAAACCACAAACCAACAAAAAAAAACCCACTCCAAAACAACAACAGAAGCATGAGAGCATTGTTTTCCTAAAAATATGATTTTTTTGTTTTTTAAAATATTTTGACAGACAATTCTCAAAAATATTTATAGCACAGCTTGAAGGAAACAATATAGATATCATCTCATTACACACACACTGTAAAAAACAGTCTTTTACTAGTATGAGTTCACAAACCAAAACAATGGGATGGATAAGAGGAGAGAAGAAGGGCCATTATCCCTACAGGTACAAGTAGTTACGAGATCCCTACAGAGACACACAGAGACCAAGCGACATGCTATAATGTGTGAAAAGTATGTGACAGAGAGATAAGATCCAAGCCTTTATTTCCTCCCTCTGCTCTCCCCCCACCAGTCTTAGCCACAAAAACATCCATCTTTTCACAAGGCTGGGCACCATTTTATGGCATTCCAATTATAGAAACGCACAGACAGATTTAGAGAATTTGAAAAATTAATTTTAGTTGCCTTGTTATACCAGCAAGTGATTGACAACCACAGCAAGATCTGAAAACACTGAGGTGTTTGCAAGATGAGACCCACTACGTATTCCAGATGGAACCATACTATACCATCGTATTACCATGAGAAGCCTTGTGACAGCTTAGATAGGAAAGGAAGCCTGAAATCCACAAACAGGTAAGGGAAAGAAGAAACCATGTTTATAGTCAGAACCTCAGAGGAGATGGGAGAAATACACATAGGGGGTTTTGTTGCCATTTTGCTCATGAAAAACAAGGGAAGAAGAGGAGGGTTATTTCCCCTTCCCCCAAATCAGCTGTGCAAGATCACTTACCCATAGATAACTTAAGCTGATTAAGAAACCTCAGATTGTTTGCCTGATATTCCCAATATTGCTGCTGTTCACAGGTGCAGGTCTAAACTCAAGCCAAAGCCAATTTCAAGTTTCATTGTAGCTTAACTCTACCAAGCAGCACAGCTGTAGCAATGGTCTCATTATGTATATTACCTACTGATTTCACACTTGAATCCATTTTAAAGTCCTCCATGAGCCTTCCTATTAGCTTAATAATGAAAAGTGTATCAAAGAGTATCTTGCTAAGTTGACTGAAAAATTCAAAGCACTCCCAGTGAGACAGAGCCGCTGAAACCATGAAATAATAGTGGTCACCAAATTCTGCTCTCATTGTGATACTGCTAATTATTGTATTTGGGACTAAAACCTGAACATCTGAGACAGGCAGAAGCTCCACCAGTTTTTGTGTCTTGACAGATTTGCCACTGAAGAATCAAAAAATTAATTTAGGCAATTAGATGGCTGAACATCATCTGTCTCAGCTGTTTTGTACTTCATCCTAAAATCTGATCAGGGCTTATTGTACATTAATTTAAACAACTCATCTATGAATAAGGGAGAAGAGTGTCTAGGCATTACAGCACATAACTGCTGTAGCTACAAAGCAAAATTCATTATAGCATTGACATGCAAAAGAATCCCTATTTCATTATCACCTGCAACAATAGCTGTACTTTTTTTTTAAATTCTATTTAATAAAAAAGCAGTAGTCCAAACTTCTGTCAAAATGAAAGAAAAATAAATCAAACCAGTGTCTGGGGACAAGTTAAAATTTCTATACCAAAGTACAAAAATGGGTGGATAGGGCAGTTTCTCACTGGTGAGAGTTCTGGTGAGTAGAGTACCTCATTTGAAAGCATTTATACCACCAGTTAAGTAATATTTTTTAAGGAAAAGGAAATATTTAGTTGTCAGCATCCTAACAGTCCAAACTGAAGTGTAATTGTTGGGACCACCCATGTGTTACTTGTCATTAATAAATGACAATAAATGATAACAAATGATGACATCTACATAACCTGTACGCTCTTTTATGATGTGACAACACAGAAAGAATTTTGGTTTAACCTCATAATTTGGATTTATATTATTTAAATTAAAACAAACAAACAAAAACATCTGCAACAACTCACCAGAAGCACTAAGCTGCATTCAGATTAAATTGTTTGTACAGCATATGGAGATGGCTGGCACCTGTTTGTGGTGAAAACTCAGACTCCCCAGTTTTAAGAGGAGAGCAGAAAATTAGTAGAAAAAAGGTACATATAGAGAGATAAGCAAGGCACTGACATGGAACACTGAAGAAAGACAACATATTTTAATATAGTTTTAGGAAACACATCCCTGGCAGAGGGAAATATCACATCTCATAATTTGCCAGAGAATTCTCATCACTTACACAAATAGTCAAAGTTGGTGAGAGTAAAAAAACAAAAACACTGAGAACACAATCTATTATCATAACAAATGGGACATCTCCCAGCTGAAACAATATCGTTCCACTTTCCTTACTGAGGCAGATATGCGGCAGAAATGTCTCAGAGTTTCTTTTAGGAAAAAGTAAAATGGACTGAAATATTTCAATGCATAATGTACAGGAGCAGAAAAAAATTTGAGACCAAAAACTTACATTTTTATTACAACAGATGACATTTCCAGACTACTTGTTGCTTATAGAACTCTGTTATCATCACATCTTCCCCACTTCCCAGGAACAGCAGGTTCAAGAAGGAACTGGAGAGATTACTGCGCAAACAATAAGAAACTATTTCAAAGAAGTAACAGCTCAGACAGAAACAGCTATCCCTGTACTACCAAAAACAGTTTCTTTTATTTCTTATTTTTAAGTACTTGAGTTCCTTTTGTGTATGGCTGTGAAGAGAAGCTTCACTTCTGTGCACTCCAAAGATCCAAAACCCAGAAGATGACAGAATAATTTCAATTTAAAATATTTAAGGCCTTATTCCCTCCAGCCTCTTGATCTGCCTATTTTAGTTGCTGATGTTGCTGGTTTCAGCTACCTTAAAATGATGAATACCTCTGGGATCCACACAGAACCCAAACATCAAAATAAGAAGGGATGACAGAGATGTCCCATATTTGCCCATGTAAAAAGCAAGAGGAAAATATTAATGTGTCACAAAATATTGTGCCAAAAACCTGAATTGAAGTAAAAATCAGTGTTTCCTAAGTGAAGGCAATGGGACAGGAGAAAACCATCCTGTCATAGTCTTGGTATAGTCTAGTTAGAGGAACATGAACTTCAGAGCCATTAAGAAAAGAAGGATCCAATTTCTACACCACTTAGTATTGGTTAGAATAATAGAGATGAAAATGCTTTTATGGATAAGATCAACATGCATAATTTCAAAGGATTTGAAAATAGTTTTAAATACATGCACACACATAGGACCCTGGTAACCTTGCCCAATAAGTAGCTAATAGATTTGTGAATTTTTTTTCTTGTATAGCAACAGGAAAAACATAAAATTGCATCTTCTTAAGAAGAAAAACATTTAAGTCCCAATTCCCATAGTCATGAGGAGGCTTGTAAATATTTTTACATACTTTAATAGCATCCAATTATAATTTTGTGCTAATTGCTTTAATCAGCCCAACCTGAAGTGTTATAGTATTTTTCCATAATTAAGCAGTACCACATGACAACCAGTGCTTTTCAGAGCTATTATAGTACTTTCTAATGCTATAATAAACAAAGATCATGCATCTTAATTATAACCAATAAAAATTCCATACACATTTAATTATATGCTACAGCGAAATTCCCATAACTTTAAAAAAGGCTCTGCCATGATTATTAAGATGTTGCTAATATGAGCTCACACTAATGGGCTGTGCCCACTATTAATGTCAATGCAAACAGTTTACATCAGGAATCTGTATCTCCAATTTAAATGTTAATGGACTGAGTCTTTTTCATTTATAGTGCAAGAAAAGGATAACACTGCTGAAGCCAATGAGATTATGTGAAACTGCTAACTAGCATATTACTGGTTCTATCTCCAAATGCATAGTATGGAATATAATCAATTCTCTCATACCTGTATCCTTATGTCCTGCCAAAACAAAGAAAAACATATCCCTAATACCAGTACATATTGCATTTGAATCAGAGCAAAATTATAGGTCTTTCATGTGAATGAGGCTAATAAAAGATCATAAATATCTTAACTTGTGTAAACCATGGATTACCTTTAGGTCAAAGGCTAACAAGTTCCAGTCCAGCACGTGAAACGTGAGCAGACCCCAAGGCAGCAGTGCCATGCTACTCATCCCTTCTGCAGTTCCCAAAGCAGCAGCTCCTTCTCCAAGGTGTCTGTGGGGAGGAACTGCAGTGATGGGCAAACACTGAAGCATGGCGTTCACTCTGGATGCCACTAGTGGATACCTCCTCCAGCACACAACTGTAAGTTTGAACAGGGATAATTCATGATTTTAAAAGATGAGTTTAGATATTATTTAAAGAAAAAAGCCCATTTCTGAAATTAGTTCTCTGTGTGTATATGACATGACACTCACTAGATAAATGCCTTTGAGGTACACAGTTTACATATCAGCTCCATTTTTCAGACAGATCAGATTATTCTCTCACACTTGATGAGATACTAGATAGTATCACAGCAACAATTCAGATGGCATATAAACAACCATGTAAAAATAAATCTGTCTATAAAACAATGCCCAGAAAAGTTATTTGTATTATTATGAATATTGCTAAGATCTTAATAATCATTTAGGAAAAAAAAAATCCCCCGAAAAAAGGGATAGTTTTGCATTAAAGCAATGCTTAGCTGAACAGCTGCTCTATTTCAGGTACTTCCTATTCCATTTTGATTCTGTACTTTCACAAGCCGGAGAAACCAGGTTCCATTCTATTTTCCTTCTCAGCCTCAGCAACACTCAGACATTGACATGTCCTCTTGAAGCCTGTTACCAGCTCCCACAGCTTATATCACCCTATAATAAAACCATGATGAGACAACCACGGGACAAATCTCACAAGAAAAAGTAAAGATATTCTCCCCTTCCCCATCCCAACATTATTGTACCCCCAATTTACAGCCACTGTCATCATGCAGCTGTAGGAGTCTCTACTTCCAAGAAGTTCCTATAGTCTAAAGCAGGAATCCCAAGGGAGGTATTTGTGCTGCGTTTGCTGCATTTCCCTTCCAGAATTTCTTTCTTCCTTTCATTTTCTCTTTGGCCCTTACCAGCAGTTTCAGAGCAAGCCTTAAGTGGCAAGTAACAGGCATTAATTAGGCCCACTGGTGTGCTGTTCTGCACAAGGAATCCTTCTTTGCCACAAAAAGCTTATAGACCATTATCTCCTTTTTTTTTATCCTCCATTGTGCTTTTTTTCTTACTGCCTCCTGCCCACCTTTTCTTCCCTGCTATTTAAATTTTAACATAGACATTTTGCAATACCCTCTTATTAGAGCTGCAAGAGCTTAGAAAAAAATCTGTATGAAATTAATTATTTTTTTATTTAAGACCTTTCAAGACCAAAAAATGCATTGTTAGAAGTCATGGGAGAAATATCTGAGTCCCAACCAGCAAAGTTAAGATGAAAGTTCTAGAATCAAACGTCAGTGTTGAGTAAGGAGAATCAGGTTACACGCTTAAACAACACAACTGGCAACTGTATAAGTTAGTGACTTCTTTGCTAGTCAGTGTTAATGCCCTGGGGATGTTATGGCATTTAAAAGAAGATCTTAGACTACATATTCAGGCCACTTCTTAGAGCACATCTCCTTTCCTGGCCAGCAGTGCTCTCAAACTCTCACCCATAAGACAACATGCTCCCTTGTGTAACCATCCTACTGCAGCATCAAAGTAGCACAGCTCTAAGGAGAAAAGATATAATGAATTCCACTGTGCTTGGTTATGTCTATGAAATTGTAATATTTACTTTTTCCTGACTGCTGAGGATTACAAGTCCCATATCTTCTTCTCTTAGAGACAACTTCAAACTTCCCTGGTCATTTTGATATTCAAGGTTGGCCTTCGCAGCCTCACTTCCCTTCTTTCCATTTCAGAAGAGTAAAATGTCAAATTTCCCACAAAAAGTAGCAGAAAATAAAGACATTGCAGCGCAGGACAGGCAAGCACTTGATATCTTTATTTCCATCAGCAAGAGGAAAAATAATTATTTCTGAAGGTTCTGTAAGTCCTTAAAACAACTAGAAAAGCATAGTTGCCTGAAGATAAATGGATTCTTCCCTAATCCCTTTATAACACATGGACCACCATGCACTATTGGTGATCCATGAACCACAGCTGGCCAGTCTCATTTTAGACCCTCAGGGATTAAACCTGTCAGATTGTCAGCCACCTGATAGACTGGGACTTGCTAAAAAGAATGAATTTTCCATGGTATTATTTAAGTGCCACTAACCTCATCTAAGGTCTTCTAGAAAAAGAGCTTTTCCCACTTTACTACATTTGGTCACTGTTGTGTCACAGTTTAAACTGTGAATGCCAAATTTTGCCCCTAGAAGCTTACATGTAGTTTTGATTGCCTTTAGTGTGCATTTACTCCAAGTACACATGTACCAAAGTGGAGTGACAGTGTTACTACTCTGAGAAAAACAGATTAATAACAGGCACTGAGTGCACTAATTGAACACTGCACTGGTCCCAACATCAAGTGATTAAGAATCCAAGGCACCTTAAGAGAGAACAAAAAGTAGATAATTTTCTTCCTCAGAACCTAAATTGCAACTAATGTTTCTGCTCACACTAAAACAGCTGAGTACATCACTCTTCTTTTAAAGGATTTGAATTCAGAAATCTTCTTAACTACGTGGAGATCACTTCAAACACTTTCAGGCTGGTGTTTTGATTTTTGGAGGGCATCATAAGCATGTTGGCACTTCCTGTTCTCAGCCAGGGATTTTCCAGAGAGCAAAACACACCATTTTTCTCTGGTTCCTTAATACTGACATTGCCTGCAGTGTGGGCAATCATCTTACTTGCTCCAACCTAATATGTCTTCTGTGGTTCCAGTACCAGCCCCAGACACTCCAGGCATCCAAAATCTGCTCACAGTAAATTGAGATTCAAGGAATAATCTGCAGGTGTTAAGAGCAGTTAAGAAAAAACAAGAGCATGTCATACATGTGGAATATATGCCATTCCTGGAATATATTAATGATGCAGGAACAGGTGAGAATTTTATGAGACCAAGAAAGACATTGCTTTCCTTCCTCCTTATTTTGATATCTTATTTTGAATTGCAATTGGACGACTTATTAATTAAAGCATTTGCTAGGATCAGTAAGGAAGCTTGGTAGAATTTGTACCTGATCAAGATTTGTACAATGAGGGCCATTATGAACATTCTATTGCTGGTCTCCAATACTCCTTATTTGAGTATCTGTCAGCAGACTTGTTATAAACTTTTTACAGAATTTGTAGCTGTCATTTCAATTGCTTTGGGATGAAATGTGACCTGTTTCCATCCGAGCGGAAGCCTTTCAGGCTGTCTGTGTGAAACAGACCAGAAATAGAAGTGTTTTCTTCATTGTAGATGCAGCTTCTCACACCAATCCCAATTTAAACCAGAAATATCACAAACAAATCTAAAAGGTGCAGACTTCAAATCAAGATTAGGAGTTTTACATTTGTCAATCAGCTGCTGAGCTAATGTTCTCTGGTACAGAAGAGAGTGGGAACACATCAACCATTTTGGGAAGCCATGTTCAGGCACTACAGAACAACAGTACCCGCCCTGGCTTTGGAAGCAACCTCATTATGGCAGGGCTTGCCTGCAGTTCACAGTAGGGTTTGACTCACAAGGACCATCCCAGTCACAAGTCCCTGGCAGGGCTTGTCCCAGTCCTGCCCCGCAGCCTCTTGGGCACGGCTTGCCCTAGCTACTGTTGTTTGCTCTTGAAGTGAGTTTCAAGAGTCACAGCTCAATTCTTGCATCCTTCCACAGTGCCTAAACATTTGAAATAGTGCCTTCTGCCACAGGGAGTGTTTTTATTACTGCAGCAAAAAAATACGTAAACATACTTTTTAGAAGCCTAGGGTTTATTTTCCAGTTAGGCACATAATTACAGGTTTTATTATACACCAATTTTAAAAATTTTAATTTTCATATGTTCTCCAGAACATATTTTAATTTCATAATGTTCTCCAGAATTTGCCTTATCTTTGTATAGTATCATAAATTACTTTTATAGTAACATAAATATAGCAATAATCAAAACTTTGCAGCAATAAATAATTAATATTATACTGGGAATTTTATTAGACTAGAAGATGGTCCAAGCTGCTGAGCTGCATCTACACGGGACTGTTACATGACAATTTGCTGGAAATTTTTGATTCTTGGTAAGCCTGCAGGCAATGCTGAAATTTCAATTCTTTCTGAAAGCTAGTTTGGTTATAGGCATCTACTTAGGAACTAATCAGAAATGTTGTACAAGAAGTAGAATTACGACAGCAGTCTAATCAAATAATTCATTCCTATTTAGGCCAAGAGGATTCATCATGGCCCCTGCTGACACAAGGAACAAAGTGTTAAAAACCACAATCTTCAATTAAAGCAAACAAAACATTTATGGATCATTAGGCAGTCAACAAAGAAGATTTCTTTGGAAAAATCTCCTTTTCCTCCTCTCAACACTTCAGCCTTTGGTGAGAAAGAGAGCATATTGGACCAACCTTACCCTCTGTTCCCTTTTCATCATTCAGCAAATTGCAGCTTACAGGCTTCTGCAAAGTCTGTTTGTGCCACTTACTCATACAAGCAGTAACACTTTTCAGTGTGAATGCCATGCCAGGAGCCCATAAAATGAGACATTTAAACAGGGAAAGATGAATAAAAGCTAGTTCCATAGTATTTTAATGTGACCTAGAAACTGGGAATTGAAACAGTGCTGACAGCGGGAACTCAAGATTTTGCAATCAGAGGGTTTGTAATAGGCTCTGAACACCAGGGAAAGAGCAACTGGCTATTTTGTATGAGAGAAGTAGTTACAGGAAATTTTTGCGGAGAAAAAAAAGTGGGAACCACAATGAAGGAACAACATTCGTAAGCTTCAGCCCAAACTTTTTTGGATGAGTGTCATAATCAGAATGGATTTCAACAAATCCATTAGGGTCTGGAAATGAGAGCTAATTCTGTGCTGAGGAAGTAGCACAGAACATACTGGAACATTCTAACACTGGTGTTACTTCACTGTATATAAAACACAGCTGGGCTTGATCATTTAATATTTTCAGTAGGTACTCCCTACCTCTGATTTTTAAAAAGAGACTTACCAGAGTAAGAATAGTCTCTCTCAGTCTCAGATATTTCCCCCCACTGTCTTGAACACACAGTAATTGTAAATTATTTTAAACATTTTAAATACACACAAAAGTGTTTTAAAGGTTGTGTATTTAACTTAATTTGTAGGACCAAGATTTCCTTTCCAGTAATCAGGAAAAAAAAATTACAAATGCAGAATCTGAAATGTTCTAAGTTAAATAAATTTAACAATCACAGTGAAAAGGAAACAATTCTGTTCCTTTGCCATGCCTGAAAACAGTGATATCCCAAATTCTGCCAGAAGAAAAATAAATGACCAAATATCCACAACACTACTCTCCCACCAATTCACCTTACACAGCTCCTGCAGCCCCACAGCACAGTACAGCTCAGATAACCCCTTTTGATGCCTCTTCCTGGCCCAACCATTATCAGCTAAAGGGAGCCCAGCAGCCAGGCCAGAAACACATCACAGGAAACATTTTAAGGACCAAGGCACACAATGCTTTGGAAATGCTTTCCGCACTCTGAGCTTAGTTTCAGTAGCCACCAGACTACTAGCACTAGCCAGTGCTGCTTTAGGACGGCTGGGGGAAAAGCGTTTGAACATGTCACAGGTTAGGGAAATATCAGTACTTAAACTTACCACTGATGGCTTAGACTGGTCTGATTGAGCAGGCTGTGACTTTATAACACACAAGTAGGTGTGCAGTTTCAATACAGCTTATTCAGAAATTAATTCTATCAAATGCAGTTTCAATCCTTCCCATGGAGAGCAAATAAAAGCAATGTTTAGCTATCTGCACTAAATTCTTGATGAATCCATAGGAGAACTGAACAATGAATACACTGATGAAGTTGCAATGAGCTCTTGGACAATGCAATAATTTGCAAAGAAGAATAAATTTTTGAACTGAAGAGTTCACTAAGTTACTTAGCACTTAATCAAAAACTACAATCTTTTCTAACTGGCCCTCAAAAGCACTTCATAATGGTAATGAACAGATTTACAATCCATCTTTGATTTAGGCAGAAATTTCATTGCAACCATCTGAGACATCTGCCTCTTAAAACATATACTGGGTGTCTGTCATGAATTGCCCATCCAATAACTCCTATCGAGAATCTGCACAATTCTGGTGACAACTGAGGGGATTGCTTTTTTGGTCATTAAGAGACTTCTCATTCCAAAAACTCAAAAGTTGGACATTTTCTGAATAAGTCATCCCTTCTGTTCAAGAGACTTTTTTTTTTTTTCCAGTTTAATAGCATCCTGCACTGTAACAATTGACCTTGGAAATATTAAGAAAAAGAATCCAACCAAAACAAAACTACAAAAGCAAAAAAACACACACACATCCAAAAAACCACCAGCAGCACAAGAAGGAGCACAAGAAACTTCTCACTTAGTTTCATCTCCTAATCCATCATCAACTAGTTGAAGAACTAGGGTCAGTTGTTCTCTATCACCATGAAAGAGTTCAATTTCACAGTACTAAAACTCACCACTTCACAGCAACAGCTTTGATGACACACCAGGGTAAAGCCTTTATAATATAAAGCATGGATACCAGGAATAAATACTCTTCTGAGGTCAAGGGAATTGGATTGCATAGAAAAATAAGACCTCAAAAGCAGTATAATAGAGGTATTCAGGGTGATGGAAGTGCTCAATAAAATAGAGCTTTAGATATTTTTACACTGATGAAATAAAAATTTTAAAGGATCACTCACAACTTAAGAAAAGAGGAATAGCAAAACATAAGCAGATTAAGCTAGGTAGTTAAAATATAATATAGCAGTTGTTTTTTTCACAAGAAATATAAGCTGATACACTACAACTATGTAAAAGGAGACAGTTCCTGAATGCCTCAGCTAGCCAGTATTACAATTTCTCATGGTAGAATTTTATGTGTTTAAAGAAAAGATGGCAAAGCTGAAGTTACTGCAGTTAGAGATCCATCAGGGAGGATGTGACCCTTACAGAATTATCACACCTCCATCAGGCAGCACATTGATTTGGCATGCTTAAATCTATCATTATCTTTTCTGATTAATATCAAAATTGCTGCTTGCTGATCACTTAAGTAAAGGGGCTTTTGTGTGGGGGAAAAGGCTGACAAAGATCCTATGTTAAGGCACAAAGAAAGAGAGAGACAAACAGAGAGTTCCATTTTCAAGAGAATACCCTTTCAAGACATTATCCCCCAGGGCCACTGTAACAGAATGCTGTATTTAAATCAGCAGGTCGTGCACTAGAAGATGGTTTAACTGCTAATTAACACTAGATGATATGCTGAAAATTACATGCTAATTAATTCTCTGTAGATCTAAGTGCCCTTCCTTCTATATCATTTTCAGTGAACATATTAACATGGGGAATAGAATGGCATTAATTACAAATTCACATGACAAACATGTGAAGCTATATTAAATACTTGATGGAGGTTAACTAAAAAGAAAGATATGGGTCAAAGTTGTAGACCACAGGCCACAGTATCATAAAGATACCCCACATTAAAAAGAAGAGGGCATATATTACCCATTCAATCTTCCTGTCAGCTTGATGTTGCTCTCTTGTATTAGATTTTCTTGCAGGAAGATCACTATTCTGAAAATAGGATTCAGCTGTGCAGAATACAGTCTCACAAAATGAAGGCAAGAAATGGAAAGTAAATAATCTTGTTCTTTTAGAAAGTGACAGTGATTACAGGTTTGGGTGGGTTTTTTTTTATAATTTAACTGTTAACAATCGCCACATCACAACAGTTTGAAAATGGCAGAGAAATCAGTTGTGTAGTTATAGAGGTAACAAAGAAAGAGAGAGACAAACAGAGGGTTGTGCAATAGTCCCACTCTAGAATAAAAAAACCTTTTAAGTCAAATATGTATGACAACCATATACAGGGCTACTGATTTAGTAGCTTTTAATTTAAGGTCTGGAACTACCCCAAATAAAGTAAAATCCACTCACTACAAACAAATCAAACAATCAAATGTAAGACATTGCCAATGCTTCAAGGGTCTCAAATTCCAAGTACTAACTATAGGCCAGCCCAATTCAGAGACTGAAAAATTATACAGAAAAAAGCAGTTATAATGCTAAAATTAGATTTTCTGTTTGTCAGATAATGGTACACCTACATGCATGGCTATTTCTGTAGTTCAAAACCTTGAGGCTTTTCCCTTCCAGTACCTTCCAACAAAAGCACTGGTAATTTGTCATTAGAGAAACATTAGTCACCAAGGCCTTTCCATAAATTCTTTCCTTGACCCAGTACTGATAGATATAGATAGATATGTATAAATGTCTTTTTTTTCCCGCAAAAAGCCACCTCTTCAGTCAACATTATGTCTTTGAATTAAAAAATAAACAACAAAAAAAACCACACACACAAAAAAAAATTGTGCAAGGCTTCCTAAAATATTTAAATTCTACCTCCATAATGTACATTTGTCTATTGGAATTGAAAATTTCTGCTGTATTCATACACCTGAATAAGTTCATTTGAGGCAATGCATTAAAAGCAATGCTCATCTCTAGATAAAAGATATGGAAAAGAAGAATATTAAGGCAGTTTTGTTTTGTTTATTTTAATAGCACAATAAGTAACACCAAATTAGGAATCGGGGAATTTGGTGCATGGACACTAATGACCAAAACTTGTGCCCCAGAGAACTAAACTTTTATTTGTTCATGGTCTCCAGGGAAAATAGCTGACATTTACTCATCTTAGAGGTTCCAGACTAAGAACAAGAATGTGCCCACATGTGTAGACAGTTCACTATCCAAAATGACCAGAATCATCTTTCATGAGAGACATAGATGCACGACTCCAAATATAGCTTTTCTGCCTAGCACAAAGTAGTAACAAAACTTTACTGTATGTTTGACATTCTTCTTGTTGTAGAATGTTGTTAATAAGTATTTAACTCTGCTATATGACATAAGACACAAAATCCAGAAAAAGACTACAGCCAGAATTTTTTACTTTGCTAGAGACAGCCACAGAACACATGCAAGACAGTTCCAGGTGGATCAACAGAAAGCAAAAATAAAGCCTTACCACAGCTTGTTGAAGGTTTATAGTTCTCTGACCAAAGGAAACATCCAGTATTAAACATCTTTGTAAAAAGACTTTAGTACGTGCCTGCCACTATCAGCTCTTAGAGCTGGCAAGAAAACACCAAACAGTTTAGTAAGATACTGAATGGATGGAGGATAAAAGAGAAAATGGGTGGTGGGATGGGATATAAAGCAGATAAGAAATCAGATTCAGGTGAATCCACTTTAGGCTGACCATCAACCGCTGATTCAGCTGTAACCACTGCACTTTGTCTCACTTGAGAAGTCCTTGCTGCATTAATTTCATTTCAAGTTTTCCATCCAAGATATTCAGAACAAAAAGGAAAAATATACTGAAGGCAGTATCTAACTGTTGATAAGCCCCTTTGGTCAGGACAATAACCTTTGTAGAGATTCCTTATCTTGGAAGGGTGATCCTCTGAAGCACTGATGAACTTTGAAGACAGCTTGAAAGTTTTTAATGACAGCTCCTGCACAGCTGGATGAGCTGACAGGTGTGTTGAGTAAGTTGAAAAGTTTTGTAAAGTAGTTAAGTAACTGCAGCCAGGTGTAACATCATTAGCAGAGCAAAGTTACCCTACCGACAGCTACGTGTCTCACCTATTTGTTCCAAACAGTGTGGCTTTTGCTGATGGATTACATTTACTAAAGATTTGAAACCATTCTTAGAATAGATGAGTGAAAACAATTGTTCCCAGGCGTGTGTTTTATATGCCTCCCCTTTTCCACCACATCTCTTCCCTCAAGGGTCCTCGTGCATTAGGCCCAAGCTCTATTCACAGACTTTCACAGCAGCTCTGTATTTATAGACACAAAAGGAACTTGAACCCTGCTTCCTTGCACACTGAAGCTTCCATCACATCTGCTACTGTCAGACAATCAGGTATTGTCTAACCACCCATCCTGTGCAAGACGAGCAGAGAACACTTAGCAGAAACTGATGAGGCTCTCCTTGACTCCCCCACTAACCAGAGGGTTTTGAAACCTGTAAAACTTACCTTCCAATAAGGACACCACAAGACATCCTTCATTCCCTCCCCACAGCTGCTAGGATGGAGTCACCGTTTTTACCCTTAGGGCTTTCTAACAATCAGGCTGCGATATTTTTCAAGTATGAGTAACTCCAGTAGTAGCTATTGTTTCTTGAACAGATTTTCTTCACTAAGAAACACCTACAGAGATACTTAAGTGGGATTTCTATGGCTTTTTTGCCAAGATTTAAGTTAGGAACCATTAACACAAACACAAAACATCATAACTGAGCACACAGGGAGCCATCTGAGCCCTCTTGGCCACAACTGCTCTGAGAGAAGCCCTGCAGACCCATCCTATATGGTATTTCTTAGATATATGGTATCTGACTTTAAAAATGTAAGACTTTTCAATATTGTTTACACTTTTTAAGCTTGAATTCCTCATAGGAATAGGGATCACAGAAAAAGTTAACATCTACAAACATCTTCATTACCAGGTAAGGAGAGGTGGGTTAGCCTTGAAAAGGTAACATCATTCCACTGGTGGGGGTATTCATTTTCTTCTGTATGAAATATAATCAGAAATCTCTTCACCTTAGCTTCTTCCTTCCTTGCAGTCTGAGAATACATCTATATGAAATAAGTTCCAAAGATTGTTGTAACAAATACCTGCCGAGTACATCATACTGGTAGAATTTATATTTCTTAAATATTAAAAAGAGGAATAAGTTATGGAAAATTAAAACTACTCCACATCTTGCACTTGTGTACTACTAAGCAGAGGACCGGAATGTTTTCTTTATTTGATGAAAATTATCTAAACATAAATAAGCAGGATGGTAACCACAGCATATTAAGTGATTAACACATACACTACCTTTTTAACTGGAAGTAATTACTGTTCACCACAAAACAAGTACCCAGGGAAGCTAGGACCCCATGAGATACTTACACATGTATTTTTATTTAAAGATGTGTATTTACACTGATTTTCAAATACTTACAGTTATCTTCTTCAATAAATTAGAGAAGTACTCGAGTTTCTGTTAGTGCCTTAGCCCTTCACTGCTACAACAAGCTGTAGCAGTTGTTCAGATCATGAAATTTTCTCAAGAAGTTCTGTAAATAACATGGTTAAAAGAATGTGTTAGTTTCTTAACTTGAAGACTAAAAAAAGAGGACTGTATATTTAGATACATGTGAATGAGTATTAACTAAAACATGCAAGTATATATTGACTGCTAAGCTAAATACTAAAAATTCAAGTTGCTCAGTCTCCCTGAATAGGATAATGATGGTATATAAAATTAGTTGAGCCATCACAGTTACAGTCATATCCAGTGGATTTATTTTGCCAAATTTAGAGCCAACATCTAGGAAATACAGCATGTTCCAATGAAGAAAAACAGATTAAGTTCACATTTCTTTATGAAGTTTAAGATGTAGGGAAAACTCGAAAGCACTCACAGAATCAGCACTTCACACCCTTAGCTCTGGGGACAGGCAGAAGCTCTCCAGGTGGAGCCTCTGTGGCCAGGGCTGATGCATCCACCCTTCTACCACAGTCCCTGTGCACTGCCTGCACTGGCTCTCCGTCCCACCAATTCAGAGATACCCAGACCTCTTCCCAGGCAATTCTTGTAGCCCTGCTGCTTCCCAGATCAAACTGGGGCTGGGGAGGATCTAAACATTCCTTTCTGGCAAGAAAAGGCTTTTACAAAACTCATTGCTCCTCTGAACTACATCCTGCAATTGTTGGTTCCAACACAACACTTTTTCTCTCTCATCACTTTCCTGCTCTCACTCCAGTCCTCCCCAGGGGGTTGCTAGCAGCTGATCCCAGTCCATAAGGTGGGTCCAGCTGGGGCCTGTGCCCCTTGCAGGCCCTCCTGCGGGGCAGGGCTCACTCTGCTGCCTTTACAGTGCCAGTGCCAGGAGCTGGGTGACACACACAGGGGTCTGTGACTTCTCAGCTCACAAAAAAAATTCTGAAAACTTGCAGAAATATCAAAGCTATCAATGTAACACGGGATGAAGCTTTTGTGCTCTTTAACTGAGCACACCTCTCAGCATGGACAGCAGGAGTTCTGCTCACCTAAGGGCTAAAGAATTTGGCTTGGAATATATAAAATTTAAAGTGCCTTCAAAAAAAAGACACCCGAGAATTTATGCTGCAGTGCTGAATTAGACACTACTTATATACCAGCAATTATTTCAGGGTATTTTTCTGCCTCTCCTTCCATTTTTGTCCTGGAGCATGGAGACATATTTTCCAGTGCAGGATAACACAGAAATAAGTACCATAATCTCACTGGTGTCTACTCTTTGCATAAAACCAGGGGCATGGCTGCAGCTAAGCTGTTTATTCAGGCCAAGTGCCCAGGGGGTTTCTCTGGGCACCGTTGCACCCCAGCAGAGTCTGTCTGCCCTGGGCAGAGCTTGATCTCCACTATTGAGTTTCTCTCCATCTCTACTACAACTTCTAAAACTTTGATTCCTGCAGGAATTAAATTTAATCTGTTTCAGTATATTTTATGCTCCTCTGATTTATTCAAAGCTGAATAAAAGCATTGCAATACTTAGGTTTCCTATTTTACTTCGGGAACTATATTATTAGTAGCCCCATTCAGGAACTAGATTAACTTGAGTCAAGCAGATTAAAAACCCAAGCTACACCTGTGGTATTCAGCTTGCTCTTTAATCTTATCCACTAAATTAAAAAAGCTCTGGATAAAAATGAGACAGGTTAACCTATCACTTGTCTCATGGAAGGGTCTTTAGGGTAAAAGAAGACTCAGTTCTCCCTGCAAGCCTGGTAAATTTTCCCCTTCTTTGCTGAAAAATACCACCACTGTACCAAACTATGCTATTTCATTGAAAAAAACAAAGCATCCTTTTGGGCTGTATATGTGAGAAAATGGTTTTCCTGTATTGCCAAATACAAAGAAAAACTCTATATTTCTTACAATTGATTGGTACTGCATGAAAAATTAAAATTATTTCTTTTTTAAAATTTTTATTCAATAACCAATAGATTTACTATTTGATACACCACCATTTAAGATTACTCTTTTTTTATTATAGTCTAGTCACATTCTGATATTATGTGAGATTTCTGGTTTTTATAGTAACTAAAATTGAGTAAAGGGTGAAAATAGTAACTGTATGAAGATATATAGATATAGATGAATGCTTTTAAGATAACATGCATATTTGTATATAAGCATATATGAGATGACCAGCTAGTAAATACTTCATTTTACTCTGTATAGGGTAGAATATATCTAGATGAGCCCAGATAGATTGAACAATAAAACTAACATGACAAAATGGGTTTTAAGTCAGGAAACAGAACAGTAGAACAATTTCCTGAGTTATTTAAATGCTTTCATTTAAGAAATGTCATTACATACTTGAATTACACTGGAATATAATTATATAAACACACAAATAACAATGTTTTATCTAGAAAAACAGAAGTTAAGGGAGGAGAACTATTTCCTGAAATATTTCTTTATTTTAAGATCAGGTTCTGCTTGTTTTAAGAAATAAATCAAAAGAAATGTTCTAAATTTATTTTAGGAGTCTGTGTCCTTTACATTTATACACATACTTATCTTAAAATATCTGATAGGTGAATAGCTCCCCATATTTAGTTCCCTGCAGGTTTAAGATGCAGCCATTAGAAGTTATAAAACTCTTTATGGATGGAGACTGTCTTCAGTAAATGGCCATGGAACACCACAGGATTTTATTATTTAAAGTGGTTAACAACAGTAGGTTTGTTTCTAAGTCTTACATGGCCTTGATTTAGTACAGACTGAGAATAAGTTCCCCAGAGATTTGTACATCAGCCATATTGAGGCAACTACACATGGAACCACAGAACAATGGGGTGGGAAGGGCTGGGAAGACACATAAAGAGGGGATAAAGGTCGTGAAAAATCTCATAATACTCAGGTGGTTAAAGACAAGTCTCCTCAGAAAACTTGTTAAACTTGCAAGGGTCAGAAGGACTCTCATGTCACTGAGCACTGCAGAGTTGATTACAGTAGAGCGTATTGACAATTCCAGCTTTTGGCCAAATGGCTGCAAACATCCAGCCTTTCTGAGGATTTTCTTCACAAGGAAAGGAGAAGGCAGCTAAAGTGACACCAGCAGTGTGTGGCTCCACAAGTAAACTTCAACCACTCACAGAAAAGTCTCTCTTACCTGCTATTGTTATATATTTGTCCCTACCTACCTTCAAGGAGTGAGCCAGGTTTATTTATTTGTCCAGACTAACACCATTTAGTGTTGTTACATAATCTCTCTTCTCTAGAGGAAACAAGCTCAAGGCTAACACTGCCTTGTAGTTCAGACAAAACAAATGACCCTATATTTGACTTGTCATCAAAAGGAGAGTGATTTAAAAAAAAAGAGCCATTTCTTTTTTCTTCCTACTTTCTTTAGTTCACAGAATGGTATATGAGAATCCAATTAAATTAGACAAAAAGGAAGAGAAAAGAACAAAATTAAAAAAAAAAAAAACTTTTGTGCATATTTTGATTTTACATATTTTGATTTTTGTTACCAGACTCTGAGGACCAGAGGTATAACTAGATGATCTAAAAATGGCAGACACCTTATATAGTGAATTAATGTGTTGGCACGCTTTTAGACCTTCCACTTCAGGCAGAGAACCTAAGAAAAATCTTTTTGCAGGTGCCTACATGATGTCTTCTTTGTAAACATCCTCCTTTCAGCTGCATTAAGGAATTGCAAAAATACAGTATGCAATGTCATGCAAAAAATGCCTGTACACTTCACAGATACAGTGTGGAACGAGTGCACAAAGAAAGGGTCACCCTTAGCTGGCAGTACATACTGCTCAAGCTGGTAGTAGAAAATAAGGCATTCTCACAAAGCCAACAACAGAAGAATATGCCCACTTCTATTTCAACAATGGTAATAGGATTAATATTATTCATGGCTTTCACAAAAGTCCTTGGCTTCAAGGCTTCTCCCTCTCTAGTAGGGGATACCCAGGTAAAAAGGTTGCAGTTTTGTGCTGCTTTTAACATTAAGCTTATGGAAGACGGTAAAATAAGTGTTTCTCTAAGTCCCTTTCAACCACTCCTCACTCTAAATAAAAAGTAAAATATTTTCAGTCAACAGGAACAGCTCATCCTGCTGTCAGGCACTGCAGTTTGCAGCATGTGCAGCTCAGGATTGCAGTGCTGTTGTTGACTGTGCATGTAATCTGCCTAAGGTTCTCCAGATGACACAATTTTTTGAGATGACATCTTGTAGAGGTTCACTGTTAGGAGACAGGTTACATCCACATTATTACTGTGGAAAGAATGGTGAGGGACCACACAAGAAGTTCCCATGGTCATAAACAATGGAATGGATAAAAAAAGCACCTAAGAGAAGGAGCACCAACTCTGCACACTCTTTAGGCTGTTTCAGAATAGCATTTACTTTCCATGATGACATTCTCAGACAAGCATAAACATCACTAAAAGTGTAACTATGACATCATCAACTGGCCTGAGACCATACGCTTTGATTATATAATGACCCCCTGGCAGCTTCATTTTACCTTTACCTCAGATCTGCTTCCTTCAAAAAATTCAGTCTTGAGCTGGCTGGGGTAGTGTAGCATTGATGGAATCTCACCCACTAAAAATTATGCAACAGTTTTAACTCCTTCCCAGGAGCTAAACTGAAATTTAATCTTTTTTGTGAGTAAAGTCCATCACATTAGCAAACTTGAACAGAGTAACTCAATGAACTAATTTCAAATTCCTGCCCTTCTAAAGATGGTCTGATACTCTGGCTGTATTTTTTTCTCCTAGCTGCAAAGTTCGTTCTGACCTTCTCTATCCCTGCTTGTCTCTGTCTTCAGAACAGCTCCTTTACTACTCAACTGCCTGTAGTGTTTATCCTTCCCTGAGGAAAGAGTTAAAAGAGAAAGGAGGAAAACATCTACAATTAAATTGCTCTTAAGTTGTTCCTGCCTCTTGGCAACTGCAGGCTGTAATTCAGCAGTTTACAACTCTCCCTTCTCACTTTAGAAAGAATGAATAATGTAGAGACTTACATTCATATTTGCAGTAAAAAGGGGATGCTGGGAGTTACAAATTGCTGCTGAAGACAATAACATTCAAAGGGACAAAGGCTTCAAAGTTAAATCTCTTAAAGAGGTCTCTAAGAGAAGAAATGCCCAAAAAAAAAAAAATCAAGTCTGTAATGGCTTGAAGAAACTATTAATTCAGGTTGGTTTCAAAGCAGTTTGTACATCTGTCTAAAGGCATAAGAAGAAAGGAAATTTACCTCACAGAATTCCAAGAAAATGTTCAAGAAATACCTATAAAGAATTTCTTTCCAGTAGACACCTTGTAAAATTGCCAGCTCGTGATTTGCACCACTGCCTACTTTTGTTACCCTTATTAGCCCGAGGTTGTACAAGTTTTTAGCAAACACTAGCCCAGTAGTGTACTCTGTATGTTGTATTCTCTTGACAATCAAACCAAAGCAAAGCAACTCAGCAAGCAAATTTTAAAGCACAACTGTCTTCGGGTCTAGTGACTGGGGAATCTGATGTGTGAGCTTTAGAATCACAGACTGGCTGCACCAGGCACCTCTGGAGAAGATTGTCTGGTCCAACCCTTTGGTCAGAGCAGGGCTAGCCACAGTAAGTTGCTCAGAGCCAGCAGGTTTTGAATATCTATCTCTAAGGAAAGAGACTTCACAAGCTCTGTTGAAAATGTGTTCCCGTGTTTCATCATTTCTGCTGTGAAACATTTTTTCCTACATATAACTGGAATGTCCCGTTTTTCTGTTGTGCCCATTTCCTCTTGTCATATCTCTTGTCCTGTGGAGCCCAGAATTGGACACAGCAACTAGATGTGTTTCACCACTGCTGATTCAAGGGAAAAGTTCATATCCCTGGGTCTGGTGGCAATGTTCTCATCCACCAGGAGACCAAGGAGTTCCACTGCAGAGCTTATTTTCAGCTGGCTGCCTCTCAGCAGCTACTGCCACACAGGATTACTGCTACCCAGGTGCAGCACTTTGCTCTGCTTTCCTGGACTTCATGAGACTTCTGTGAGCTCCTCTCCAGGTCCCTCTGAATGACAGTACCTGGTGTATCCAAGACTTCTCCCAGTCTTGTATCAACTGCAAAGCTTCACAGGGGGCACTCTCACCCACTGCTCACTTCAGTAAGGGGGTGAAGCAGCAGCTGACTCAGCATTCCTGAAGGCCGGCCTTATCAGGAAAGACTGAGGCCAAAAGGTTCTGAGCATCTTGTCCTTGCCCACATCCTCCATCAGATCCCCTGGCCCATTCAGCAGAAGAGCTACATTTCCCTCAGGTATTTACTTGTTATGATTTACAGTGTTCCCTCCACCCATCTCCATCCCAGTACTAAAAAATGGGGTGCTTGTTCCCAGTTTGGGAGTGCTACCTTCATAAGCAGTTTCAGCTGACCTGCCACTGGCCTATGAGCTATCACACATCCAATCTGGTGCCATTGCTCTTCAGGTGGTTACTTCCAGCTGAGGAGCAAGGTGTAAAGTGATAGAGCATTCTATCACTGCATCTAAATCTGTCAGAGATAATCTGTCAGAACCCTGACTTATATTTATAAAATGCCCAGCTCCTTAGTGTCTCCAATATAGGCAGTTTCTTTCCAAAGGACAATGGGTAGAATATTGTACCAAATAGGTGCAAAATGCGTGCTTACTGGACTAGAATTAACTGGTAACAGAAAGCAACCAATAAATGGGAGTTTATTCTAATTTTTCCTTTAATACAGTTTTCTCCCTACTCTTTCACCACTCACTGTGGAAACATGGAGCAAATTTCAATTTTTTATCCATTGCCTGAGAAGGTTTCAGTACTACAAGACTGTGCATGACAGCGAGGTGAGTGACATGCTGTCACTCAGCACACTGCTTAGGACGTGACATGTTATAGAAAAGCAGTGACATATCACAAAGCAGATGTGTGACATGACAGTCACTTAGATGACAGGAATGCAAGCTACTCCAAGACCCTAAAGTCTTTGCTTGTTTGCTCTCAGTTCCTACTCACTTTGAACAAATGCTTGTGCCAAGTGCAAAATGTTTTTTAAAAACTGCTTGGAATATATAATTACACAATAACCTTTCAGGATAACTTATCTGGTTTACTCTTTTTGCACAATTATAAGCACTGTTCAGAGAGCACAGTCTCCACCTACAATGATACTGTCAGTATGCACACTACTGACAGAGTGCTCACTTTTGCATAGCTCATCCTGCCAGAATAAATACAGGAGAAAGCAGGAATTCAGAGTCCCCCTTACCTCCTTGACAGGATCCAACATGTGGAGGAAATTTTAGAAAAAAAGAGCATAGGCCGGTAATTTTGCACCAAAGTGAGCAGTCACAGAAAATGCACATTACCACAGGTTCCCATGTCTGCTCTCCAGGGTCCTTCCTTCCTCAGCATAGAAAGGTGTTGCAGGGAAGTGGGCATGAAAGTGGCCTTTGGCTGGGGAAGACTGGAAAAGGTAAAGGATTTGTTTGGCATGTTCAAATACCTGCTCAGATCTGGGAGTTTAATCACAGTATCAGCAGGGAGAAACAGCACTGGTGTCAAATCCCATTGCATGTTTAGGGGAAGCAAGATGCCTGTAGCAAACAAACAACAGTTCAGAATTATTTCTCCAGGTCTAATTCAAAGACCCAGAGGCAACAAGGGGAGTACCTTCCACAGCTCACTGGTTGCAGATTTTTCAATTCAATTTTCAAAGAAAGATTATGACATAGTTTTTGCATTAAAAAAGAATAAAATGTAGAATAATCTTGTTAAAGCACAAAACAGATAGAAATTACTAATTAAACAGCAAACACAACCGTTTGCACCTCCCACAAACTGATGCTTCATTTTATGTTGACAAAATGCAAAAAGAGAAAAATAATCTCTTTTCAATAAGTTTGGACAGTGAAAACTAAATAAACAGTGCAAATAATGATAAATACAAAAGATTAAAATTTTTTTGATCTCTAAATCCCATAAGATGTTATTAAAAACAAAAGTGAAACAATGAAGCCTGAAATAAATGCAGCTTGGTTTTCTGTGGATTTGTATCTCATGATTTAAGCTCCAGTTTGAGCTTTCCTTCCAGTATGGGAATTTATAACTTCTCACAAAACGTGAGTTTTCACTGCTGTCTTTCCTTCAGTCAAAATGATTATGGGGTCTATTTTTCCAAAGCTACTGAGAACTCAATTATCCTTGAGACTACTTCCCTTCTGCCAAATTTGCTTGACACCGGTCAGTGGGTTTGAAAGTTATTAGACAAGGCATTTAGACAGTCATATACAAACAAATGCAAAAATATTATTGCTATAAAAAAATAGGCCAGAAGTATTTTCCAAAAAATTATTTTATCTTTTTATGTTCAGTTTCATGCACAGGGAAACATATGACAGCTAGATCCTTATAATAAGGAAATCCTAAGAAACAAGTTGGATTGCTGTTTAAGACTCAAGAGTCTCAGAGAAAAGAATAACACACAATCTCCTAGTAGCTGAAAGTGTTTTGGCAAACAATGACCATTGCAAATCTTCACAAAATAACACCAAATGCTACTCATGCTAACGAAAGTCAACACCTCACTAAAATAAATGGAAAGTGAAGGTAGCAGGCAGAGCTCACAAGATCAGATAAAGACTACAGGGCTCAGCCCAGCAGTACCTAAACTGAGCTCCACTTTCAAGACACTGGTAATCTGTTCAACTCACTAACTTATTGTTTCCACCTATTTGGGTCAGATAAAATAACATGCAATTTTGGATTAAATGTAAAAGTGCAGATAAGCTGCCCTATTTTTATTTATCCCTTCACTTTTTTTACATCTATACAACCTTGCAGTACCCAGAGTTTACATTTTTCTAAATAAAGTGCTTGAAGTTAGGGGATTGTAAATGAATGTCACAGTTTGTAATGCATAAATTAACCTCTTATTTGAAAAATAGACCCCCATAATATTTAAAGACATAAAAATTACTTTTGTGACACAGGTAATGTCTTTCCATGTATCCATTTATGGGAAAAAAAATCACAAATGAAAAGATTAACCTGAGCACTGAGGACACATTTAACATAAGCCTTCCCCAGGCTCATCATTACCTGTATGGCACTGCTGACCTTGAAAAGCTTTCATGTTAACCAAAAAAGGATGTAGAGACCTAGGACACAGAACTCAAAAAAATATGCATTGCCATGCAGACTGTGCTCATCACTTTGGGATTATCACACATTCACTTTGTGATTTATTACATATATCTATCTTAAAATGACATTTTAAAATTTTCTCTCAATAATTAATTTATTCAGTAGCCTTAATCAGAACAAATAAACAGAGCATTTATATGAGTTCAAGGAGTATTTCTGTGACAAGAGCATAATAAAATGGGATAAAATATTCGGTACTTGACCTCTTATGACAGAGAAAGTCACAGACCGAAAGGCACGTTCCATCCCCCCATTCTGAAGAGAAGTTACTCCAGCAGAAGCAGAATGCTGAAGGAGGCCCCCTGCAAGGTCAGGAAGGGACAGGCTGGGGCTCCTGTGGCGAGCAGGGAGGAGCCTCGTTCAGCACAGGGGACCCGAGATGCCACGGTGCCACCTCTGCCGGGGCACGAGTTGGTCACTGGACAAATCTGTCCTGTAAGAGGGAGGCAGCCCTCTGGCAGCAGAATTGCCATGCCCTGAACACTCTCACAAACTTCTGCCTGCAGGGCGAGGACTTACTTTTCATTAAGGTGCATAAATAAGCACTAAGAGCATTTTTAGCAGCAGAATAAATATATTTTATGACCCTCAATCTACTATCACAGAGACAGAACATTGATGGGTTTGATTATTTGCAGGGTAACAGTGGTTTCAGAAATGTGACAGTGGATACGATTAAAATCAATCAAAAATTCTCACTGCAACATCTGTAAAGCTTTGTGTACTTAACTCAGGATTAGGCTCCACTTGTACTGAATCAGCAGAGTGTACCAGGTCTCTGTGGCTTGCACCTCTGGAAACCTACCTTTTAGAGAACAAAACCATTAGCAAGACAAATAGGAAGTGCAAAATAAAATAAACAGAGATTGCATGGACTGGCATAATTTTAATCAGATGAATAAGCAAACTCAGCAAACCCAGACATAACTTATCAGTAGCTTACATTTGTCTTTGATCTTTGTAGTTAATATTTCTAGTACAACAACAATCATAAGACATCTCATTTTTTTTTATGTAAAGGTCATTTTTCCTATGCTACCTTCTATAATATATTTCTTTAATTTCATTCATTCTGGTTAAAATGGAAGGGTACGCTTTCAGAACCCAGGTAGATTTGCATTGTCTTTTAAAACTCTCCATTTAACTGTATCAAACAGTTTGGGCTGGCTGAGATCAGAAGGTACAGTTAATTCTACAATTCAAACAGTCCAAAGAAGAAACCTTTGATAATTTTATCTCCATCCTCCTCACTGTGACAAGACAACCAAAACATATTCTACCTGGATGTGGAGGAAGGAAAAACGATCACATTAAAGATTTTCTTCTATTAGTCTTTAAGCTGTGAAATACACAACAAAAAAGTTAGAGCACTAAATGACAGAAAAGGCAAAAATGGCAGCACATGTGGTGCTCTCCCAGGATCTGCCTGCGCCAGGCTCCCCTCAGCAGCCTGCCGTTCATGCTGGTCAGGTCTTTTACTGAAAGAGAGTTTTTCTTTCAGTATTTATGTAGTGCAGCAGGCAACTGTTTACCTCAGAGGCATAAAAGTAAATCCGGATGTGTTTGATCCACAGTGCCACAGCAGCTCTGTTGCCTATGGAAACAAAGGCTCCTTTCAGGGAGTTCACACAACAGGCCCTGCGACACAAGGGACCCATCAATTCCAGCCCCTGGATTATTTGTAGGTATTTTGCTAAGGTACATATATATAGATACAAATATATATCTAGTATATATAGTACAAAATACTATCTCTGTAACAGTCCAGTGATCAAGTGGGACAGTTCCTGAGTCTCATATTAATTTTATGTTATTTTATTTAAACAACATAATCCCCTTTTAAACAAATTGATAGTTGAAATGTAAGTAAGTGTTCAAGCTATAAGCATCTGGCTTTTTCCTCCACCTTTCACCATGCACGTTGTTGAGTACTTTGTGGACAGCAACTTGACAAATCTGTTTCATGCTTACTCACAAATTCAGCTTTTGAAGATGACCCTGAGCATGGAGTTTAAGGATGCTGCAGAGAATGGATAACATCCCAGCAGCATCTTGTTAAAGGTTTCCTTTGAAAAAAACACTTATTTGTGAATATGTTATAACTTCCAAAGTGCCATTCCTGTGCAGAGACCTCTGCACATTTTACAGAAAACTGATCAAGTATGACATATTTCAACAGATCCCAGTGCAATGTTTGTTACAGCCCTTTCCCAGTGAGAACCTGAGGTGATAAAAAAGGATCAGACCCAGGACCTTAATGCAAAGTCCATGATATTTTTCTCCATGTGTAATGCAAAAAATAGGTGAATCTTGAGCTGTAGGCATTGGCAGCATCAGTGTTAAGAACACAGCTCAATGCCTTCTTCCTCTTTACTGACATCATTAAAGAATATATTCACAAAATTCATACCTAACATGACTTTCCTTAAAAACATCTTGCATGAATCTTAAGATTTCAATTCAAGAAGGCAATTAGCAGTTAAGAGCACCTTATTAAATCTGCTTTTAATTATAATTCACCAGTGTTTATAGCTCACTTCTAATTTTTGCATATGATTACATTATTAGGGATCAAAACGAGTGAACAAAGCATTAGTTTACGTGCAGTGATAATGATTCATAGAAAATTAAAAGAAAACAATAAAAACTCATTTAAACGGGAATATTATTCTCCATTAGGAATCTAGGGCCAAAAATGCCTTGAAAATGTCATCTGTATAAATATTCATGTACCTGTGAACAGATAACTTCAGAAGCAGATTTGACAGAAACAAAGAATAGCTTCTTCACATTGCAGTAGATGACTAAGATCATTTGAATGATTTATTGATAAGCCAGTGTACAAAATAAATACAAAGAGAACGGGCTGGACTTGCTGTTACCAAAAAAAAAATCATTACAAGACTGCCTAGCATGTGAATTCATAAATATAAGAGTAGTGTGGGTAGGCTTGCATTACAAAAAAGTCAAACATAATATGAGAAGCACATCAATAATCTGCAATTTCCATTACTTTTCTACTTTTTTGAGGGGGGGATTTTTATTTGCTTGGGGTTTTTGGTTTGGTTTAGGTTTTTTTTATAACTGGAAGTTGTGGGTAAACCCAAGCCAATAAGCACTAATGTCATAACAATCAGGTGGTGGGCAATTCAGATGCTGATCCCATCACTCTCCCTGTGTGAAGTGGTACTCACGTGAGTAACCCCACTGAAAAGAGAAGGATGGCTTGTGCACTGAGTGCTATTTAAGGGAAGGGTAGCAGGCTGGAGGCAGATGAAGCAAAACTTATTAGCTGATAAACTCATTGCTTCCTGGGGGAGGGCAAGGGGAACTTCTGGATAGCATCTAACCTCCATTCCCAGAGGTACCAACACTCTCCTACTGTAAAAGTCTAGATACTCCACAAGTTATTCAAACAGTCAAAAGCCTCACAGGATCACCAGCAGCAGCTGCTCAAGTTGTCATAGGATCAGCTTTAAGAAACATATGCCAGATCTTATTCTGCAGATCTCCAAGCTGAGGCATTTTGAGGCCTTTCTCTTTCGGGGCCGTGCCTGCAGCTGTGCCAGCCTGGGACTGCCCTGGAGCTGGGTTGCTGGGCAGTGTGCAACCTACAGACACACTGCACTGAAGAGCAGAAACATAGAGGTGTGCATCCAGCAGAGACACATTTTTCCTAAAACCATGCACACAAGGCTATGCCAATTACCTTTCCTAGCTTAGTGTAATTTGGAATGTCCTTTCTGCTCTGTGACCCAGCAAGACTGGATTCAGCACTAAAATCTTGCTATCTGAAAAGTCAGATGCATATGACAAAAATGCTTCTTTAATCCTTTTCCTTTCTGAACAGACAACAAACCAAAATGCCATGTGGCCACCAAGTATGCACAACGATTAACACCTGGCAACTTTGGGGCTTCTAGCAGATCTACTTAGCAAAGCAAGAAAAAATTCTGGAGTAAACTCTGGCCTAGTTTTCTCTTAAAATATTGTTCCTATATTGTTAGTCTACTTAAACTCTTGCGATTTTTCTTACTAAGTAGACAACAGAGAAGAAAAAACGTTGTTTTCTAAACCATGCAAAGTATGTCCTATACTTTATTGCAACAGCCAAGACCATCCTTAATGTCATCATTCAAATTATGTTCAGAATAGCTGACATGGCAATAATCATGTAATAAATGCATCATCCTATCAACCTAAAAAATAGGAGACAGAATCCTTCAATAAAGAATGAACATCAGGTGAACACTTTCAAATAGATGGGAGCACTGAACTTCAGGACAGTAGTTAGAATAGGGGAAGAATTTTAAAAGAACGTCCAGCATTAGCTTCAAAGCTCAATATTATTCTATGTAGTGTGGCTTTTTTTAACTTCAGCCTTTGATAAGAGGGGGTTGAACAAGAGCAAAAATTTAGCTGCAAAAGCAGGCTCATTTGACAAGTTTGGCAGCACATGAATAGAACTTAGACTATTATATGCAGCTTAAAAGATAAAAAAAATAACAGCCTTCCTCTTAATTAGAGAAGCCATATGCTCTATGAAATGAATCCTGGTAGCTGGTAATTACAACCTTATTTTTAAACAGATCCTTTTAATTCTATTATATTCTGTATTTCTGATTTATTTACTAAAATATTCAGATCACAAAGTTGTTATGAAAAAGTTTACTTCACAGTTGAAAGAATGGCATGGCAATAATATTGCTACATCTCTTCCTACAAACAGGAGATGATAAACAGGGGTCTACATGTTAAAGATTATTTTCTTCTCTACAGGAAAAGTAAGAAAATAAAGAAGGAAAAAAACAACATCTGCCATAGTGAGTTTGTCTTGTTCAGTATTCTGTCTGTATGGATATATAATAGTGTTCAAATTAAAATAGGCCTGCAGTACTGCCCACACATTTTAAGACCAGCGGGTCACACGGGGCATCTAATCCAAGCACCTATTGCACCTTAATTTTAGGATTACTCTTAATTTTTCTTTTGAAGTGGGAATGGATGTTATTTTTTTTGTAACTGTGTTTTCCTGAACGGCATAAAGTTTTGACNATGATTTATTGATAAGCCAGTGTACAAAATAAATACAAAGAGAACGGGCTGGACTTGCTGTTACCAAAAAAAAAATCATTACAAGACTGCCTAGCATGTGAATTCATAAATATAAGAGTAGTGTGGGTAGGCTTGCATTACAAAAAAGTCAAACATAATATGAGAAGCACATCAATAATCTGCATTTCCATTACTTTTCTACTTTTTTGAGGGGGGGATTTTTATTTGCTTGGGGTTTTTGGTTTGGTTTAGGTTTTTTTTATAACTGGAAGTTGTGGGTAAACCCAAGCCAATAAGCACTAATGTCATAACAATCAGGTGGTGGGCAATTCAGATGCTGATCCCATCACTCTCCCTGTGTGAAGTGGTACTCACGTGAGTAACCCCACTGAAAAGAGAAGGATGGCTTGTGCACTGAGTGCTATTTAAGGGAAGGGTAGCAGGCTGGAGGCAGATGAAGCAAAACTTATTAGCTGATAAACTCATTGCTTCCTGGGGGAGGGCAAGGGGAACTTCTGGATAGCATCTAACCTCCATTCCCAGAGGTACCAACACTCTCCTACTGTAAAAGTCTAGATACTCCACAAGTTATTCAAACAGTCAAAAGCCTCACAGGATCACCAGCAGCAGCTGCTCAAGTTGTCATAGGATCAGCTTTAAGAAACATATGCCAGATCTTATTCTGCAGATCTCCAAGCTGAGGCATTTTGAGGCCTTTCTCTTTCGGGGCCGTGCCTGCAGCTGTGCCAGCCTGGGACTGCCCTGGAGCTGGGTTGCTGGGCAGTGTGCAACCTACAGACACACTGCACTGAAGAGCAGAAACATAGAGGTGTGCATCCAGCAGAGACACATTTTTCCTAAAACCATGCACACAAGGCTATGCCAATTACCTTTCCTAGCTTAGTGTAATTTGGAATGTCCTTTCTGCTCTGTGACCCAGCAAGACTGGATTCAGCACTAAAATCTTGCTATCTGAAAAGTCAGATGCATATGACAAAAATGCTTCTTTAATCCTTTTCCTTTCTGAACAGACAACAAACCAAAATGCCATGTGGCCACCAAGTATGCACAACGATTAACACCTGGCAACTTTGGGGCTTCTAGCAGATCTACTTAGCAAAGCAAGAAAAAATTCTGGAGTAANGGAAAAAAACAACATCTGCCATAGTGAGTTTGTCTTGTTCAGTATTCTGTCTGTATGGATATATAATAGTGTTCAAATTAAAATAGGCCTGCAGTACTGCCCACACATTTTAAGACCAGCGGGTCACACGGGGCATCTAATCCAAGCACCTATTGCACCTTAATTTTAGGATTACTCTTAATTTTTCTTTTGAAGTGGGAATGGATGTTATTTTTTTTGTAACTGTGTTTTCCTGAACGGCATAAAGTTTTGACTCATGCTTTTTAGAATTAATTTCACACAGAAAAATTTAACTGTACTTCTCCCTGTTAAATGAAAATATCTTTTAAACAACATTCATCCAGAGAATCTATAAAAGATCACTGCCATCCTCAGCACTTCTAGTCACTCATAATAAGATGGTTTCATATAAGGAGCTATCAATCAGTTTTACAGATGCAGGTATGTTTCTATAACTATATAATAGGTATCATTCACAAGCATAAATCACAGGTTTTCTAGGTGCCAGACTTCCAACACAAAGAAGATCAGCTTATAGAAACACGAATCAGCCCATACACACCACAAATGCAATTCCCTTGAGAACATTATTTTTAATAAGGAATATAAGGTAAAACAATTAAATTCAAGATAGCAATTTGACTGTATTTTAGTGGTGTGAGGCCCGGGTCTGGCTCCTTACTAATCTCTCAGGTTGGTATTTTACATTCCCATGGCTAGTTGGTGCTGATCCTCACCTGCAGCCACTGCCCATCCTGCAGGAAGGCATTCAGTGCAGCTTGCTTCCCTTCAAGCATTAAGGGAAGCAGATGGAAAAGGGTGATGCTAGTTCTGCTGTTCTGATTGCTGAGCAAAAAGGACAGGAAATCATTATAGTCAAAACATTTCTAACGAAGGTCACTTTAATACAAAATTACATCAATCACCTTGAACAAAAAAAGTATATTTCAATTGATGTCATTTGTTCATGGGGCTAATATCAGCTTTAGTTTTAAAAATTTGGCTGGTTCTGGAGAAAAATCATTAAAAATTAACTACGTCTTTCAAGAGAGATTTAAGTCTTGTGTGAGAAGATAAAATTGCATGAGTTGTTTCATATGATAATCTGAATGGCTGTTTCAAATTTTTTTTTGTAGCTATCACTGTGAAAGTAGCTTTAATGCAAAAGAATCATCTAGAGAAGATGACTCTGGATAAAGCATTTCTCAGAATGTACCCTGGTCTGGCTACATGCACCACAGAATCCAGGCCTTCAGCTCACAAATGTAGCATTGTACAAGTGAAATAAACCAGAATTATTGTACCTATAACTCATAACACATGCACACATTCAGAGCTATTAGATACACTAGATGAGATATCTGACTTTGTATAAAACTTTTGCAGTTGATTTTGACATGGGCATATTGTAAGAATATCTTTTAGCACTGTAGATGAAGCTTTATACACCCAAAACATTTTACTATGGAATGCTAAATGAATTTGCAGGTGTAAATGAAGTCCAGGCTTTCAGACATTAACAGTTGTGTGATGCTACTTTCAACAATTAAATTTTCAGTGGTAAGGGATTATGTCCATACATCTTAATTCAGACCACAAACTACTTTTATGTATAGCAGAGAATGTGCTTAGAAGTCTGCTTTTCAAAGGAACTGAAGGACTTAACCACATGTCAATTTATCTGCTGAAGAAGAATGTGTGGATAGTTTGGAGACAGTGATTTTGTCTATGGTGGTATTGTGGAATTGAATTCTACATGCAGACAAATTCCTATCCAATTAATCTTCACATTTATATATAATTAAGAGAAATACAAAAACATGGACAAGCAATATAATTATACATAATTTTACAACACAGAGTACACATGCAATCTCTGCAGTTTTATCCTATATTAAAAATTATCTACTATCTGCAGCATGTCTTCTCGTGGGTTAGTCCACTGCACAATTTTAATTCCAGTGAAGGTTTTTTGAAGGCTAAGGACTATCTTTGTAAATTAATATGTAAGCTGCAAATTTAAAAACAATTCCCCAAATATTTTAATTTTTATTTATCCACAACACATCTGTGTACAGATTTGTAGATGCTACATTCAAGCTCTTTAATTTCAAATCAAACTGTTTTCAAAAGGCTGGTACAAAATAGAATGTCACTTGATTGTTATTCTGCTTAGGAGAGACTACAAATGAAGGATCAGTGAGGGAGAAGAGAAAAACTCCAGTGAGAAATAGGATGAAAACAAAGTTGAGAATGTGAAGAATGAACAACTGAGTGTGAAAAAGAGAAGCACAGAGGGAGAATATAAAATTCTCATACACTGGCATTTAAGGGACAAGAAGCTTACACGGGCCACTGAGCTGTGCCATCCTCACTTTTCAAGGGTTAGTAAACTCACTCAGCAGTAACCTGGCACAGAGCTTACTTCAGCAGAAGGTTCACTGAAAGAAAGTTTCCTATGTCAAAATAATGGCTCCCAAACTGCTACTAATATCTAAAATACAACTCTGCAAGCCCCACAAACCCCCCACCCCATCCTTGTGTATCCTCCTGTTAGTGTACCCAATCTGCTATGCCCAAAAACACCAGAAATTTCAGTCCCTTTTAAAAGCAACGAGTCCTTTCTAAGCTGCAGCCCTCCCCAGAAGAGGCACTTGAGATGCTGAGCTTGCCACTGGAGAGGCCATGAGCTCCCAGGGAGGTTTCTGCCCTGCTGTGCTATAGCCACTCTCCTGGCAGACATGGAGCCATCCCAAAGAGACACAGACTCTGCTGCTCCCTGGCCCTGGAGACACCATGGCCACACAGCCGCAATGGTGGTGTCTGAATTTTTCTCTTTCCAGTTTTTCAAGCCATGGTTTCTAAAGGTGACAATGGTAATTAGTCCTAAATGCTTTATGTGCCATAGAGAAATGTAGGAGAATATGTCCAGCAGGCAACGTTTTTTAAATCTCTGCCAACACTTTGATCACAGAATGAATTGTCTGGAATACTTTGAACTCTTTTCTTATTAAAATGAAACTGGGGTGTTGTATCAATGAAATATATTTTATTGTGTTCTGTCAATGAGACATATGCTATTATATTATCAAGGTACCAATTCAGACTATAAAATCAGCTTTCCATTTCTCTTAATGAGAGACTGTACCAAAAGTAAATTACAAGAGTTTTCATCACTGTACTCTTAATAAAAATAGGGCATTTTGGCTCTTTTTGTTAAAGAGAAAGCTAATATAGTATTTATGAAGTCTGTGCAGTGAGCAGTTAAGGACTAATACTGAATATCCAAAATGCTAGAGGATCTTTAGTCAAAATGGAGCATGACAATATGAAACACAAAGCATTTTGTCAAGAAAAAGAAAAAAAAGTAATAGGAAAAAGAGGAGGAATTATTATAGGAAGAATGAAAGGGTATAGATGGTGAAAGAGATCTAACATTTCCAGAAATGAAAATGGGGTGCATGTTTTTAAAAAAAGAAGATGCCTTCTAGACTTTAGTTGCGTTTTCAGGAGATGAAAGAAACAAACTTGTAAGTCTCCAAAGAGACAGTAAATGTAGACACTGAAAAATCACCACAGCATTTGAAAATAAATGGGATCTTATTTTAAAACCATAAAACTATGAACTGCCTCTTTTATTATTTAAGGGGTCTTGCTTTTCTGTTCTATCAAGAAGACTTCAAGGTCAAAATGTCTGTATACTTAATGCCACTTTAGATGCCAATGAAAGGAGATTACAAGAAAAATGAGAACCCTGGGGCTTGCCAGGCCTTTCTGGGATAAATGCACCTGGTAAAGTCAAGGTTATATAAATGAAGAGAATCTATCATCTGATGTTGTTGTTGGGGGTTATTTACATTTAAAGAAAAAGAAAGTAAATTAATAATATAAAATAGTGAAATGTTCCAAGATTGCATGAAAAAGACAATTTTACATTGTAATATGTGCAATAGTAAGTTGCAAATTCTTCTTTCAAGTGAGGACTGAAGCAATTGTTAGGGGAACAAAGACAGTCATAGTTTGGTAGACAACTCCAAATGAGGCCAAACCCTTTTCAAATTGTTATAGTCTGTTCCCTGGAATCTTGAGGACCTGCTGAAGGTAAACTAAAATTGCAAAATTCCAATTGGTTGGAATCCAAGAATGTAGGAGAAAGTTGCCCACATCTGAAAAACACAAATTTTAACTCTAGTAATTTCAGAAAAATTTACTAAAGTTTACAACCCAAGGAAGTGTTTTAAGGGCAATTATTTCAAATGTTCAAATATTTTCATGTCCATCAAGAGAGACATGGACATGGAGAGAAGTTTCCTGCCATGGAGTTTCAGCATTCTGTAATAGCTGTGATCAGAAATCTTGCCCAGAAAGAGTCAAGGGTTGTTCTCTTGCTTTACTGCACAATAGCCAAATAGATTTCCAAGATCTCCACAAGGTCCATTTTCCTCAAGGATAGAGGGATTTTTTTTTTTTTTTTCCTTTTTCTGTCTCAGTCTTATCATATTGTTGGAGATGTGGCTTCAAGTCTTACAAGTAGGGTATTGTCCTATCTTATTATAATCAGAAGCTCAACCTGCTGCACAGCTGATTTACTCTGCTCAGTGCAAATGCTGCATTAAACTCAGCAACTGCAGTTCAGTAGACAGTGCAGATGTTAAGCCATTTAATTGCCTTTTCCCTATACCTTGATTAAAGTAAATGAAGGTTTCCTGGGAAGTTCAAGGTCTAGAGGGCATTTTTTCCCAACCATTTACTATCCTTAGTGTTCAGATTTGGAGCACACCCCTCTTTGGTACAGAGATCTAAACGATGCAGACAACAAGTATATCAAAGAGGGAATTACTGCTCTAGAACTTACATCAAATTTCACTGTTAATTGAAAAGATCATGCCTTTGCTTAGAGATACATACTACTTTAATGGAGGCTGTACATTTAGCAAGGGAAAGAAGGGACTGAGGCGGGTACACAGATTCCAGGAGTAAAATTTGTCAGGAATGGTAGAAAAGCAAGGAAGAGCTTTTTCTCCATTTGCAAAAGAGCTTAAGTGAGAAAAGACTCTGAGACCAGTCGGAAAAAGAATGGAGAGAGAGAAGCTGGGCAGGAGGTTAAGTCAGCAGGGTTTGACTACTTGTCCAGATGGACAAATGGCTTTAGAGTCAAAAAGTTTTCTCTGTCAGGAAAGAGCTCCACACACTAGTGGAAGACAAGGGCTTTGCAAGAAGATCCACAGAAAAACAAAACAAAGCCAATTTCTTAAAATGCTACTGTGGTATCCACCTTCCACTATGGAACATGCATCTCTCTTATTCACAAAGTCTCCCTTGAAATCTTTTGACCTTCGTGCATCTTCCATGGAAGAAAAAGTGCAGACAGAGTAGTTCCTGCCAAAATATTATCCTCTGGTGTTTGCTGTCTTAACCATACAGCATTAGAAAAGCAAAATCAGCAGCTGCAGGTGTTAAAAGACATATTTTAGGAACAGAATTCTACATTCAGGAGAGGTAACGCCCTTCACTTCCAAAAGGCACCTCATTATTAGGCAGGGACTCTAACACAGTACTGCAAACACTTACCTTGGCTCCAGTCTCATTCCTCTCCTGTGTACTTTGTAGATTGCCCTGCTCTTTACTAATCTCAGACTGAGCACTTCACCACAAACAAAAGCTAGAGAGGGGCTCTGCAGCACCAAGAGGAACTAATATCTGTCCTTACTTCCAGAAGCAGCAAAAGGCCTATAACCAACTTATTTTGCACATAAACTCTGAAAGATTGCCAGCTACATTCTTATTTCTGTAAATTTAAGATGTGCCTTCTTACATAAGGACTGGAGGACCAAGCTGGTATTTTGATACTAAAGTGCTCCAGAAACGTGGACCTGCAAAGTCACAGAAGTAGCCAGAGAATTAGATTTTGGGGACATGCTGAGATTGAGCCCACCAAAGTCCATGAAAAGACTTTTTTTTTAACCACTGTATTTTGGATCAAATTTTCAATCAAGTTTGCTGATTTGGCCCTGGGGATGCCTGATTCATATATACAGGCAGATGTAGAACCTATATTGTTGTACAAGCTTCTGGGATAAGGAGGAAGGTATTCACAGCTGAAAACTGCAGTCTTTCTATCAGCTCTGGAGATGCTAAACCTGCAGAGCCAAGGCTCCCCATCCTGGCTATGGTTTGCTTCTGGCTTTATCTTGATTTATATCAACATTTGTGAAGCATTATTAATGTCACAAGAGGCAGACCTGTCAACTAGAATAACACTCTTGGAAAATTTGCTCCCACCTACTTTCCCTTTCAGGTTCATCAGATCTGGCATTTGTGTCTGGAGTTACCCAACCATAGATAAGAAACATGAGAAAAACACCTTGTCATTAATTACAGAGGCAAACAAGAACAGCTAAGCACGAGGAGGTTGGATAAAACCAACAATCCTTTACAGAAGCCCACTGTATTCATCTGCTAACTCCAATCACAGCTGAAAGCAGATTGCAGGGCTTTTGTATTACATTGGAAAGGCAAGATAAGTAGCAGAGTATGGTTTGTATCCTAACATTATTCCCTCTGCAAAATCAATACTCCCGTATATGGTTTAAGGCATTTTGCAGGGGAGATGCAGGGAGTCCCACAGGGGAAGCTTGGCACATGCAGTAACGTTTGCAAGGTCAAGCCCCTGTTCTTTTAACATATTCCACCAAGGTTAATGTGCTATTGTACGAGATCCAGGACAAGGCCAATGAATCACTGGAATCCTTCTCAAACCCCAGCTGCACTGAAAAGCACATTTAAGGCACAAACCAGTTATAGTGATAGATATCTTCTAGAATAAAAAAAATATAAATAATCTTTTTTGTGAGGAGGTATTGTGAAAGGCTGAAACCCATACACGTACCTCCAAGTAACCCATACGTACTACATTTGTAAAAAAAAACCCTGGAAGATCTGAATTTACATGAATAATTAGTGATAAAATATCTGGGATATTTTTAGAGACAAAGCCACTTGCTGGAGTGTTGGTTTTGTGGCCACCTTGAGCTGGGATAAGCTGGTTTTCCTGGGGGTGATTTATCATGGCAGAGACGGTACTTTCTATTCTTAGTAGTTGCCTCCCTATAAGAACCATAAAAACAAATCTATCAATTGATTTTAACTGCACTGCAATTAGATATTGATTTATTGGCACTCAGGGGGAGTTATAAACCTGACATTAAGAAAATGTCCTTCCATGCAACTAAATTGAAGTTGGAAAACTGTGATCCAGAAGTAATCCAGATTCCACAATATCAAAACCTATGCTCTTCCTCTTCATATTTAAATCTATAGCAACAAGATAGAGATTCTAGGGGTTTTTTTAATTATTATTATTTTGATAGAGGGAGTCCTTGGATACAGGATCCTCAAAGAAAAAAAAAAAATTAGACAGGGAAAGCAAATGAGTCATAAGGGCATGATTTCATTTGGAACAGGTCATGCAAGATTAGTACCCTGGGCTGCCCAAAGCTAAAATTTAACTATCATAACTGTGAGCATCAGGTTTGAAAAGGATGAATGTGTGAGAAAGCGCAGGAGGGGGTTTCTTTCATTTTCTCTGCTTTTGGGAAGAGGGATGTGTGAGGAGAATACAAATCCACTGATTCATACCTATCTATTAGTCATACCTCTGTTGTGCTGGTTGCTTATTCTGTAGACATTCTCTGTTGTATAAATAAGGTGCACTGCCGCAGGGCTTAATATAGTATGTCTTTATACCTTTGTTTTTCTAGTTTTGTTTCTAACCCCTGATCATTCTGCACTTTCTTTCACATATTTTGTAATTCAGCAAAAGAATTTTGTAACACAAAAAGTTTGTGTCATTTACTAGTACTTTCAAACTAAGAATTGTTGGATTTTTAACCACTATGGCGATCCATTACCTCAAGAAAAAGATCTGGGTTTTTATCACGTTTTAGAGCAAAAATATTTTCAATGAATGCAACATTTGAAGAAATACAGAGATATCTTTTAAAAATAATCTATTGTATGGACAGATGTTTATTTCCAAAACAAGACAGAAAAGACAGACAGACAGACAGAAAAGGAGAAAAGAAGAAAGAGAAAGAGAAAGAGAAAGAGAAAGAGAAAGAGAAAGAGAAAGAGAGAGAGAGAGAGAAAGAGAAGAGAGAGAGAAAGAGAAGAGAGAGAGAAAGAGAAGAGAGAGAGAAAGAGAAGAGAGAAAGAGAAGAGAGAGAGAAGAGAGAGCGAGAGACAGAGAAGTAGTATCGCACATTGACTAACACAAAGCAGAATGTTTTTAAACAACAAATTTTAACAATTTTTCCCCTTTGAACAACCAGTCGAAGGAAAAGTATTGGCTTGGCTGCAGTTTTTGATGTAAAAACATCGTTTTGAATTAGGCTAAAAGATATGCCATGTGAGCTTCAAAGAAAATATTGGAGAGAAGCATACAGGAAAAAATTAAAAACTTCCTTGCAGGGATTTCTAATCTCTGTACATATATTATTTAAAGCTTTGCAAAAGACTAGTCTGCAGTGCTGAATAATTATTTTGCATGTACTTGTTCAAATATTCCCTCTTCTGTTTGCTTGTGTTTTCTATTTTGATTTGCTAGCAATTCTTTTTGAGTAAAAAGGAAAATTATATGCACTATTTTAACCTAAAATGCAGAAGTTACCATAACATTGGTATTTTTACCTATCTGTTTGTACCATATGAATGCAGAAGAAATTTGACAATTTAAATAGCCAAACTCACAGTTAAAAACTCATTAGTGATATGTGATTTGACAAGGAAGAGGTTTAACAAGGATATGTGATTGCACATGCATTGACTTTCACATTTCAAGTCAAGGGTACAATAACCTCACCTGATGTGGTTTTGAACTTATCAGTTGTGACTGGTGGAGAAATGCAATGCTGGTGACTTCACCTCCAACTGACACTGAGCTCTCCTGACTCCAGTACACTCCATTCTTGTAACCTTGACAAGAAAATAGGGAAGCAAGAGAGTTAAAATGAAAATTTGCTTCTGGAAATTATAGATCTTTTTTCCTAGTAAAAACATGGGGGACAGGTTTTGTTGGTTTTTTTTTTCAAATTCTAATGAAACCTCAATAGGTCTTGCATAAATACTTCCAACCAATATTTCTCCAAAGCAAAACACACAAAATTCAGAACCTGCTATTCAAGGGAAATTTGCTCTAGCTTCACTTGGATGTTTGTCCCAATACAAGTCAACAGTCATTATTTAGGATTTAGCTCAGTAAACATTCACCTGATGACCAGGCAGGCCAGTTTCCTGTGTCAGCTTTATGGGCACAACAATAACATGCTGATAAATAGTATCATCAACTTGGTTCTACCTAGTTAAAAGGAAAAATGAGTTCCCAGGAGTTCCCTGGCTGGGAGGCACATGTAAATCCCTCTCTGTCCTATGAATATTGCCCAGTTACAGTCTGCTGGATCTGGGAGCAAGAGTAACCATATAAACATCTATGGTATCAACACAGACCCTCTCAGTTACTAATACGAAGTAGATCTGAAACCTACAAGGCTTCCAACATCATCCCTTAGAGAAGGAGACATCAAAATTTGGCCAGACCATGGCAGCACCAGCAGCATGCAACTCATTTGACCCTTTGTCAGGCACCAAGCTTCTCTTTCTGAAACAGAAGACACATTTCTGTTGTGTTTAGTGATTGCTACAGAAATTGCCTATGCATTATTTCATCATGCCTCAGTCTGGTTATGGTTATTGCATGCAAACCTAATCATCTTTTACTGCAGTTCTCATTCTAGAGGGAGGAGAATAAATGGCTTTTTTTGTTTAGTTTTTCTGGATTTATATATATAGTTTTTCCAAAAAAGTTCCTCTCCCTCATGGCAAGAGCGCCTGATCTTTGGGTCTATCTCACAGAACATTCTTTGATATATTGTCTTGGCTAGAGGCATTCAATTCTCTGCCTGTTTTGCATCTCCATTTTAAAAATAAAAGGTTTTCCTATTCTTTTAATTCTCATAACATTAATTCAAGTCTGTGTCAAACACGACTCAGTGACAGATTAAAGTAAATGTGTCACAGTGAGATTACCATGAACATAAAACGGTGCCCAGCATGTGCTGCTTCCCTTTGCTGTGGGCTTAGATCAAACTACAGGATTATAGAGATAGGCCTGGCTTGATACAAGATACAGAGCACCTCTTATTTATCCAACACAAATGAATGGGGAAAAATGTGAAGTCATATTTAATGTTTTCTATGATTCATTTAAATTCTATGTCTTTACTGGAGGGTAAAGAAGAAACTTCATTTAAGATTGGAGGGTACAGGGTAGAATGGCCCAAGGAAGGTTCCTGTAATACTGAAATGGAACTGAAATACACCAAATCATTGTGGCCTGCAGTACCATCCAGGAAATATTTTAGCCTAATGAAAGCAAGTAGTGATATCTGAAAATCACCTGAGAGAATAGAAGAATAAAATTTCAATGAAATAAAATGATGAGTAGTGTTAATTAATATTTGTCTAGTTATAAAATAAGGAAATTTTATGTCTGAGTCCTTCAGCAGAAAAAATTATGAAAAAAATTTTGAACCCCCAAAAAAAGAACAATTATGAACTATCCTACCATAATTTTTGTTCAATAAATACCAAAGCTGCCTAGTTAATCTTTTCAAAAAATATGCATTCTTGCTTTTGCAGGTTTTGATTGGCTTTTTCTGTTCTGTTTTGGAGAGGATTTTTTATTACTTCTAGGTAAGATTATTGAAATCAGCAGAAAGAGACCCAATAATAACGAGTTCAGAATTAATTCAATCTGCTGGCATTTCAAAGTAAGCAAACTAGCCAAAGCTCTGAAACTGGTACTCTATCACACCCTAACAGCCTCATGTCCTTCTATGTCCCTTTAAACATCTATACTGAGACGGTTTCCTTCTGACAAAATCACCTGCATTCAAAGGATTTATTAATATAGCTAGATTAAGAAACTTTGTAGACCAGCAGTAATCTTCATTATCAGCTAATCTATTTCATAGTTCCAGCAACATGTCAGGTGCTTTTGACATTTAAGTGTAAACTACTAGTCCAGGGATAATAGCTACTGACACTGAAGCTGTGAGTCAGGATGAAAGGGCTTTTGGTGTCACACATTTGCAGCTGCAATTCACTCTGTGGTAGCTTCTTACCACAGAGAAAATGTTATTTATTTATATTTGCATTTAACCTTCCCCTAATTCCTAATGCAAAGAAAAGAAATCAGAGAGACATTATAATTCAGTTTGGTTCTAATCCACACACAATGAGGAGAAAAAAATCCATTACAATCAGAACGTATACAGGTTAGTTTTCTTTGTGCTGAATTTGCATGGCATAAAACAATAAAAAACATTTCCTACCATCATCACACCACACCACGATAAGAAATGTACCACCAGACAAAGACATTAGACCTGTGACTCTGAACTCTGTCATTTATATGATTAAGTTTCCTTGCAGTTTCATATGTTAGCAAAATACCTACCTTTGAAAGTAAGCCTAGCAGAAGACAGAAGTACACTGAGACAGAAGATCAATGTTTGCATGTGGCAAAACATTCAATGGAAAGGAGACACTGAGTAACTCCATCCTATGATTTGCCAGGTCGGTGGGAGGATTTTAAAAATATCCCCAGCCTACCTATAGAAAACAAGAGAAAAGTATGATTTTAAGAATTCATGCAATACCTTCCCATTTTGGATCAAATTCTCCCTCAGTATACTAACTCCTTGGATTCTGTATCACCTATACTGCCTACCAGACAGCCTTTAGGCAGTTTTTGGTCATTATGTGATGCTGTTCCATACTGCAGAGAAACAGCTAATGAAAAATGACCAGTAAATTTCCAGTCCTTGTGCCTGACTTCTGTACTTCAAAGGTTTTTTTAACTGACTCCAGTACAGAACAAGATTCTGTACTGGTGTTCAGAAGGAATGGCACAAGAAACTGTGACTGCTCATTAACTGCTTGGGTCATTATGCAGGATTCCCTATGCTGCTGAAAGAGAAACCCACACAGACTAATCTGATTTTATCCGCTGACTATAGGAAAGATGAAATTCAATTGAACAACTGATTTTGAAAAATTACCTTTTTTTGAAAACATATATTCCCCTGTTGTATTTGTACTAAGGAACGGAGAAAACTTCTAAATTTAAGTTTATTAGAAAACGTATGAAGAAGGCAGGTTTTTTTTTACAGCTTCCTAATGTGTATTGGATGATTGCATATCGTAGTACTGATACCATTTAAGACCAAGGGGATTGAAAGAACTACTAAGAACATCATAAGATAAAACATAATTGTTGGTTAGAAATAAAGGCCTTTTCCCTCATGCCCTCAGAGACTATTCTAATTTTGTAGGGGGTTTTCTTTCCATTTTCTCACATGTCTGTAATTTCTTACTTCTCTAAATATATATACATTTTCAAAGATGTTAAGTCTCAGTATGAGACTTTTCAAAATACAGAGGTTTTGTAGAAAGTATCAGGCAGGGAGCAAAGGTCCTATATTTCCTGATCAAACTCAGTGTCAGACCTTTCACTAACTTCACAAATGATCAAGTTCCATTTCCTTACTTGTTTGTCATCTGAGTGGTAGACTGATTCAAGCAGCAAAGTTGTTAGCACCATATGGTTCCCTGGATAATACAGCATACTCACTTTGAAGTTTGTTATCTTCAGTAACAGGTTTAGACCCAAATTCTTAAATATGCACAGGCTGTGCTCATCCTACTATTGTGTCTATTTTTTCATTTATTATTCCACTAGGTTCCTGTAAAACAATTTTTTGCAATACTTATTTCTCTAAATCAAAAAATCTGAACCCATTAAACCAAAGTCTTTAGGACTTGGGATTCGGAACTTGTGAGAATGAGTTCTGTTGAAAAAACAATGTGGTGAGTTACACTTATAGAAGTAGGAAACAAACACATCAAGTCACTTAACCAAAATAGATATGTTTTGGTTTCCAAAGGCCAAATACTGATAGTATTCATTACTGTACTTTAGCACCCATTCCAGCCCATACGAATGCAGAATTTCGTACTCCAAGTCACATAAAATGCCAACAACGTACATGCAAAGGAAAATGAGAGCATTACCATATTCAGTAGTGTTTCTTCCACAATGTTTGATTAGATAAAATTTTCCTTGATAATTTTGATTTTTTTAAATTTACATAATATACTCTGAACTACTCCCTTGTTCCAACACTGATATAGCTAAAAACTTATAGAGAGTGAAACCAACACACTACATAAATCAAAGATACTTGTTAACTTGATTTGTCTAAGAGCATTTCTTTTCCCTAACTTTGGGAAAAAGCTGGACCTTCATGAGTCAATTATCCTGAGAGAGAACATGCTCCCATAAAGCAGCAAAGAAAGGAAAGATATTCTTTGGATACCATCAATTTAACAGATCAGTAACTTGGTGACCCAGATAGGGCTCTATATAAATGTGTCACCCATATTAAGTTTGTCATCTAGCTGGACAAGGGCTGTATTGCCGATACTGAATACTGTCAAAGCCAAAGAAACTCAAAAAAGCCAGGAAATTCCATATTATTCCATCTCATCTCATTTTAGACTGCTGTGGAAAAAGTAATTCACACAAAGGAATATTTTTCTAGCCAAATCACTGCTGCTTGAAAATATGGAAAACACGGAAGGTAAAGAAGGCTGACAAAATGTGCATATTGCACAATTCCCTTCTTGCTTAGCCTTACATAAGATCAAATATTGAATACTACCTTTAAATAGACATGAAATATTGCAGGTAACAACAAATACAGGAGCATTATCATATGGTCCAATAATACATACCATAATTTTTACTATTCATGTGGGTTATTTAAAGTTTGAATGTGTCCAAACACAGCCTTCACCTGAGGTGCACAGAGGAGCCCTGGCTCTGTGTAACTCATAAGCACAAGGCCTTATTCCTGGATGATTCCTTCATCCTTCATCCAATTCAAGAAATTATAGCTGACCTGGGGTTCTGCGGGGTTGTGTGGCATAAGTAGGAGACTGGCTAGCAAAGAGTAACCAGACCTCCCTGCTGGGGAAGAGCACTGCAAGCATCACTGGCAGAAACCCAACACCAACAAGGATAATTTCCTTTGCAGTAAAAAGTTTTGAAGGAAAGTAGAGGATAACAAATTCATAGGAATTAATAATTTAAAACCTAGGATGCTGTGAATTCTCTTCTTCAGCTGCTGAACGTTATAGCTTACTGTAAACTCAGAGCAATTCTTTTTAAATTCAGATTACATATTTCCACTAGGGTCCAGATTCTGAAGTGCTTATTCAGAAATTGGTTTAGGTAAAAGTCCTACTGAAGCTGCTGGGGATTTGATTTCAATTGAAACTGCATAAATACTGAGTGCAGACTTCTGGATTTCACCCTCTAGAGTAATAGACTGGGTAAACTAGAAAGAATGATTGGAAGGTCTAGTAAGGAACCGGCAGGTTCTTTTAAGTAATTAATATTTTTCTTATGAAAACACTAATCATTGTGATGCCTGTGACAATTATTTTCAGGGAAAAATAAAAGAGAATACCTATTTAATTTCTAAATACTTTGAAATTGAGATCTTAATTCATAAGATTGTCTTGCTGTTGTACCAGTGAATGCCCATTATACAATCTCATCCTTTTACATTTGTGGATAAGCCAATTTAGTATTCCCACATCTCTGTAATTAACATATAAGCACTGATTGACTAGATTACTAAAACTTTCAGCTTCAGATAAATATGCAAACAACTTCACTAATGATGAAACAGTGCACAAACTCCATTTTGTTTCCCCGAAAAATAATCTCAAAAAATAACCTGTGGTTGAGACAGGTTCTGAACCCAAAAATCACTGATCCCCACAACACCACACAGAGATCTAAACCAAAATTCCTTAGGTAGCTTACAGACTGACTTATAGTACTAGTAGGTATACATAGATGGTGATCTGTTATGTATTAGCTCAGCAGAAAAATATCTACAAATTAATATTCTTAATAAGGTCTTTCAAAAAATACTAATATGAGCTCCTGGTACTCTGACATATACCATGCTAACTGTACAAGTGTTAGAAAAATGGCCAAGTTGTACAGAAGTTATCCACATGGATAGCAGATGCTGTCTTTAGTAGGGTTATTAGTATGAGTTATTTATCCAGGCTATAAAATGTCAATCTGACTCTCTCTATGTGTTAGTACACAGCAAGTTACGTTATTTACATTAAAAGTGAAGTATAATACAAAGTATTATATTTACATAAAGCAGAGCATCTCTGCAAACTGTTAGGCAGTAGGTGGGAGGATGATTATTCTAGATATATAAAGTGTATGAAACTCAAGGACATATGGTGGTTACCCCATGATTCAATAAAACACAGCAAAGCCAACACTTTATAGAACAAGACCTTGACTAAGAAAAATTCTCCTTAATGATCAAAATTCTCATCAGTAAATTTTTCTCCATTCATTTTTTTAAAATAAATTTACCATCATGTTTCTCTTTCTGGAAATTTTTAAATATCTCTGCAGACAGAGAAAACTGAAGCTAAAAGAGAAGCTCAATTCCATTGATTTCCACAAGAAAACACTGACATTCTTTTCAAACTAGCCTGAATTTAGTATTTGTTGATCAACTATAGAACTATTGTTGACATTTATAAATTGGTTTTATATCAAACCAGTACAAATCTTTAAATTTAATCATGGAGTAATATGCTTAATCTCCATACTAGCTACAGAAAAAATTTAGAAAAATTCAGATGCTCCTCTGATTATAGCTTTAAGGTTCCCAAAAGTAGGTCTTTCCAACAAATAGTTGTAACTTCAAGTGAAATGATTTGCTGGGAGCCATGTAGTATCAAAGATAATTCCTTTCCTTCGCTTTCCCTCGATCTTCTTAAATTCCTTCTACAGAAAGCCTTGTCCCTAGAGCAGGAGGGGGGAACAGCATGCTCTAAAAGCTCAGTAATTTTGCCTGGAATCTCAGTTCACCCATGATCCATCTCACACACCCTCTTTGGCAGTATATGCAACCTATACACTCTGCATTCTGCTCTGTATCTACCTAACCCTCAGCAGAGCAGCAGCATTCCGAAGGCATTTTTCCACCTCAGAGTGGATTTTTACCCTCACAGAAATCTAGTGCTGTTCCTTACCTAGACATTTCTGATGGAAGTTGTGTGTGAATTAAACAATCTTGAAATTATCAAAATGTAAAGAAACGTCAGCACAAGGCCAGGTATGGAAATGGTCACAGGGCAGCAGTCACAGTGTCCTCCCCCAGCAGTGGCTCAACTTCTGCTGTCACTGCTGTCACTGATCAGCCTGAGTGCAGGGTGGGGGCCTAAAGAGCTTGGAGTGATTGTTCAAAGAGTTGTGAAACTTGTCAAACAGCATTATATCCTCAAAAAAAAAAAAAAAAACTGAGCAGTCAGTGTGATCTTACAGGGCAAAAACAATAACTCCCAGATCTCAGACAAGAGTGTACCTCTTTTATCCCCAACATCCAGGAATACAGACAAGCACAGACTTTGAACGGTATCCCATGACATATGATGTTAAATCTGGGATCAAACATCAACAAGAGGATTGGTTTATGTAAATCTTTAAACTAAATTAGTCTTTTTTCCTCATACCCAAATATTATAACATTTTCAAAGTTCTTTATTAATATATAGCATGACTTGCTAACCTGCTACCACGTATCATATTTTAAAGATTATGTCATACGTATAACAAATGTAAAAAAATGTTGCTTCCTTGCTTTGTGAAAAGGATGAGCTTGAAGGAACCTCCCTGCTCTAAGTACAATAGGTGTTACCTTTTCCTGTATCTTCCATTGATCTGTGGATATGAGTAAAAGCTAGCTATTTCAAAAAGACAATGTGACCAAATACATGTTTGCTTTTCTTATTTTTTCAATAACTCAGAAATGTCATTTCAATAATTTCCATTAACAAGAAATGCCTATTTTCCAGTAGGAACATGGTTTTGCAGTTTAGATTGCTCAGCTCTGGTACCTACATCCTTCTCAGACCTGTACATTCATTGACAGATATGCTTACCAAAACAATATTGACCTTACTTGTGTGTGCATATTTGAGACCCAAACCACTATAATTAGCTTTTATTTAAGAATACTTTGTTAGGGAACAGAACTAAGAACAATTTTTTTCAGGTCTTCATAAAGGATTTATGTGGTAAAACAATAATCAAAATCCTTTCCATCCAACATGACACTTCAAAACTTATTCAAACAAATTATATGCAAGTTACTACTTAGTAAAAAATTCTTCCCAGTGTTGAGATCACCTCAGCATAGAGAGCAGAGAACCATCACAAACATTCTCACAATTGCATCAGCTGTGACCTCATACTTGTGGTCTATGAGCACTGGGTATAGGCTGGAGAGCACCAGAACATTTTCCTGTCCAATCATACCCTCTCTGCTCCTCCCCAGCTCACTGTGCTCCAGGCTACCACAGAAGCTGGTATTACTTTTGTGACAGAAGAGAAAAAATTATATTGTTATCAAAATCTATAAATTAAGAAATATTAACAGTTTTGATTATTTAGCTAAGTATTTTGAAGCATTATGATTTTACAATACGTCAAAATATTACTCATCTAATATGGAACAAAGGCAGCAATCAAACATACTAAGCACTTGTTTGGATGTCCTTGTTTAGTTTTCAACACTACTCTACTTCACCTTATCTTGAAAGCATTGTAAATATTTGAAGGAAAATTGGCATGCAAAAATACTGCACAAAGATTTCTGATTCTAAAGTAAATGGCAATTCCCTAAAATCATAGTGTTGAAGCATTTCAACTCCAACTCTTCCTGAAGCAATTAAAGTATTTTCATTTAGTTTTACAATAACTCCATGAGGCCTTTCTCTTTTCATTAAACAGCAAAAGACTGACCACAGGCTGTTTAGATTTGAACTAAAGCTTCCCAAAATATGGAACCTGTCTCAAAACCAGAACAGGAACCCATTTAATAAGAGATGTCTTTGGAGTTACTTAGCATTAGCCTTTCTCTGCACATCATTCAATTTTTCACATCAGCATCTTTACTCATTTTAAAATGAAAACTTAAGGACCTGACAGTTTGTGACAGGACCCCAGCTTGGCCTCAGGTTTCAATTAGACCTGCCTGGACTTTCTAACTTTATAGCAGATGATCAAAAATCTCTGAACTCAGCATAGGAAGATGTTTTTAAAATATATCTCCAAATGGAGAAAAGCCAAAGTGGCTGGGCTGGACTGAACAGAGAAAGGTGAAGTGATCAGGGCCCAGCAGCACAGAAGCAGAAGGGGTTTGTCTCCTGGAGTTTCACGTCTCTGGGCTGGTCTCAGGCACTCCCCTTCACTCCAGCCGACTGCCCAGACCTTCATGCACACTCTCAGAAGCTGCAGTTCCCAGCTCCTTGCTGACATCTCCCTGTGGATAAGTGTGGGCAGAGCACTTCTCCTGCCCAAGGCCATCCCTCAGCCACCCATGTTTCCTGAAACTAAGGCAACAGCCAGGAGAAAAAACCATAACATGATGATGTTCACTTGCCTGTTCTGGCATCCAGAAGGGTAGCAGCAGGAGCAAGGACTGCTCAGCTCCCCTTCCAGGTCATGCCAAGAGCCCAGGCTTTCACATTTCTGGCTGCTGGGTTTGGCAGTGCTCCAGGCTCAGCCTCAGGTGTCCACCCAAGCTTGGACAAGAAGGTGGCAGACACCCCAGTGCCACCTTTCACTAATGCCACCCACAGGCTGCACACCCAGGGCTGGGAGGTGCAGGATGGGTGGGGAGCACGAGCCAGGCACCAGCAGCACCCAGGCTGTGGCTACTCAGGAGAGCTGCAGCCTCAGCAGAGCTGTGCACAGACCTCAGCTCCCCCAGCATGGGGCACCTCAGGAAGTTGCACTCACAGAGTGGTTACAAAAACCAGTTTAACACAGCCATGGGCACCAGGCACTTTCATGGGGAACTTACAAGTCCCTCTCACCAAGCAGCTGCTACTGAAAAAGGAGGTGAAGCAGGGCGCTTGAGCTGGAGCCAGGGTGACCCCCAGGGTTCCCCTGGCACCAAGTTCTCTAAGTGAGGGAAGCACTCAGCAGCCCTGTTCTAAAGCTGACCCTCCTGACCTGTGCTAAAAGAGGCAATCCCAAAACTTACTGCAGAATCAAAGTGATAGTAAAATCTTTCATAGCAATATACCTTTTCCTCTTACATCATTCAGTTTACAGTGTCCACATATGCTTTTCAGCAGCACAAAGCAGATAACAAGACTAATCTTTTTATCCTTCAAATAAAGCTAGTTCTTGCCATCTAATAGCAATAATTAATTTAAATTTATATTTTATATCCGGCATCTATAGTTTAACAATGCTGAAGATTTCAGACAAGACCAAAATAGACAGGTGGATGAGGGTTTTTTTGTACTGTAGGTTTTCAAGCATTAAGAGTATCATTTGCATGCTAAAGAAATGAAATTTTGATTTTGAAGAGGCCACTAAGGATTAATTTAATGATTTGGACAGAGTTTAGGCTGCTTTGCAGTGGGAATGAAGGTTAAAAGGTACATCTTGATAAATATTTAAAATCTTCAAACTTTTTGGTGTAGAGCCAACTGATTTGAAGTCCACTGCTCTGTTACCTATATAGAAAAATTTTAACTTGCTTGAAATTTGTACTTCTGATCTATAAATCCTGAGGTGTTGTACATGACTGACTTTTTACATAGTGATTTATAACAACATTTTAAACCTTCCCTCAGTGCTTTTTCAACACCCTTATCTAATTCCCCAAGACTTCATGTTCCCATGGAGAAGAGATGGAAGGCTTCTCTTTCCAGTAGGGTCCCTTCCCTTTCAGTTCAGGACGCAGCCCCAGCAATAACTAAATGGAGCTGTTAAACAGCTCATTCCAGCAGCTCACAGAAAAAAAAATTAATAATTTATGGTAAATAAACATTTTTTGAGTGCTGTATACATTGATTAGTTGACATCTGGTATTCCCCTCACACACTGTCAAAACACAGAGCCAGTCCATATGCATGAAGGGTTTGGCAGCAAAGCACATTTTGTAGAGCATCAGCTTTCTTTCTCTATCAGATGAATTCTCCTTTCACTATAAATGATACATTACAAGAAATCTGTTCAAAATACAACTAAACTGAGTCATCTTTGTAAATATCTCTGTAGGACATCATTAGTTTATAAGGAGTGTAAAAGTTATACACACAAGTAATAAGGACAAGCAAAAATATGCAATGATCTCATAAAAGGAATAGCAAGACTATCTAGTCTTTCAGGAAAAATACTGGAGGGACAACAGCCTCCCCCACCACCCAAAAAAACTCTCCCTCCTACAGCTGATTTGCACCACAGACAGACATTACCTGGTAATGCCTGGTATTGATGCTCATGTACTCCAGGTGCATGGATCCACTGTCTGCTCAATAGTTCTTAGCGTTTTCAGGTGGTACCTTGACCCTTAAAATCTCAGACAGTTTTTCAGACTTTGAGACTTTCATGATGTTTCATTTAGAGGGTGGATTCTCTTCCTAAGCTAAGAATTCTACAATTTAGCCTTCTATTTTTTAATCTATGTGCAGAAGCTCAAGGTAATTCTCTTTGACAATGTATAGCTCTGTATTTGGGAGTTTCAATGGGTTCAGTTCAATGGGTGAACCCTGCAGGGCACCCTGCTGAGTGGGGCACAGATGAGCTATTTGTAGGGGAAAGTGTCTCTTCCAGCAATAACATCAGAAACACATAAACAGAATCTGTCCCTTAAGAAATACTACCCTATGTGATTAAAAACTTGTGAAGATAGCCCCAACAAGAGTTTCAAATCTAGAAAATTTTTTACAGTTCAAAGGTAAGACTTTGCTGTTTTTCAGATGCTTTAGAAAACCCATCTGGGTGCATACCTACCTCTTCTAAAAGTAGTTCTCTGGTCTTTCCACCCCCAAAGGAGCATAAAAATATACTGTCATATGAAACCAAAGCATGAGTACATGAGATTGTATATATTATGCTGATGAATAGTCTATATTAAGTATTATAAACGTAATACAAAAAAGTAACAACATAATTATAGGGTGATCTTAAACATTAATCAATATCAACAGAGCATCTGAAATTTGCTATTGAATTCTAGGGCACAGTTAGTGCATGTAAACTCCCAAATGCTGATTTTCATAAATTTCTGCTCTCAGCAGCAAAGACAAAGGTGATGGATCATCCCTCTATGACTGGAACACACTGGGAGCCATGGCTTTGGCATATGCTTAACTGGAACAATCGTGATGCTTTTGAATCATCTTCAAAATCTGTCAGAAATTAAGATCGTTGAACTTCAATATTTCTATCCTTACTATAAATTCAGTTTTACTTCCTGTAATATATTCTGAGAGGACTTTTACAAAGAACAAGGTTTTGATTATACAGTTTATCATATCAAGGAAATTCACGACATAATTACAGTCATTAATTATCAGTAATTAATTTTAAATAGTTTCCTGTTCTTTATTAAAGAGGTACTGTTGTTACACTATATGTTTCCTTCTTCTAATGCAATTGATTTTGACTGTCTTGTCATTAAAATGCATATTTCTAGACTTATTACCCAAAAAGGAAGACTCTTTTTTTAAAAAGAAAAAATGTAACCAACCATTCTGATTGCCAGAATTTGAATCAGCTACAATATGCTGTATGCTATAACTTGATGAAGTCCATGAGCCAGGAGCTGCAACAAATAGAAACACAAGCTGAGTCATGAGAGAGGGCTGAAGTGGTTTAAGAATCCTTTATTTTCAAAAAAAATTAAGCCTACTTCTAATTTCCTGACTAAAGCCATTATGATTTGTAGATGGATGGCAGAGCTGGCTTGTAAAGCCAGGGTGATTTGTAGATAGATGGCAGATCTGGCTTGATATTAAATACATCAGGGAGGAAATTAGGTTGGAAAAATCAATGGCTGGTTATGAATACTAAAATCCAAATACAACTTCTGAGGAATAGAGACAGGAGGCAAGCTTCCAAAACTGCCCCATTAAGAACTTCTGGACCTAGACTTGTCTTTATTTAAACAGCCAGAGAAATATGCCTGCTCCTGTCTTTGGCAGAGCCAGCAGCAATGTCCACTGGTTATTTAAATTAATTCCAAATGTGCAATTCCTTTAAAATATACATTCACTTTAAAGAATAAGCAGATATACAAAAATTAGATCTGTCTTTGTACTTATAAGAATGGAAAGTAGGAATAGTTTTGTTAATCCCAGGTATTATTTAGCAGATAAAGTAAAACTTACATTTGATCAGTAACATCAGAAAAAAAAATATGGAAAAATGGCACACCAAAAGACCCATCAAACCACCTCATGTGCACAACAGCAAAGCATTACTGCATTGTGTTGGGACTGCCAGAAGCACGCTGGCCCCGCTACAACTGTTGTGTACTGTAAATGTGTGTTACTGTACTCTAAGTTTGGTTATCAGTACCTAGATTTGTAAAGTGCAGTTTGTGCTCAGCAGCTGGTAGAGATGCACTCACCTGGCCCCAAAAGGCCCACAGAGTAAACCAGAATATGAGCTAAGGCATTCCATGAGGTAAAACTGTGACCAGCTCCAGGAAGGTAAGCCTTATTCCAAATTGTCCTTGCTTGCTTCAGAAAATGAAGTAAAACTATCCTAACTGCTGGTAACAACTACCTGAGACACAAGGATATGATTAAACCTCCAGCAGCAAATTAGATTCTGGATTAGTGGGGGAAAACCCTCCCCTTTGTCCCTCCTCTCCAAGTGTTTCTCCCAGAAAGTGAAGCCTCTCTGTCTTTTTCACTGTCTCTCTGAATATGCATTCCCTCCTCCAAATTTTAAAACCCACTCTGCTCCACATCTACTGAGAGACCCCTAAGTTTAATGAACTTCTGCTCCCTTCCAGTATTTAGAGAACATAAAAGGAATCAAGAAACCAACACTCAACTCTGTGTTACTCAACTTCTCTAAGTGCAAAGCTCATTGCAGAAATTGAATGCACCATCACAAGGATTCAGAATCACCAAGCACCCAGCGACACATGACAACTCGTAACAACAATGTTAGAAACTGAGAAAAAAAGTGGAATCTGTCATATCTGAAATATTGTGTCTATATTCAGCATTAGCATTTCATTTTGGTTGCAAAACAGTATTTTGCAAATGTGTTTTTAAATGACTGTATACTGTGGTTATTTCTGTTAAAATATGCTCAAAACTCTGTATCATTTATGATTAATGCATTATTGCCTCCATGAGAACACAGATGTTGTGAATGACTAAAAATAATAACCAATATTTACCAAGTGCAACTAAATGTTAGTTTGAAAAGCATGGGGTAATAAAATGTCAAAGACCAAGACCTGTTGCTTTTATGAAATAATGCTTACATAAAAATGTGGATTTGCTGTTCTGCAGAACATAGATCTGTGCCTGTACGCCAGATAACAGCTTCCCATTTATAATCACTTGTTTGTAGAAAAAGATTTTGTCAAGCTTTTGAATTCATTTGACAGACTTATTGTCTAATGATATATTCTTCGACTGAAATTGATTAGCGAATCTATCACATTCATACAATCATTTAATCAGCTCAAAAGAAGAGTTTTCCTTCATCTTTCATCATAATGTTCAACCAAAAAAAAAAGGTTGCTAAGCCAAAATTAGACTAGACATGTTAAAACTTATAGAAACTCCAAATCTTAAAAAACCCCCCAACTAGATATATAGATAACTCCCAGATAATTAAGATGCACAATGGTTAATAATTCAAATTGGATGTGTCAAATTCTGCTTAAATTTATGTATGAAAAGAAGTAAAGAAACACTGCAAAGTAAATTAAAAGTTTTTGATGCCAATATTGCTTGTGAAAATTAAAGTAGTCATTAGATGGAGACTGACTCTTAGGTTAAATGTGAATGGAAAAAACTCTATGAGATTCCATTTCCATCACTAAAAGCTCCAGCACCAACTCAGTAAAATCAGTTTACCAGGTAAAATGTAGCATCCAGTACACTGGAACACTGAGAAGCAATGAAACACAATAGTGTGGGCCTTGAAAAAACTCTTCATTTTCATTTTCTGATCTTTCTTTAGAGCATTATAAAAATTATAAAGGAATGTTTTAAGCCCATGCCTGGAAAACATTTCAAGCAGCCATCTACTGTTCTGCTGGGCCTCACCATCAGTCCTGACAGGTTTCTGTTCTGCAAGTCTCCATCGCTGCCACTCCACAACTAACAAAGGCAATCATTTCCCACATCAGGACTCTCATTTTTGCACCAACAGTAATCATCCTCATTCCCAAAATCAGTTTTCCTTGCAGAAATCTATAATTATTTCCCATCCTATTCATTGTGAAGATGGAGAATGGCTCATTCCCTTTGGATTTGCAGCAGCATTTTATATCCTTGAAGAGATGTCCCCCTTCAGTCTTCCCCAATTCTTTCCATTTTTCTTTGTAAAGCTTCTATTTGTATACCAAACAGTTCTCTTTCCTTTTCTGTAGAATCTCCCTTTTTGTCTGTATCAGTCTTGAGCTGCAGTGTGCAAACAACCACACTGCAGCTGAGGCTTGCTCAGGAACTCACAAAAGTTGCCTCATGCATCTGGCAGGGTGCAGGTTAGTGTGTATCAGTCTCACAGTCTCACAGCCTCACCAGGATCACGTTTCCCTAGAGTGCTTATGACACTGCCTTTCAGCCATGGCAAAATGAGCAAATTTGCCACTTTAGACAAACTAAAGCCACATTCAGGTCATGATCCACCGGAAGCCCACTACTGCTTCCTGCAGAACTCGATACCCAGCTGTTCTAGCTTGCCTCCCACAGAGCATAACCATCAGACTTCATCCATCATCTTCAGAGTATTTCTCTAATTTTCCAATATAATTTTTGGATTCAATTTCCATCCTCCAACACATCCAAATTTTCTCCCAGATGTGTTCCAGATTTAAAAAGCTGTCACATTATTCAGTCCTCCAGCTAATTCATTATAAAAATGAGTAAATGCACACAGAAAATAACCAGACCCAAGACAAGTAACTGAACAGCACTGTTCAACATTGCCCTCCATTTTGAATCTGGACCACCAAGCAACTCTCTGGGTTTGGATTTCCAAGTAACTTCAGCTACATTGTGCTCCCCCCAGAGGATACTAAAATTATTTTCCTTAAAAGATCTGCTAAATCATTCTGTTGTTTTTTTTTTTTCAATTGGACCAGCCTTTCAGAAAAAGTACTTTAGGAGTTTTCTATGACAGTTGAAAACTATCTTTGTGAAATACCTTGGCTCCTTTACTGCAAATTTTGGAGATTTTTTGTTTGCCTGGGAGGATAAGGTTGTTTCTGCTCTGGAAAGTAAGAACCTTTCCAGAGATCAGAGATGCTATATTTTTTTGGCTGTCCTCATTCAAACTACCTCTGACTTTAATACTAATCAGCTAGAATTTACCTAGCAGGTACAATCATATCTAAAAACTATCTGTCCCCAAAATCTTTGTTCTCTATTATTAAGTAAAAGAAGAGACAATTTGATTTAAAGAATGTGACTGATTTGTTCCCTACTGTACTCCTTTCCCAGCTCAGCCCCTTCAGCCCCTCTCATCACCACCGTGTGCCTTGGGTTACCCTGTCCCCTGCTTACCAACAGCTTCACTCAGGCCTTAAATCTGGCAGTTCATAGTGAACATCCCACCAGTAGTGCTCATCATGGCTCTCCTTTCTAGCTGTAACCCAAGGATCAGAGGTTTTCCATCCCCCTTGATCTCTGCCTTGGAAGGAGCATAGGCAGATTTCATACACAGAGCCACGCCTCTTTCCTTGAAGGACTCTTTTTTCCTTTTTTTTCAAGATTTTGTCTTTGCTGAATAAGTTCTTCAAGTATTAGTATAGCTGTCACATAAATTACTTCACAAAACCAAAAATTCTCTACTTTGCGTAGGCCTAACAAAGACATCAAAGGTGATCTAAAACTTTTCTACTATTATTCTCTGTCTCTTTGAGCTTATCGTTTAAAAAAATGTATAAAATTTCTGATTTTTGACTCTGGCCAAGAAGCATCACCACTTACTTGCAGATTCTTATCATCCCTTCATAGACCTTAATTTAAAACCCTGCACTGGTGTGAGGAAGCTCATGAACATTGGAGTAATTTCCAAGCTGAACCAGTAATTTCCAAGCTGGTGCTCCGCCAGAAGACCAAATAAAAATAAGGATTTAAGATGAAGCATTATCACTTTACCTGGTTACTCATTATTTGTTACTTCTTTCTGCTTTATCAAACCTGACATATGCATGAAAGAAAAATGCTATAACCCACAGAAATGAGACAAAGTTAGAAGGAACTCAGTGGTCAGAATCCCCAGGCACCACATGCTTTATAAGATTCCTTTACAAGTTACACCAGCATGATTTTATTTACATCACTTCTGCATTTAGTTAATCACTGTAGGAATTCATTACATCCCTTTCTTGTTAAAAGCAGAGGAAGAATAAGAAATTTTATGTTCCGGAAAAAGTTTGCAAAGTGTGTATGTAGATATTTGCTGATATCAACTGAAAAAATGAGGTTTTCCTATATAAGGCACATGAAAAGATTTATTGACACTAAGTAGTTAGGACAAAAATATTGATTCAGTGCACCACAAGCAAGTTTAACCTCCTACTACATTACACTTACACAATGCCTGTAAAGACATATGTGATAAGCTCTGCACATAAATTATTTTCCCATTACTTTTATCAAGTTTTTTTAAGCAAAGATCATAATGGAATAATTATGTTATTGGTTGAAACAACAATTTCACCTAGTTCAGAGACTCCACAGATGGAGCCAAGATGGATGTCAGACTTTTAATAGAAACTCATGGACAGAAAACCCCATCTTAAAAGGTTGCAAGCAGAAAGTTGTCTTCTTTTCATAAATTGTTAAGTTCAAGACAGGAGAACCACCCCCACACATATTTCCAGTTCTCAAAAGCCCCAAATAAACCTGCCTCAGCCTTCAAATCTTCCAACAGGAAGACTTTAAAGAAAAATTCTTGTCTTTCATTGACTTGAATCAAACAAAATTTTGAAGAGTAACAGCTTAATTAAGCTTCTGGAACACAAAATTGTCAATTATATTTCTAAGTCCATTAATGCCTTGGGGAGAATGCACAGTATATGCAAAAATATAGCAAAACCAACAACAATTTAAAATTAAGTCAGAATGAAATAAAGCCAAATAATTTTGTAGCAAAGTAACCCTGAAAGTCTGCACACAGGTAAGGCAAATGGAAAACCAGAACTTTCTCCATATTCCTCCTTCCTCCTTCCATTCAAATCAGAGATTGATTTTTTTTTTTAATAGGAACATCTTTACTTTACATATTGCCTTTTCCTCACATAAGAAACTGGCATGGGGCTGCCAGAGAAAATATTCATGCCTGAGGCTAGAGAGTGAAGGCAGCAGCCCCACCATGAAGGCCCTGGACAGGTGGTCTGTGCCCCAACTGGCAGAAACACCTCCCAGGGCCCTGAAATCCCAGCCACGGCAGAGCCCCCATCCCCACAGCAGTGTCTCTGCGCTGTCCAAAGTCAACTTGAGAGGTTTTTAAATTCTGTTTCTTATGCAATTATACTTGCTTGTCAACCAGGAGAGAAGATCACCATCATCTTTTCCATGTTGCTTTCTTTGGATTTGTTTTGGTTGGGGGTTTTTTAGGTAATGGTATGAAAACATAGCACATGGGTTATTTAACAAAACAAACAACCCTACTATAGCAACTGCTCCACAGCTAAAGAGCAAAGAGTTCACATTCATTTTCTTCTTCTTGTCCTGCTTTGAATAAAAGCTACAACCACTAAATCTGATGACGAAAATCAGAGTAAACCAACAAACCGAACTTAAGCTGATTACGCCAACCTAATTTTCACCAGCTGAGGATATAGCCTCAGTAACTTTTACTGCTTTAAATAATCAGAGAAGTAACTTATTTATATACACATATTTATCATCCACTTTGTCTGTACTTCATGACCTCAAGCTGTTATATGAAATCCATTTTTTTAGATTATTCTGGTACCATCACTAAAGATTAAAAGTATGACCAGTATTTCCCTGTCTCTTAAAAGCCTACTTAGACAGGTAGACTTTGTGAGCAGAAACATAATTTATCCGGTACAACTATTGATTTTTTTTCATCTTGCTCCACCCTGTGAAAGACAACATGTGAATCATACGTACAAACAGTGGTATTTTTTGGCACAATCACAGCATGCCTTGAGCTATTTTAACCACACCCCTCATGGGGTAGAGTTGTTTCCCAGCAGGACATTATAAAACAAAACAAGATTATGTTACTGAAATCAACTTCAGTAAAACAGAAAACATTTTGTGCCTCAGTGATCCAAAGAACATGGCAGTTTATGAACACTGCAGCCTGCTGTGGCTTGCTCTATCACTGCTTCAAAATCACAATTACTGCCCATCAAAATAGCAATCTGCAGGAGCCTAGAATCTCTGCAATGTCTCATGTCAAGTACTTTATGCAGCACTTCACAGCACTCTGGGTTTGATACCTTCCAAGACAGGTGTTTGCGTCAGTAGTGTTGCCTCTTAATTACTCATCCTTTCCCTTCTCTGGATGGATCATAGGGGCTAGTGGCTTTACCTGACCCTGTCACAGGGTCAAAGTTTCAGGTTTCTGAAACTGAGTCAGGATGCTCTTTAGAGGAAATCTTGGTATTTCACAACAAGAAGCGGATTTCTCCACTTTAGAGGCACACAGCAGCATCTAGAATAGAAGAAAACTGGGCTGTCATTCTTTTGAAGTTTCCCAGAAAACCTGCTTCCTTGATTTCCTACTACAGCAACACAGCAGGGTGACTTGTCTTGCTGTCACCAGCCTGCTCCACTATTTGACCTCTTCTATCCTACAAGCACAACGTGTCCTCAATGCTTCCAATGGCAGTGCCGGTGTCCCCAGCACAGTCACTCATCCTTTGGTACATGATGCACTCTGGCACAAGCCCCAAGACTCACAGGAAAAGGACACAGCAAAAGGAAGAGGTGAGGGCTCTGCTCAAAGACAAGGACAACTGAAGAGGCCTCATGCAGACTGTCACACTGCGGCCGAGAAAAGAAACACCTGGAAGCTCTGCACACCCCTAAATGGAGGAACCAGGGACAAAAAGTTGAAGCAGTGCTTAAACAAAGGCTTAAGAAGAGCTTTGTGCTGGTTTTTAGGTATGAAGTATCTGTTCCTTGTGGCCAAGGTAAGCCACAGATGGGGCCAATTACACCTTTTTTCTCTGAATTTGTTACTTTCTTTTTCCCTTACTCCAGTTCCCTCCTGCTGCTTTGGCGTATCTGCCTTTAAATCCTACTGATTTCAAGCTAATATTGCCTACTCTCTCAGTTTTGCAACATTCAGTATTTCATAACTCTGAGCAAACTTTTATATGCTAGAATCAGGTGATTTTGTGAGTAGGTCAACTTTTGATTTACAGGTAATAGGAAAAAGCCTCATAAGTACAGAGAAAAGCTGAAAATACATGCCCTAAAAAAGCTAAAAAAAAAACTGCATTAGAAAGAACAGGATGTTTCTTAAAGGTCCGACAAGTTACAGGGTTGATTTTGAGGTATTTATTAGTTTTTTAATGTTTTTCAGTGCCTATATTTTCCCTGCACAGTCTTCTGCCTCATTTCTGATCCACCCAGCCTCATTTGAAAAAAACAGCTTAAGAGCAGGAAATACACAAATTGAAGTTTCTTTTCTGTCCTACCCTCTTTTCTATTTTTCAGTTTTGATCGCTTCAAACGCAAGCTCATATGATAACTTTCACACATCCTTCCTAGTACTATGACAGTAGCATGTTGAAACTTAAATCACAAATAATTAGCATTTTAATCAGAAACAAACAAGGCAGAATAAGAAAATTTAAAATAAAAAACAAAAGGAGGGACCTTGCAATAATAATACACATTTTGCTGTTTCTGCACTGAGAGCAAATACATGCAGGGATGTTTCTTTCACTGGAAAGTAGAGGCTATGTCCTGCCTCAGACTGAAGGACCTGCTGGACTGACCCTGCCAGCTTTCATTTTATGACCTTTACAGAACAGAGGCTCATGAGTGTTGCAATAACTAAGTTTCATCTACTGAAACTATGGAACATTTTTTCACATTCCCCTAGATACAAGGATAAACCAATGATATTGCTTGTTAAAGCCACTGGAATCCTCTTTTTATATGAGAAACGTTAATTCTTCTTAAAATTATGCTTTACATGCAGATGAGTTTTCACAGCAGAGTTCATTAATGAGGATGCTTTTTTTCTTTTCAAGCAGTTACTGTCAATTGCAAAGTTTCTGAAATTACAGATGACATCAATTTTGCATTTTTATTCCTAAGATTTTATATAACATACGGCTGAATGCTGTTTTGGCAGTCATAAAGCATGGGTTCAGATTTCATCATCTCTTTGTAATCACTGACTATTAAAGTCATGATTGTTGTATTCCAAACAAGTCTATTCACACATATGCTGTGTGCATGATTCTGCAAATTCTCTCCTTTGGTACATTTTGGTCCACCTTCAGCAGAAATAACTACTGCCTCCAGAGGAGACATGCTCAGTTTTGCAGAAATGTCATCATCTCCATAATGATCCTGAGGATCAGCCCTGGAATGCCATCCTGCACCTTGGTACATCACAGCATTAATGGGTTCCACACAATAATTGCTGAGTCTTCAGGCTAAAAGCTACTTATTGCTTTTCTTTCAGCTCATTCCCTTCTTATGCCTGGATCCACGTTTGTGCAAAACAGCACCATTTATGTCTGGAGCTCATTCCCCTTTGTTTCATTGCCTGCCTCGATAGCACCTGGGACATTCATGGTGCCATGCAAACAAGAGATAATAATGCATCACATTCATTTGCTTTGGTAAAACACACGATGCATTCTCCTCATCCCAGATGCAATGATGCGTCCCTGAACAGTTGAAATCATGTGGTTTTGGTTAGATAAACTCTATCAAAGACAGCCAATTACTTCAAGATCTATTTGTGGGAAGCATGTTTTTAATCACAGCTTTTAGAAGCCCAAATGATGGTGTTAAATAATAGACAGAGACAAAGCAATATTGATTGCCCAGGCTGATGTAAAAAAAACATTAATCCATTTGAGAATCTGAAGGTCATTTTATATTGTTATATATTATACTATGTCACTTTTTTTTATTTACAAAATATTTAGATGTGACCACTTTGATATTTATTACAAAAAATAATAAAAGAGCTGAAAGAACCTTAAGAAGTCATCCCATTTATGCCCCAGAACTTGATACAAAGTCAAGTATAACTATGCTATCCGTGCAAGATATTTGCCTAACCTATAATTAAAATTCTGCTGTTAAGGGCATTTCACAGCCTCCACCTGTAGCCTTTTTTAGTTCTTAAATATCCATATAATTAATATTTACTTGATCTAAATCAGCTTTTCTTAAAATTGCCTTTTTTGTAGCCTTTTGATTCTTAGAAACTACAGAAACATCTTCCTCCAGCCTCTCTTTTCTGTGCTAAACAAATATAATAACTCTTTCTTATCAAGCATTTTATAAGTCTTGCATGTACTGTGTGATGCATTTTACATAAATGTATATTTAAGATCAACTCTGAAATTATAAGAGGGCAATAGTGTGTTTTTAACTTGCTGAAACAAAATAATTTTTTAATATTCTAATTTTTATTACCTAGGTACGTTGTTGCAAAATTCTGCAAATAGTTGGCCTTTCTGAGTCAGTAGTTTCCAATGAAAAATAAAGCACCAGAAGAAAATAAAATCCACAGGACTTTTTCTCTATTGACAATATTTAAAAGGCCCAAGCATATCCTCAGATATAGATTATTTACTAAAATTAAGTATTATTTTTTGCAAGCATTAAAAGTTTGACGCTGCATCAGGCAATAATTGATTCAGACTCATATGTTGCCAAAATTGTAATTGCAGTCCTAGATCTTGGTTTCATTAGTGCTAGATCACATAGCTCTTTCTAAAGGAAATTACCTTTTCTTCCCAACCAGTCCCTTACCAAAGACACTATTGCTTACAAAAGGTTTACAGGATTTCCCTCAGATTCAACTTTAGTCATTTCTTTCACCAAAACAAAAGTTTGCCTCTGAGCAGCTTTCTTTCACAAATCTGAATTCTCACTAGTAGAATTTTACCAAGAAAAAAGCCATCACTACAAACTTCTTGTCTACTACACATAAACCATACTTTATGTGATCCTCTTTCTTTGTGGAGCCAGAGTGGAAAAAAGAAGAACTGGGTAATTTTAGGTGAATTGGCTCAATGGACAAAAAGTCTGGAACACTTATTAAAAATTGTTTGTGAGTGCTGGGACGGCAGCAGGGAGGTTAACAGCAGCCACTGTGTTAAGTCAAGAGCAAACATCAAATCTGTCTAGTTTCCTTTCTAGACAGACTGTATGGAGCAGGAAAGAAGGAATAAATGTCATGTTCCTTGGTATTAGTAAAGCTTTTGACAGTTTTGCATGACATTCTCATAGGGAAGCTTCAGAAATATGATGCAAGTGAAATTACTATGAGACAGATGTAAAATTAAGTAGATAACTGACACAGAACCAAGAGGGACTGCAGGTAACATTGACAAGCAGGATTAGAGTTTGAAATAATCTTGACAGAGGAAAAAAGATGACAGAATTCCAAAGTGAGACATCCAAGAGTCAGTGTGTGGGCAGGGGACCTGATCTGTGAGGATCCAAGTGCCTGCCCAGGCACCCGCACTGCAGGGCAGAGGCTGGAGCTGCTGCGGGCCCCCAAACCGAGGGGGAACCGCGAGCAGCGCAAACGCTCCTTCAGGAGGCACCGGACAAACAAACCTTCCCAAGCACAGCCTGGCATTCCTCCCGCCTCCCCCAACATGATTAACAGTTGCCTGTCTACACTATTCACACAAGTTCTTGTCATTTTAATACTCTACAGAGACCTTATGAAAAAAATTATGAGCCCTTTCTTTACCTGCAGCAGCAGTTCCAGTGGGGCAATTCTCCATTTCTCTTCCCTAACTCTGAAGAGAGTCCTTCAGCCTCTGGAAATGTATCGCTTGTATGAATGACAGAAACTCTTTCAATAGTTACTCATTCACATTCATTTTTATGATCGAGTCCAGAGGAATTAAAAATTTATCACAAAGCTAAGAAAATAAAATTACTGTATTTTGTTTGTCTAAGTTGGTCATAAAATCTGACCAAGCGAATTAGACCCCAGATATGAAGTAATTAGGAAAAAAAAGGATGTCCTATTTGTCATTTGAAGAGAGCAAGGTATAAAGAAAAGCTTATGTCTCATTTCAGGTTAGGCAACAAAGGCTAAAATTCAAGCTTTTCTTGCAAAGTTTATGTAGTTCCTTTGACCTATTATGTAAAGTGACCCAATTTAAGTGAAAAAGCACTGAAAAATTTAGTATGGGTCAGACTTTCATATCTTTTTTTGTTCCTCTTGTTTGCTATATTTCAGTCATCTCCCTTTTAAATCTGATCTTCTCAAGTGGGTCAGATAAAGTATATATGTTGCACTCAGGTTCCTGTGGGCTGATTCAATGTGACTCTAAATCAACAAGTCTGAGTCACTGCCTATGTAATCCTCTTCCAAATGCCTTTACAGGGCTAGGAAAGTGGTACAGAAAGCTAGAAACTGGATCTCACTACCCTGCAGGTAGTGTGTCTCTATGCTCACCTTCTTCTGGGGCAGCAAGGGGCATCCCTTTGTCAGTGTGCCCAGGAGGAAATGTGTGTGGGTCTGATGATGTTTGCCTGAAGCACAAAAACCTGATGGGCTATGCAAGAGAAGAGCTCTGACTCAGCTTTCCTGTTTATTCTTTTCTAGGTACCTGATTTATTATAGCATGACTTGAACTTGGCTGTCCACTAAGGCAGAGAGCAGGAACAACTTTAGAGCTGGGATCCAAATAGATGTGATGCCTAAAGAAAAAAAGTTAAAACTACATCTGAAGAGTGAGGTTCAGCAGGAAAATCTTTCATTTCATACCCACTGAGCAGGACTGGCCAGAATATCCCTAAGTGCCAACAAACACTCAAACACCCTTGCAGCTGGCACTGTGGGCTGTTGGAGTCAGACACCTGAACTGTGTGAGATTCGGTCATCTTAACACACTTGTACTTGAGTTTTTTAATAGATTTTCCCAGGATCATTTGGCTCCTTGCTGAATATTCTCAACACAGAAAAAAAAATCCCTTTTTTTCTTGTCTTTTTAATGATATCCAGTTTTTCCCTGCTATTGGAATGAATGGCTCATATTGTAAAGCATGACTTTACTCTCTTTCTTCATGCTGAGCAATGTCTTTTTCCTTTAACACTGTTGAACACAGAGTATCAGTACTCGTTATCATTGGTAAGGCAGCAGGATTTAGCTCTTGGTCAAGATACTTTCAAAAACACACCAGATCAAAAATCAGTCCCAGCACAGACTGCAGTTTAGTAACATCAATTTCAGAAATGCTCTGACCCCTGGAAGTCACATAAATTGTCAGGTCATATAGTTTGGCTAAATAATTGTTTAAGAGTGACTTTGTCTAAAACACAAATGATGCTCAGCAGTTCCGCAGTCATTTTCAGCTGCTGAAATGGCTGCCTGTTAATGACAGTTGTCTTACTCAACTGCATTTGAATGAAGACCTCAGACAGTAAAAGAAAATAAATTTTAAAAACTATACCACATTATTTCCTTCAGAAAACTCTGGAGTTTTGATGTCTGCTGATGCTATACATTTAATCGAATAGAATTTGGTCATAGAAAAGATGAAAAATTTTGTAAGCTGTGTTGACATTTTGCAGTTGGTGGGAAGGATACTTCAATAAAATCGGATTCGAGCACTGGAAATCAATAAAGAATGTGAGCAGAATGAGAATTCTACATTGCAGAGAAGTACCTCTGATTTCTATTGAAAGTGGAAGAGGGATCATTATTCTGAGCATGATACTGTTATACTGCAACTTCATCCACCATGGGCTCCTCAAGGTGGCCTCTGACTTGCTTTGAATTTGTGCAGGTAAAAGATTTCCCTGCAAGGACCAAATGAATGTCACAGAAGACCTCACAAGTACAGAGTTCTTACATAGGTAAGAACTAAATAGTGAGAGAAAGTAGAAGTAGCTTAAAAAAACCCCTTCCAGTACTTAATACAAAAACACAGAATACATTTCTCAAAGCAAGAAAAGCTTTTTATGTTGTAACAGTCTTGCTGTCTCAGTAGGGCAGCTGGACACAGTCCCAAAACCCAGACAAAAGTACCTCCTCAAGCCTTCTGTACCATAATAAAGTTTTTTGATATCTGTGGATATCACAGAGGAAGTGTGACAATTTCACAGCTCCTAACAATTCCTACTGACAAATCTGCATGCAGCATCCAGAGCAAAAACTTCTGCTCTCTTTGCTGGAGCAGGGCAGGGTACAGAGAGGGTAACAGTTGTTACTACTGGAATAAAATTAAAAAAGGAAAAAAGTGAACCGTATATTTCAGCAGAACAATAATTGAAGTAGAAAACATAGAAATATCTCTCCTAATGGACTATGCAAGAAGGAACAGTTTTCCAGTATATGTGAAGTTTCCAAAGGGATCTTCATCCTTTTGCGCTTCTTTCAAAGCTGGACTACATTTGAGGTGTCATAGTTTGTTTCCATGAGCATTTAAATTCCAGTAACATAACAAAGTTTCATCTACTTGGAATAAGTAAATAAAATTCTCAACCATACGTTAAATACTGGGCTTCAAAGCATAGGTAAACTAAAATATGGACCCAAGGATTGGTAAGATCTTCCTTTATTTCAATCATGCAAGAGCTTGCATGTGAACCATGATATTTCACTCTTTTACCCAAACAAAAGGCTTCCCAGTGATATTCAATTGCCATTTAATGAACTGAATGACCAAAGACCAAACAGTGCTAGTATGCACAGAAGGTATGAGTGTTGTGGTTGGCTCGTGCGGGGAAGAGATGATGTTGAGTCTAGTTCAGAAGGCTGAATATTTTATTATTATTATAACTATATTTCAATACATTAGTATATATCTAAAGAGGAGCTCTTAAAACTACATCTTACTTCTAGCTATTATATCTAACTACTGTCTTTGTAACTAACTCGTGACTCCCTCTCTGGAGGGAGTCCAGACACAGGTGCATACTATTGGCCATCAGGGCCAAACAATCTTCACTAGTGTTTAATTAACTAATGATTCTAGGTAAACAATTTTCTAATGCATTCTACATGGAAAAACAAGGGACAGGAATAGAAATTGTTTTCTTTTCCGTCCTCTTTCTGCTCTTCTATGAAATTATCTTCACAGAGCAGAGATGTGGGCACTACATATGAGAAAATAAGAACTCATCCAATAAAACAGCAAAATGATGTGCTGGAAACTATGGGGTTTTTCCATAAAGCTTCTGAAGAGCCTTTTCACTTTTAAATGGCTTACACCAGTGAAATGCAACCTTTGACCTTTATGTGTTTGCTGCCCATGTTTCAAGGCACGAAGTAGCATTAAAAACATCAGCACCAAGCCCATTTTCAGCAAAGCACGCATCTGTTTCTGTGAGCAAGCTTAAGCCACCAACACTTTGTGCTTGTCCAAAACTGTCTCTCCTTCTCAGCAGGCCACTAATGATTATTCCCTAATTCCACGAAACCCTTAGGAGTTTATTAACTCACTGGCAGGTTGAATGCCTCTTTTTACAAAGGAAGCCCCCAAAACTGCCTGTCATACGAATCCTATTTTTGCTGTGAAGTTTAAAGCGTCAGTCATACTCAGTCAGCTGTGGAACACCTGTACACGTGGTCAGTTCTGACAGAGCCATGCCAGTGACTTTGTGGTGATAATGGTCTTGAGCCTATGAGCTTCTCAATCCCAGGCTTACACAGCAAACAGCAGTTAAATGGTGTTTGTTGTAAATATAGTAGTATATAATATTCTTCCTGTGACTAAGGACTAAATGTAAGAAGGGTTATTCAGTTTTCATTGCAATGGAAACCAGTCAGTATCAAAATAACTGTATTAAACTTTCCTTGCTGAAACTTTACTCTCTTTAAAACAGTCCCATATAAGTTCTGAAAACAATCCATTGAAGCATGAGCCATGACCCAGCACCACACACTCTCCTCCACTTCTATTATATTTCCAGCTTACATCAGTGAGAAGGCTGTAAGTTTGATACCAGTCATTTATAAAATACACACCACTTGGTAATACTTGACTGAGTCAGGTTCTTCTGACAATAATTTTCGTACAAGTTCACACAGACCTTACTAACTAAAGCAGTTCTGGATTTCTAGAGGTTCAGCTGAGAGCTAAATTTGACCAAAGTCTCAGCAGGACTCCTAGCAGAACTGCACCCTTTTTGCTAGATATAGGATCAAGAACAAATGTGTTAGAACATAACCCTGTAGATGGAAAAACTTCCCTTCAAAATTAGGCAAATATTTGCCTTATACCCACTATAAATCATAGATCCTTCAGATGTCTTAAAAAAGATTGGATAGATTCAAATCTGCTAACAGTTCATCAGATACCATTCTTACCATATTGTTGTTCTCAAAGGACCTGTCAAATGATTCTTAGAGAATATTTTCTGAAGCCAAATTTACCTCAGGGATTATAGTTTTCTGTCAACACATTATATAATTTGTTTTCAGAACTGTTCTATTCAAGGGCAGAACCAGAGCATATGCTGTAGCATACCTCCCCCATGTACTGCTCTACTGCTCCTTCCAGTTGGTGGCTTTCACAGAAATTAATTTAGCAAGTATATAGTAAAAATCTGGACAAAATAAGATTTACTGGATTATGGCCAAATATCTAGATATAGCACTGCTTTATCCCTATTCAGTAACTAACACATACTTGACAATCAATCTGATACCTTCTCCTGTTAGAATTTATGAAGGCCAAACCTTTAAAAGTTTTTGGATGTGAGATATCTGATATCTGCCTGATTCCTGCCCCAGTTACTACAATCCATCTGGTAGTTTATCTAAAAAGAAGAAAAAAACCTTTATAATTGCAATGTTTTTTCCTTACATTCCAGCAAATTGCTACACAAATATTACATTGAAAATGGACACATCTTGAAATTCAGATATCAACACCTGAAAATATGGCCTTTTTTAGTTTGTTCATTTTTCTTTAAACCCTGTCCTTACAAGGCAAATATCTCTAAAGATCAGGCCCAAATCAATGCCCCATCTCAAATGCTAATTTAGTCACATTTTCTTTAACAGGTCAGCTAGTCATCTGATAGCTCCAACCCAAGAAATTAAAATCTGAAATGCTATCATATTATGGCTTCCCCTTACTACTGCCTCTCTGGATTCTCTCTTTCTCCATTTATTCCTTCACAGTCTCAATTCTATTTGTCTTCAAATATCTGTGGTGTTTCCACAAGGTTCTTTTTGTCTTCAGCCCTTACTCCTGCTGGTTTGATCATAAGTGCTAGTTTAGTTATTCTCTTGATACTGACAATCCAAAGCCAGGGATATAAGGGCTCAGTAGTACAAAAGACAACCTCAAATCTTAATCACTGAAGTCTCAACCAAGTTCTAGCTGTCAGATGAAGCTCCCATGAGCTGAGAAGGTACAACAAGAACAACAAACAATGCTGACTTGCATAAGAACTGGGAAAACAACAACAAAATCTGTGAAAAGTAAGTTCCCATAAGTTTATGACATAGTATAACTTAATATATGACAGATTTCTGTTCTCTTTAATTTTTCTTTTATTATATCATCACTGCATATCCATATAAAGCCAAAATACAGAAAATTATTTCAGCAAATTTAATAGGGTTCTGGTGGGACTCACTATCCTTTAGCAAAGAGCCACCCCCTTTCTAGACTCACTGCATTCTCCACGCAGCTTTGGACAGAATTTGGTCCTCTCAGCTTCTGGTTACTCTGACACTCTTTTCATCAGGCTTGCATCCAGCCCACACAGTCAGAATTCTCCTGTGAAAATAATTCCATGTCTGGCACTGTACCCATTGCTCTTTGCACAGTAACATCTCTCTCTCTATTCAGACATGTATTTGAAAACAACATATCTGGCAAGGCAATATAATTAATTTAGTGCTTGGACTCTATTAAGTGCAGCATGTGATATCATTATATAATGCATATAACACAGCAACTTCTAACTTCCAGTCTTGGGCACACCTCTTAGTTCAACAGAAACCTTGCTGTATGTCATGGTGTGTCCTGATTAACTTATTCTCAGCTACTGGCTTCCATTCCTCCCTCACAGTTTCCATGATAAATATACAGGTAAAATATAAAGAAACAACCCTTTAATCCTTGTACCTCAGTCCCAACTATCAGAGTACAACTTTTCTTCCTAAACAGTCAGTCACCAGTTTGCAATGGCAATGTATCATTTGCAAAACATGCCAAAACTTTCAGACTACTATGGGGGCATTTGCTGTCACATCATTTCTTCAGTCTAAACTCAATTTCTTCTTCTTTGAGAAGATTCTTCCATATCAAGCATCCCACTAGGTGTCCCAGGTCATCAGGGCCACAGCCCTGGGTCCCTTCACATGGGAGCAGACTGATATGGGCCCCTGCTGCACACAGGGAGCCAGGGGCCTCCAATAACCTCAAAAACGTTGCCCGTTGCATTCCATCATTCTTATGCACTTCTTTCCCTGTCATACCTTCATGCAAAATTGAAGTCATTATGATCAGATGCCTTGCATAGTTAAGCTATGAAGCCATAGAAATCACTTATGGCATTTCCAATAATAATTTGGGTCTCAAAAATGATCATTATTCAAGTTGTTACCTGCCTATGGCACTCCTTAAAAGCTTCTTTTGCAAGCTTATTATTAAAATGATATCACTAGCTTCTTACCCTAACCTATGCAACAAGTTTATTGTCCCATTATAACTTTCTACAGCTGGCTTCAGAGCCAACGTTTCTGTCAGAAAAGACATAGAAACTGTCTTGGTTAGGAAAAAAAATCAAAATCTTTGTTTAGTGTTTCTTCACAAATGAGATCACTTTATATCTTATTCATTCCGGCTCCTCACTGAGGAAGCCTTGAGAAAGTAATTGTGAACATTATTCCCAGAAAGAAACTTGGGTATTTATTTGGGGGATTCTTTTGGTTTGGAGAAGGGGGGGCAGGGATTAGAGGTTATTTTGTTTTGGAAAGGTTTGTGTTTTGTTTTTACTTTTTAGGTTTTTACTTTTTACTCTTCGAGACAGGGCATTTCATACTTAAATGTTTCATTTGATAGCAGTAATAGGAAAACATGACCAGTCACAACTGAGTGAATGCACCTTGAACAACCTTTTTGTAGTTTGAGCCTGTCACAAACGCTGGTTTCTAACGTGGCAGTAAGCACGAAGACTGCTTTCTATTCTAACCTGAAATTTGTTTTGTGCATGCCTTAGTCCCATTAAAACAACTTGTTTATAAACCACTGAGCATTTGTGATTACTGGGATTTCATTTGACTTTTTCTGTGAAGCAGTCCTTCCTTTGAGATAACAGGATGCTCAAAAAGAAGTTAATTCTCTGCAGCTCAATAGGTGCAGCAGAGAGCTCTTCTCTCTGTTCTGCTTTACCTTTGCATTTTGAACCACACAGTGTGAAGCAGATTTAATTACCAGCTTACATGTCGTCTTCTTGGATTTCTTTTACAGAAGGAGAAAGGTTGGAGGACAGCTGCCCTTGCAAATCCACAAGGGAAAAGAAAGGTAATCTTTTGGTTCATTTTTTGGAAATTAAAGTGTAGTTACTCTTAACATTTTTGTTTTCTTTTTTCCCCTTAAAAACATATTAAATTTATTTGTCAAAATAAGAAAAAACAACCTTCAATCATGTCATGCATGCCATGTATTTTAGTTAGTTAGTTAGTAAGAAAATGAATAAATTTGCCATGCTTTAAATTTTAGGAAGGAAAACCAGAAAGAAGTGTTGGAGAATTTTGAAAATATTATGTTCACAGAGATCATTACCACACTCTTCTTCAGATCCATAACCTATTAGAGGTTCCATTGATTTAGCACACACATAGCTTGATTCCATCATTTATGCACCCACATTACCATTTCTTACTAATTCTTCACTCCACAATTTTGTGTGTCTGCCATGGTTAGATGCTGCTAATAAAACTCAAACGTGAGCATGTATAAGGCACTATTTCTGGATCTTACATCCCCTTAGGAGTAATTCTGATCAGAGTAAATTAAAGAATAATGATTTGCATTACTACAACATTTTTGCATGAAAGTGAAAAGCAGACCACAACAAAACATGCCAACTCTTTAAGGCCAAATTCTAACACGAAAACATTTTGCACTGATCTGTTGTTCACTAATACTGGTTAGAGTTCCAGTCATACTGCCAAGTTTCCCTCAGTAACACATTTTTATTATCCTTTTCTTTCTAGGATAATTTTTAGTGTTTGATGTGGGGGTTTTCTTCATTCTTTTCTCTGGATTTATGTGCAAGAGCAAAATCCTTTGCAGACCCATTCTTTTTTTAGTTTTTCATATTCTGACTTAGAGAGACTGTACCTTACATTGTAGTTTGAGGTGAAAAGAAGTTAATTCATTTCTTGCTTTTTATATTTAATAATTAAATCCATTTACACTACAAGTGTTTCATCATCTAAGATTTTTTTTTAAATAGCTCTTTATTTTTTGCCAATTTTCTCACATCTCTTACTCTGCTTATTTTTGCATATTCAAATCTGTAGAGTCATGTATTGGTGATTGCCACACCCATCAATCTCAGAATTCATAGGACCCCTGGGAGTGTTACTTATTTGTTCCACACAAATTTGCTTTCAGGTCATACTGAGAATTCTTATCAATAGTGCTAGGAGATTCAAGTCACTTCCATGGAAGTGGCATAAACATGATATGCCAAAAATGGGGTTGGCTTTATAAACATTCTGAGGCTGACTTGTACACATTTCACAGTTTGAAGAATTTATAATTCTCAATTTTCTTCTGCCAACATGAATTTTCAATGGTGGGGTTATGCCTTTGAACCAAAAAAGCAGTGGACTGTTTACTTTCAGAAGAATACAAAAGAGGCAGAAAAGTCAGTGTGAAAGAGGTGTGAGGGAGGTTGGGCACGGGAACAAGCTCCTCTGGGAAGTGGCCACATTGCCAAGCCTTTTGGTGCCCAGCAAGCATTCAGACAGTGCTCTCAGATGTTTAACACATTGCCCTGTGTGGACTGCATGAGCCTCATGGGTCCCTTACAAGTGAGGATATTCTTTGCTTCTGTGAACAGACCACTGCTGCTTTGGGCTTTATATGCAAATAAAGTCACATCAGCAGAGTCCAAACCTTGATGACTCATCAGATTACACAAACAAGACAAGGTCAGAACGCAAAAAAAAACCCAAAAACAAACCCTACCAAGAGACAAAGTGTTCAAAAAACACCCCAAACAAATTATGAAACCACACCAAAGTGGAAATTACTAGTTGGGGGATTTTCATAAATTATTAAATAGCAAACCTCCAAATAGCCTAGTTAAGCACTGTTTCTGGCAGAAGTACCTCAGTGTGTTCAAAAGATGTAATCCTAAGTGGCTGACCAACATATGGTGATGGTTTTGTTGGGTTGTTTCGGGGTTTCAGGGGTTTTTTAATCCTTTCTCAAGGATTTTGTTTCCTGTTTCCAACTCAGCTCACTATTTGAAATTCAGTTTATAACTTTGGGATAGGAGCCCAATGATTAGGCTCAGCTAGGAAGTTTTTTGTCATGTATAAACAGCAAGACTAGACAAAAAATAGCAATGACATAAATGTGACATATGACACGAGTTGGATCCAATTAAGAATATTATAAAAATAGCTGTATAGCTGACAAAATGCCCTGAGATAGAGGGGAAATAGCTCATCTAGACCCCTGCATAAAATAAGGCAAATCCAAGAGCAGCCTAGGGATAAGCAGGAGAGGGAAGAGAGAAACTAATTGATTTCTTAGACCCTCCCTTTATATGTCCAGTATTTTTAATTCAGAATTTTCCAAAGAAACAAATTCTGCAAAAGGGTTTCCTGTTGCCAATAATTTACAGTTATTTTATTATATTTATATTTAAATAAACTATGTGGAGTGAAGCCAGTCAGAATAAGATGGGACTCCTAAAAATGAAAACTTGCAATGCTGGATTTCTCCAATGCCAAATTTGGAGATTGATGACTTTGGGGCAGGGGGGAAAAAAAGCCAAAAAACAACACCCTCAGAATTAATATTTTGAAGGCAAATGGAAGCATTCTTAAATGTAAAACTGTTAGCTTTAACAGACTTCTTAAGCTCTTTGAAATTTCTTTTATAAAATTCCTTGAGAGTTACAGACAGAAGCCAAAAAATGCCCTATAGAATTAAAGAAAGGGATTAGTTAGGAATGACTTGAAACAGTTAAAATTGTATTCTAGACTCGGGGAAGGAATTAGTGAATGTATATGGATAGGGTGGAGAACTATTTAATAGGGGTACTTGCTTATACATGATGAAGAACCTTGAAAAATTCCTTGAAAAATCTTTGCCATGTTTGAGAAACAAAAAAACCCAAAAACATTCTGCTTTTGGCATACCTCAAAGTCTTTTTGAATGCTCATCATCCTTCTAAGGCATGGTTTTCAGTAAAGGAGAAGCAATCCTTCACAGTAACTACTTGCAACTTTCTGGAAGCCCCAACTTAGAGGTTCTCTGGGAGCTATGAGATACTGCCAGAAATTCTAACAGTCTGGCAAGAAAACCTAATTAGAGCAATATTGCAGTAGATCATAGTGCTATAGTTTGATTTGGCCAACAACATAGTTTATGAAAGGAAGAATTCTAAATGGATCTGGAGAGGACTAAGCAACAACTTTTGTTTAGATTTCAAAAGGGTAGGTGTAAAAATACAAATCTTGTGATAAGTACTCTGGAATAGCAATATCCTATAGCTCCATAGAATTTTACTTTGAAAAAATAATTCTCATTATTAATAGCATGGCCTATATCTAATGTTCACCAAGCTTTTGCATTCATTGCCTTAGAGAGAATTTTAAACACAGATTATGTGGTCTATGCCTTGTAACAGTTTCTGCATAATGTCCTTGTTCTGCAGGGAATTTCATTAGCATGTGCCCTGATCTTGTCCTCCAAACCCTCATTGCTTTAGACAAGCATGGATTTAATTGAGAGAAAACCAAGCTGTGACTGTGGCTCAGGTGTGAAGGCTGTTTCCCTCAGCAAATTAAATCCAATGTAATGACTGAGCTTTCTTTTCCTCACAGTCCGTTTATGAGAGATTTAATACTGCATATTAATTATTTTGTTGGGCTAGCTTACTATGATATTGTTTTTCCCATCATTTTGTGTGAGATTGATGCACAGATCAAATTGACTGTTTAATGTACTGTGAAGATGATTAACACCTTGAGGATGGATCACAAGGTCACCAATTTTCATGTTACTTCTACTTTAAACCATGGCAAAAAAATGGTAGTCCCTGCTGACAGCATGCTGTGTTTGGCTGAGCCCCACAGGTCTTGCACCAAAGTGTTCTGCAGAAAGGCCTGACAATCTCCCCCATGCCAGTGGGGAGCTCTCAAAGTGACATCAACCCCTAGACTAACATCAAACAACTCATCCCTATTTGTCAGCAGTACCAAAGCAAACATTCAGGGAATATTCAGTTCATAGTACCCAGCCCTAGAATAAACTAAAAAGGTACAAGCCACTTGTCCCCCTCTGAAAAACTGAGAAAGGATGCAGCTCCCTTGGAGATATTCCCCCAGCAGAAATAATGTGAAAAGCCCAAAAAACAGGGGAACATTTCCTGTACGGGAAGTGTGTCAGTAGCATAAAATCTGAGTTGGGCCTGATCGACCCAAGATGTGCTTCACAGTCACTAAATGTAAATGAAAGAGCTAAATATCTCTAATTTACCATATGATGAGTATATTCCATGCTTGTACACGTGCACAGACACACACACACCAAATTCATGAATCTCAAAGTTAGAGCACTATTTCTCCCTTCCAGTCACAGGGAGGGAAGCAATATAACCTTTCTGTTGGGAATTCAAGCAGTAGCTATGCCTGCATGCAAATCCTGTTTATCACTATTGCCATCAAGTTTATGAGCACATAAATTTCCTTTCATAATACTTTTTCATCAAAGATCAATAAGCAGCCAGTAGCAAATCACCTAAAAAGAATGAATTTATAAAATTGACTTGCTGTATTACATCCAGGAAATCATTCTAAAGTTTCCTATACAGCATGCAGATTCTCAGTTCTAAGGAATTTAGTAAATGACAGGAATTTAAGGAAGATCAGCTGTAGTAAATCTACCGAAACTTTTATCCTGATTGAGCCCAACCACTAGTTGTATTTTAAGATCTTCAGTCCACGGATCATATTGTTAAGCATGTTAGAGAAAAGCAGATAGAACCAGCTATTGATAATTATAAATTAAATGGATTTATAATGTCATAAAGTTATACCCCAGTATACAGATATGCACTAAAATGGTAAGAATACAAGAAATTCATTAACTAGTCTATCATCTATCCCCATGGAGTCATAGCATCTAGAAAATTTTGCCACCCACTCGATCATAAACTTACAGTCCAAAGGATATAGTGTTAACCAGTGGCTGGAGAAATCAGCTTCTATTCTGTCCTGTGTGCCCACTTAGCATCAACCATTAATAAACAGTCAGAAGTGTCAGAAATCCTGCTACATGTTTCATGGCCTGTGTGAAGATATATGGTCCTATAAAAAAAGGTGGGACTAAAAAGCACTAAGATCTAGAGAGAATGGGACTGGCAGCTTGGAAAAGCCCCAGGCTGAGTTGCTCCAAGCCAGGCCCTCATAAAACTGCTCTGACCTGAGCTGCTCAGAGAATAACCTGCACTGGGCACAGATGTGCTGTTAAAGATGGAGGCTCAGATGTACCCAGCCAGTTTTAGAGCAGATCCTCAAGTTCTTTCTTCTGTATGGTCAGTTTAAACTGAAATTTAAAAGTTTACATATTTCTGCTCCAGAAACCTGTAGTAAAATAGAAGTCTTCCAATGGAAACAGAAGGAAAATGAGAATGAAGTTAATGTATCCAGAATATCAAATAAAATAATGTATCTTCTCTTCCAAGTCAACACTAAGAAGCAAATATAAACTCTACAGTCTTAAGTGCCTGAAATGGTAACAAATCTGATCATAACCAGAAAGACTGCTAAACTCAACTGTGTTTCTTCCCCACCTCTCTTCACCCACTCTCTCCATTTCCCATTTTCTACATGCATTCTGTATTTGCCACTTTGTAATTCAATCCTTCAGAAAGAGGGAAAAAGGACCTTTTTCTCCCCTAAAAAAAGAAAAAAATAGAAGTCTTTGGTACTTGATTTGCCCCATTTTCCTCAATTCCAAAAAAGGTGTTTGTACCCATCAAATGACACATTCCTAAGAAGCTCAGCAAGAGCTACGGTCCTGACTGACCTCAGTGAATGAAATCCTCAATGAATACAACTGTTCTGGAAAAAAAAAAATTAAAACCAACCAAACCACAAAAAATCTCAAGACTCCCACAAAACAACAATAAAAAACCCTAAAAACTAACAAACAAAAATACCCACAGCAACTTAGACTTCACTGGCTGTGGGGCAGCAGCAGCCATGTTAAATCTGGCATTCCTTCATAAAAACTGACTTTAATTCCTCTGCTAATATAAGTGTCTCAGCACATGGCTTTTTCAAGAAAAGACCAATTTGTTTTAGCTAAAAATATACATTTATGCTTCTGGCAAACTTGCAATGAGCTCCTTATAAGACCACAGTACTCTTACACATTACAGAAAAGTAGTCCTCTCAGGTTAATCCCCTAAACTATGCAAAAGGCTGTTCCTAGTCCTACTAACAAGAACAGCACAGAAGTCGGTTGGAGTGACCTCAACCTTGCACCTCTATTATTCAGAATTCTCTCGTTTCATTGACATTCAGCCTTGATACTGCATGATTGGACTGCATTTTAAATTTTCTGAGAATAACATAGGGCTTTATAAATATATTTATATATATAAAAACACACAAAAAATTATACACTGTATGTACAAAATTGTATATTCTTTTAATGCTCTACATCTTTAAATTACTAGTGTGTTCTCAAACTTCTTAGCACTTTAACAAGGTATTTTGGATGGGAGTAATAGAAATTGCAAAACAAGAGATCAGATACTTCTTATTTGAGATTTCCTGAAAAGCCCCAAATGACTGAAATGAAGGACAGGAGAAGAAACTAAAGACAAGGAAATCAAGAAAGCCTGTTGAATCAATAATAGACTGTTTCACTCAGAAGTACTCTGAAGAGACTGCTCTTGGGTCATGAGCCTGGGCAGGTTTTTGAACACCCTGCTCTTCGGAGAATTTAGCCTTTTGGCTTTCCGTGTTCTGTGTAAAAGTTATCTTGCTGCCAAGACAGTAAGATGGTATCTCAATCAATATCTGCTTTAAATATTTCTGGCAGGCACTCTGCTCTAGTTGACAACAATCTTTTTTTTTTTTTTTTGTGCTAATTTTTGCCATAATTTTCTTGCTATTGAATGTTTCATAGGCCAAAAATATTCATGGAAGGCTAGTATTCTGGTATGAGGCTCTTCTTAAAAAAAATTTCCAAAACATTTTCATAGCATCTAGAAATTATTTAGGAACAACTTACTTTTCTTATCAGTAAGGATTACCTTTTCAAATGCAACTTCTACATATAAAATGTAATAAACTGTTTTAACATAATATAATATAATAATAATATAGTATAAATATAATCCTTTTGATAAATAAAAAAACTATTTATTACTAACAGTCCAGACGGATATCCATCCTTGTTCAGGCTGGCAAAATGTAAAATTTAGTCTGGTCTTAAAGAGTTAAAGACTTAATTTCCTCTTTTTCCCAAAGAACACCCCTGTAGTTATAAAAGGCAAAGGGAGCTATTCAGCAAGTCCACATTCCACCAAGAAGTACAGGCTTGCTCTGGAAGAGGGGGATGACAACAACATTTGTGTAATTCTTCCTGGATTAATTAATGGATGAGGAAGGCCAATGGCCTTTTGCTAATCCCAGGAACATAGTCAGCATCAACATTTTATTGTTTTTATTATTTTAAACTATGTCTCTTATTAAACATACTTATTTTTAATCATATCTTCAGATAGCTGGAAAGCTTTAGGTCATGATTTAGTAATGCATTTACATGGGTGAGTCCTAAGATATTCAGCATGACTGTTTAAACATTCTTAAAATTAAACATACACTTTCCTGTACCAGAAGGCTTTCCAGCATTTGTTGCTCAGTGTTCTTTACAGATCAAGGTTCTCTTTTGCAATATTTTCAAGTAATTGTAAAGCAATTATCAATGAAGACTCATTTAAATTGGCACATTCTATGTTAATAGCTAATGTGGGATGCATAAACACATCTACATATAAATTCTCAACCTATTCTCCCCTTTTTTTGTCAATATTGTTTCTGTGTGCCATTTTCATGGCAGAGAACTGCTGAGCTACAAGAAAATGAAGGGAACAAATAATGACTGCAGGAAAAATGAGGGTAAGTGGCTAAAATGGGGCTACTGTGAGCATTTGCAGGTTTAATATAGCTAGTAGCACTTCAAGAAACATTTGTCAGTATTTGAAGCTTAGCGTGCTGCCTGTCCTGTGCTGTCCAAGGAAAGCAAGCTGCTCCAGGGACTCTGGGACCATCCATTTATTTTAGGCCACAGTCAACCACTTCCTGCAAAAACATCCTTTCTGCAGAGTTATAGCCTTGGTTTAAAACTTCAGCCACAAAAGTATCTGAGTACAAGTCACATTTACATCTTTAAGAAGGGACCAAAGCAGGATGGTTTCAAACAATGCTACTAAACCTGAAGCCACACAGGACTTAGGTTTTTTTAGTTTACTGCACTTCATTACCACTGAAAACTGAGCTTATTCACCCTGTTTTGGGACCTGTAGAAACGACTCAGATACACAGGCAAGTGGGATTTCTCCACCTATATTGTAAGTCTCACTTTATCATCCTGTTTAATTGGTGCTCTCAATTAGTGTTTATTGTTCAAATTCATAAGTTTATACAACCTCAGATGTGCTGGTTAAAAATAAGTGTCTCTAGCAAAGGTTTTGTTAGATAGATATTGTGCAAGTGGCTCCAGAATCATCCTCTCGTTTCAGCTGGTTAGTGAAATGAGTGACTTCACCATATTGACAAAAAAAACCAAAAAAAATTAAGTTCCTTAGAACACAGGATTAGACTCACTGCTCAGTCACTGATCACTCTTCTTAGGTTCAGAATCACAATTACCCTGCAGGCAGCCTCTCCATCACAAAGGAGAGGCCAACATCTCCACCAGGAAAGGACAGTGCTGGTACAGAAGCAGATGGCTCCTGTTTGACCAAGAGAGACATGATTCTGCACCTGTCCCTGGGCAGAAGAAACTCATTTGGCAGAGGGCTGCAGCAGAGCCTTGAACAGGCTTGTAAAGGCACCCTCCCGTCAGAGAGCAGCTCCTCTGCAATGCAGCTGATCTCCAAGGGTGCAAACTGGTGCCAAATTGCCTAAAGCCAGATTCATAGCTAAGATTCAGTGTGCATTTGCTTGATTTATTTTGTTTTCCATTACATCCTTGCTGCTCTTTTTTTTCCAGACAGCAGCCTATGATTTTAATGGGATATGCCTTGTTAAATACTGTTTAACACTCTGAATGTACCCATAGGATCTATTTTGCCTATTTTAAAGTGATACTATAAAGCTTCTAAATCCATATCTTGATTATTAAAAGAAATTTTAAAATGCTTTCTTAATGGATTACAGGTTAAGTAGGTGGTCCAGGTTAATAGTGAACATGCATTTATAACCATTTTCTTCAAGTGAGCTGTTATATCCTTTCAGTCATGTCTCCAACATGGAGTGCTCTAAAGAAAGATATAAGTACAGGAGTCCTCATGGTGCTGGAATACTTGAGGAATGCAGGGTTGGATTTAGATGATCTTTAAGGTCCCTTTAAGGACCAGTTTGAGGCAGACCATTTCACAGGCTGCTAGGAACCCATTAGGATGCTGTACAGAATCGCTCACACAGATGCGACAAGGATTCATATCTATAAACAATGTTGTTGCACATTAAAGCACTGTGGAGGTACAGCCTATCTATCATTATTGGAGGATATCTATAGTTCTTGTCTAGTTCACTGGAGGATGTGTCTCCTATGCAAAAGCCCTTTGTGTGGCTGTTAATTTTGAGTATATGAGAAACACTGAGTGTTGCTGCAGGTGTTCACAGAACTCATTCCTCAAATCTGCTCCCCAGGAAAGGAATAACTGAAGATATAACTTCCCCTCCTTTCTTGCCAACAGCGAAAGCAAATCAAGGCACACTTGTCTCAAGCATTTGTCAGTGTTATCTGAAGTTCTTAAGCTGAAACTTAACTTGTTTCAAGATTTTTATGTAGTAACAACAATGGCCATTTTATTGTTAATCACCTAAAATAATAAAGGCTGTAAGTCAAACAAAACACACTCTACCATCATCACAGATATTTTTCCAAGCTAATTAAAACCACTTATGGGAAAAATAAAAATGACATTTCCATGATGGTGTCCTTTGAAAAGACACCTGGAATTACTCTACAAAGAATAATAAAGTATTTTAGTAATATTTTTACATCAGATATCAAAAATCGCATGTAAAAACAGTGGCATGGAAAACTTATGCATTTGAAAACAAACACTTCAACAAGCACAGAAGGCCTTGGAATTAGATCCTCTCATTTCAAGGCTGACTGTGAATGAAATCATTGGTTTGTTTCTTGCCTGTCAGAAACATTTTTGTTTCTGTTTTGAATGTATTTGGTTTCCTTCACTTCTTGTTTTCTCTGTCCACAATGTCCAGGTGGACTTATTACTCATTCTATGCCAGGTCAGTAGAAGCCTGAATCCACACTGTACTCCAGGAGCTTCACTGCCTTCTGCAAATGCGTCGGTGTCATGTCAGCATTAAAACCACGACAGCATGCAAAATCCTTATTTATGTGAAACAACAAAACCAAACTGTTATTTTTACTTGTTATTCATCATATTTTACTGCCTGAAAACTCTCCCTATGCTTCTACTAAAACTTGGGACTTTTGAAAATACTACCTATTAATAATAGCCTATTAAAAAACACCAACACAAACCAAGACTAAACCTTTCAAAAAGCCTACTACAAAAAACCCAAACAAAAACCAACCCTTTCAAACAGTGATCTACTTAGAAAGATTAGTCCAAGTCACAGAAATGCAGAAGATGCAGGCAAAGGCATAAAAAGGACTTCCTGGTAAAGATCATTTTTCAATCACTTACAACAAAACTGAGGCAACCAACCATCAGAAGTTACTTTTTTAAATGTAAATGTCATAACTATCATCTGTCTCTCATATTCTCATGTATAAAATAGAGTTAATGACACTGTTTAGGATTTGCAAAAAGTCTGAGATTGAGAGAAAAAGCTCTTTTTAGGTGCCAGTCAGGCCCAGGCATGCTGCTAAGGAAACAAAGCACCCACCATTTACTGCACATTCTTGTTTAAAGACACAGGTGGAACCATAACCTTATTCCACTGAAGTCTTCCCTCTTCAACAAGGAACTGCAGACATGGGGAGCAATGTGATTTCTACTCCCAACAACAAAAACCATCCATGAAACAGAAGGGACTGCATGTAACTTTTGTGCAACACAGGCTCGCCATGGGATGTACAGAAGTTAAGAGATGAGTGTTACACAGGGACACAGGTTGTGAGTGAAAGGGATCTTTGACTTTCATGGATGGTAGGTTATCACTGGTTAAGCTGCATGGCCTAATCTTTGAACCCTGGGTACCAAGAGAAATGAATAATTATTTATCAGACAGAAGTTGTTCTCTCAATATTCCCTCTGTTTGTGCAGCTATTAAAAGGTTCACCATAGGACAAGTTTAGGATATTCCCTTAGGTTAATGAATATCCACAGATTAAAAAAAAGGGATCATTTTTATGTATGTCTCTGTAGCAAGATGATATTCTGTTAGGATAAATCCAGTGAGATTAAAGCTGTGCCATAAGGGAATGTGTTTCTCTCTTACTGCAAACTGGGGACAGCATAGCACAAGTTCTGCTGGATTACTGTGCTGGCTGTGTTCTGGCAAATTATTCAACAATGAAAGAGAAACGGAGAAGTAATGTACACCACATAAGTTCTATGTGACAGTGCATACTCAAACTGTTTGTCAAGAATTATAAAAATCTACAGAACATAATTAAAAGGTTTTAAATATTATAGCTTGAAAGAATGTACTGAAAATGGGTCAAAGCACTATTTTAGCAAAACCACAAATTATTTCTAAAAATGGGTAACGTGTATCATTAGTAATAACCACAGTTCCATGTATGGATTGAACTCTTTCAGCCAGAGGATCACAGTGTTTTCTTGGCTGTATTCATGGCACAAACCCACTGTCTGAATAAGTGGGCTTCCATTCTGAAAAACACTGAAAAAATAATTGGTTGCAAGGCTCACGCTAGTTCTTAGTTGTACCAATTGCTTTTGTGCATGACATCAGCTAGGCTGTTAGCTTCTCTGCATTTTCCTGAGCACATGCTTGTGCTCTTAAGAACTCCTCACAACATGCCAGAATTTTTGAGTTGTTGCAAAGCAAGTAATAATCTAAGTTAAAAATAATAAAACTGGTAAAGGCAGACTACAGGCCCTGTGATGACCTCCTGACATGTTGAAACTGAAAGAGTTGTGAGCAGAGCTCTTTTATCAACATCACCAGGAAGTAAAGAAAAAAAATGGTGAAAAGGGAAAAAATGGGGAAAAGGGAAAAAAAATAATTAAAAATTCTCTTATTGTTGTAATCTACTCTTAATTATTTCTTAAACTTACTTCTCTGAAGTTAGTCAAAGTGGAAAGTATAGAACCACCATTGTCTTAGTAAAGGCTGTTCCACTGACAGGGAACAAAGTTTCTCCCAGCATTTAATCAAGTGAAGTGTAATTTGCTCTGACAAAGATACATGCTTCTAACAAAACAGAGAATAATGAAAACTATGCCAAAGAGATTTGTAATAGTACAAATTAATAATAATTCTTACTCCCCCAAACATGTTTATGTTTATGACAGATTAATTACAAAATATGATAACCAGTTCTAAATTAATTCAACAAGGAATGTGAATCTGCACAGCAAGAGCTCCCTCCCAGCACTTCCAGATCAAACAGATGCAGGACCAGCCTTCCATAAGAGCCCAGGGGGTTAATCTTCAAGGGCTCAGCACCCTCAGTTGTGGATGGACAGATTTTTCATTATGCCAAGGTCATATTTAGACACTTTCATGATTTCAAGGAGCAGCTGCCCCTCGTTGCCCTGGCAGTGCCACAGAGATCAGGACTCTGGACACACACACATACAACACTGAGCCCTTGGGTTGAATATGATCACTTTGTGTTGGTGCCTAAACTGGGGATAAGCTTTTGAAGAAAGTCTGGCTCACAATGTGGATAATGACTTTTCTTTTAAAAATCTGCTCCATAGAGCATTCTTTGGATTCCTGACAAGAACCTCCTTTCTCATCTAAATCCAGACAGACCGAGTGGGTGACCTGCTGTGCATAGTTACATGGAAGCTGAAAGCTTATTGCTCCATCTGAAGTGTGTACTGGACAAGAATCCTAACTATAAGTGAATACAATTTGTAGTTTTTCCTCTTCATTTATTGTAAAACTCTCAGGACTCTCTGTCCTTCTAGAAGGGGTCATGTGGCACCACAGCAGCACTTGACAGCCTATGCAAATGAGCTTTGTGATATTGTATTGCTGCATTACTACCACCACCAAACTCCAATGGACATTGAGTTCTAACATGTTAATTGTAGCACAAAGAACATTGAGACAGGCTTACATGCACAAAGGCTTATTAGAAGGGTCCATAACTAATGGCATACTCTAATAGTGCAAGTTATTTCGGTGATAAAATTACAAGAACAGGACAAAGAGAAAAGACAAATTGGATCTCTGTCCAGTAACCAGCTGGGAGAAGGTGAGTACCCCACCCTGGGCATCCCCATCAACCCATCTCTCACAGTAACTATCTTAATTTCATCAGAACCTGATCAAACTCCCAACAAATCGCTCCTGCTTATAGCACTGCTTGCACTGACAGGAGCAGGCATTAACTGGGGCAGCTGCTGCACAGCAGCTGGTTTGTCACCCTTACACATGTGTGTCATTGGGTCACCTGCTGTAAACCAAGAGCTACCACCAACTGCCAGAAAAAAGAGGTGGGCAGTGAGATACAAGTCTCTCATTGGTAGTGATCAGTTCCCATGAGAATTGTACACTGTACAATTCTGAATTTTGTAGACACACCTGAAGTGCCATTCAGAGCAAAGATTCAGTGAAAAGGACCCTTTGCTCATCTCTTCCCTATACCAGACACTATGGAAAAGGCAACACTGAACTGCTATCACTGTACTATGAGAATAATGTATACTAATGTTTGCTACATCAAGAAATTCCCTCTTTTTAATAACTATGTAAATTCAGGGATCTGTAACAAATAATAAAAATTGCTGATTCTCAGAGAATGCTTTACTCAGTTATTTGCTGTGAAATCACAGAAAGCTCAGATATGTCCAATGGGTAACTCACTGTGGAAAAGATGCTGAGTCCCCTGGGAACACACAGTGCACATGTTTAGAGAGGGCAGTGAAAACCAGGTACCACTTGAAAACATGTGAAACAGGCACCTGTTTCTGATTTTTGTGGAAATACTGCTTGACTTGCAGGAAAGCCAACTTGTCAGAGCATAAAACAAGGGGTCTGTACTCCCTGGCTTAGAAAGACAGCCCCTATCCAAGGAGTTTTGCTGCATTTGTACAGTACCTGGCTCCAGCAGAGTGCAAGTCAATAACTTGTGCTCCTCAGCAAAGTTGAAAAAAAAAGTACATTTCCCTGCCATGTCACAGAGTATGTCATGATGTACTTTGCTCACTCCTCCACTCTTATCTCCTGAGAGTGGTAAAACTCAGAGATTAAGCAGTATTCCCTCCCACTCTTCTCTTAAGGATGCTTTAAGCTTTAACTTCTCAACAGACTGCCCCTGTTTCTCCTTCCTTTTTGCTCCCTGTGTAGGTGAGAAAAAGCTTTTGCAGACATGCACTCCCCAGGTTACACATCCTTTCACTCACAGAAGAACCAGGCACTAGCTTCCTTCAAGGGCTTCTGCTGTATTTGTCCTGCTAAACAGGACAGGCAAAACCAACGCCCTTGTCCTCCAAGAGAGCCACATGTTGAGCACTTCAGCCCGCTGAACAGGTTAAATCCAACAGGCATAAAGACACTGGCATTAAGCCAGAGGCAGGAATTCATGAGGAAGGAGCAGTTAGTCCTCACCTCAGTAAGGAAGCACTGGTTCAGGAACAACTCACATCTGAAGACATCCCCTGCAAATCCCCAAAGCCCTTACCTCAATCTCTTGGCCCCTTTCTGCTCTCCCTTCCACATGGCCAGTTCCAGCACACTCTCCTAGAAAACAGGGTCAGTGCAGAGGTGGCTACACAAACTGCCCTGGACTGAAAGCACTTCTGAACAGATCAGCCTTTGTGGTTCAGCAATTTCCATGGCAGTGAGTTCTGTCTCCTCGGGGAGGGGAAGCCTCACTCTTCCTCAGCAAAGCTCCTGGCTGAGGGCACAGCCCCATGTCCATCTCAACATCCCATGGCAATCCCATAGCAACCTCTACCCCTCAGCCAGCTCCAGCCTTCTTCCCATACCTGCCATGCCCTTTAAAATCACTAAAAACTGAAGGCGGAAAAGTAACATTTTCTTTTTTTCAGCTCAAGGGAACCAACCACATCCTCCTGCCCTCAATGAGATGGAAGGAAAAGGAAAGGAGAGCCAGCCCCTGGGAAGGTGGGAGCAATAAGGCACAAGATTGGGGAGACACTGTGTCACCCAGGGTGCACACCAGAAGCCTGCACTGGCAGCCTCAACAGACTCCAGGCCTTCTGGCACAGACTCATGCATGATTTGGAGAAAGATACCCTTCATCTCTTAGCCTTTGGTCCTCTTCATTAAAATAACACAGCACATCACTGTGCAGCTCCAGACAGGTCAGACTCTCAGCAGTGGGGACTCAGTCAGGAATGTCCAAAAACCAGGAATTATACTGAGCTATAATCTTTGTTTTAAGTTTCTCAATCTTCTTCCAAAAAACCCATCATATTTTATTTCAGAAGTAGTGAGGCAGGTATGTATGACAACAAGTAGGCCTGCTACACTAACAATGATGAAAACCAAGGTTTCCGCTGCAAGCAAATCAGCCATCATCAGCTGTTGTAATGTCTTCAAATTACCTTAACACACCAACTGGCATGACAATGTTCTAAAATTACCATAACTGTTACTATAAAAATGCTAGACTATATTACTCCTCTCTTTCATCTTTTTTTTTTAGCCCAAATAAAATGGAAAGCTGCAAACAATAGTGTTAGAGACAAAAGGGCAAACAAGCAACTGGAGATTGATAAAAAATGTTAATATCTTAAATTACTAAATCCTATTTTCATTTCTCTAAGGCTGTTAAATACATATTTCTTCCATTTGGTGGTAAGTACTTAGGAAATGTAATCTACGTAATCTACATATTTGGCCTGGGAGAGCCCTACTTGTGATAGAGAGAAAAACACTTCAATCTCTGCTCCAGCCATATAGAGCCATAACAACAACTGACTTCTGTGGTGCTCTGCTACATTTATCCCAGCACAAGTGAGTCTAGACCCTGATCCTTGAATTGTTCATGGAGAATCTAATGCAGCCCTTATTACCCTTGAGAAGAGATACATGTTAGTAAAGTGGGCACTTGGAATAATGCAAAGTGCCTCTTCAATAATGCTGTTTGTGAAGCTGCACTGTGTTTCGTTCATAATGGACAGCTTCAACCCTGGTTCAGCACTGGGCAAGAGTTCTTAGAGAATGCAACAAAGATCCATAGAGTAGCTATGTTACTGCAACAATTAAAATCACTTTGAAGAAGAGAAAATGCCCAGATGGAAAAGATGAGACAGCAACAATTACACAGTGACAGTGGTTTGTGAAAGATACCCAAAACAGAAAGAGATCTCTACAGAACAGATGGAATTTATGTTGACAATGCTTTTAAGAAAACTATCAGAAATAACCCTTTGTCCTATGACCAAAATGTTTTCCAGGACCATTACCTCTTCCAGGCTCCTCATCCCCTTCATTTTTAATTAGCTTTTTCCTAGCTGCACTTGGTTCCATTTCCACTGTAATAGCTGTCTTTACTGCTGTCCTCATACCAGAAATGTTAGCAAGCAATCAGTGCTCTTGGGACAGGGACTTGGATTACAAAGGCAAAAGGAAGCAGATTTACAGGCCAGGCTTCTCCTGCCTTTGGACAGTAAGCTGGTCTGAGTAGTGGGGTCTAGTCTAAATGGATCAACAGACACATCTGCCCACTCCTAGATATGCCCACTCCTAAAGGTAAAAGCAGAACCAGCTCAGAGTAGTGAGGCAAATACTTGAACACTGTTTTAAAAGAAAGCATAACTCCACAAGCAGAACCCAAGTCACCAGAGCCACAAGATCAGATTGTTTTATACTTCTGTAGCACCTTTCATTTTTATACATTAATTCCTGGCTTCTACCCTGCATCCTCGATTAGAGTCTAAGCTCTAGTTTTCTCCAATAAGAATAAATGAACCTGTACTATCTCCCTTCCATTATGCTCCACAATTGTTAAACTTCTCAAAGGCTGGGGATTTTGGCTTCATTTCCTCAAATTTCCTGAAATATTCCACAATGCTGTTGCTTTATCTCCCCAGCTACAAAGAGCTCTCTCCCAAATGGATTTTTAGAATTCTTTGTCAAGAATTCTGTAGCAGCTAAGACTATTCCAATATGGTAGAAACAGACTAATTAACATCCAACAGCCATTTTTGCTGTTCTCATTGCACTTGAGCAGAAACTTGATACAAGTCACACATTTTGTGCTCTCCTCTTTCACAGATCACTCAGACCCGCTGTCACTTCTCATAAGGATTGTAGCAGAGGGAGCTAAGAACCACCACCTTCTTTTTACCTCTGACAAAGAGCATTACAAAGCTCATCATTCCCAAATACAGTCAGCCTCACAAACAACTGCAGGCATTTCTCACTGAGCTAATGTTGCATTCATGTGCTGTTCTTCCATATGGCTTCATACTAAAGTTATTTGTAAGCACACTAACAGACATGATCATGAGAAGAGCACACAGAAACTCCCAAATACTTAAACTTAGATCACTAAACCATGTCCCGCTGTGGAATTAACTTTTTTATTACATATTTCCTTGCTTTCCTTAGCCCCTACTAATCAGACGGGCTACTGAGATATGCAAAAATTATCATCAGTTTCTCAAGCATTCAGTATTTTTGAATATTAACTATAGGTTCATTTTAATTCTATTTTTATCTGAACTAGTCTGCCCCTTTCTAATGGCTTGGTTATATTCCAAAAAAAAAATCTTTCTTATTTTAGCATTGAGATTGCAGCACACTCTCCTTCTCATTTATAAATGTTTTAAGGTCTCAACACTACAGTTATTTCCTCTTTTCCATGTTAGTAAGGAAAGGTGCATTTCATTTTAAACTGCTTAATTATTACACATTTTGTAAAATATTTGGCAGCAGTAACTTCCGCAAAATGATGATCTTGCAATTATCCATCTTAAGTTGTAATGACAGAAGACCAATTCGGTTGCTGCAAAATTAACATCAGCATCAAACAGCTGCCTCCCTGAGCCTGTTTATTCTTTTCTACTGATCTAGAATTCTTATCAAGAGCATGATAAATTATTAAGATGTATGAAAACAAAGACTCCTCCTTGAGTGATACTACAAAGGCATACTTCTAATGCTAAAATTCTTATTATTATCAAAGCAATTGAAAGAGGAAGGAAGATGAAGTAGGGTCCTGTAGAAGATTCATTTCAGGAGGATGTGTCCTTAAGGTCCTCCAAGTAAAGAAAAGAGTCAAGGGAGAATGCTGAATCTACACCATTTCACCCCACCACTTTTGCCATTTTCCATTCAGATAGTGACTCTGGAAAATGCTGAAGAAAAAAAGTTATGGTCCAATATTCTGTTGGCAAAGTACAGTCACTGGCATTTATTTTGTCATCATAATAGCCCTTGGCAGGCTATCCTTCCCAGCAATACAACAAACATTTTAAATGCCTTTTCAGCTAAGCAGCTTGGAGAGCTGTGCAAAAATAAACCACAAGTAAGCAGTTTCAAACCAAGAGTTAAAGCAACGGTAACTGCTATTTAATTCCTACTCATTTGCAGTTCCCATTGTCACAGCACAAAGACAGAAGCCAGTCAGGATTCATTGCTTAGGTACAGTGAACAAAATTTATTGGCTGCATAACTCTCAACTAAGATCATAAACAGTTTGGGTTGGAAGGGACCTTTAAAGTCATCTGGTTCCAATACCCCTGCCATGGGCAGAGACACCTCCCTCTAGATCAAGTTGCTTAAAGCCCCATCCACTGTAGCCTTGAACACTTCCACAGATACAGAGTGGAGTGTTCCAGTGCCTCACCACTCTCAAAGCAAAGAATTTCTTCCTGGAGTCTAACATAAACCTACCCCTTTCAGTTTAAAGCCATTCCCCCTTGTCCTAGCCCTGCACACCCTACAAAATGTCCCTCTTTCAAAATCTCTCCTTTAGGTACTCAAAGAGTCTCTAAGGTCTCTCCAGAGCCTTCTCTTCTCCAGGCTGAATGCTCCCAGCACATCTTCATAGGAAAGGTGCTCCAGCCCTCTGAGTATCTTCATGGTCTCCCCTCTGGTCTCACTTCAACAGCTCTATGTCCTTTCTGTGTTTCCAGCCCCAGAGCTGGACACAGCACTGCAGGTTGGGTCTCACCAGAGCAGAGGGGCAGAGTCCCCTCCCTCCCTGCCCTGCTGCCTGCACTGCCCTTCTGCAGCCCAGGGTGCAGCTGGCTTTCTGGGCTGCAAGAGCATGATGATAACAAATTTTACTGAAGAGATACATTTGCTTAGTGAAATAGAGTTGATAAGCCTTTGGGATGAGAAAACAGTGATTGAACACAAACAGTAATTTGCTAATGAAAAGGCCTTACAGATTGCTGGATTGCTGGCAAAAAAAAAGTTTCTGAGCACTAAACGAGTGCGTACTGAACTTGCATCAACAGCAAGTTTTCAGCCCAGAGGGTTTTCTCAACTTTCCTTTTGTACTTCCATCTTCTTCTAGGATATTGTGCCTATATGATCATTTTTATATAGGTTCAAATCATACCTTTTTCAACAACATTCTCAAATTGCTAATATTGAGGAGAAATACCTTGCAGTGGACTGTAGGAAAAGTCTTCCCATAGAGAGAAAACAAGGAGAGAGGAGACACTGAAGTGCTCATTTAAAAGAACTAGTAGCTTGGAATGAAAGAGGTTTTTTTACCCTAGCACTACACTTGGATCTTGGATCAGTCACAGCCTCAGTCTCTCTTCTTCTGAGTCTCAGACTCTAACATTTGATAAGCCTTCAAGACACTGACAAAGAATATTTTCTCCAGATCATGAGAATCTCATCTGTCATCTTCCTACTGCTTTAATGGGGATAGGACTCAGCTATAAATGCATGTGACCCCCAGAAAGAGCAAAGGAATTTAAATTTAGAGAGAGTTTGCCTGCTAGGTACTAAATAAACATACAAGCCTAAGCCATATTGCTCCCCAGTACACATTCTCAAATGATACACTCTAAAGCAGCAGATACACTGATCACAGAAGCACAGACTTTGCCCTTCAATCTGTGAATTAATGCCCCTACCAGACAGAGAATAGTCCTGAGAAATAATATGTTCTTTAGAATAAAATATGCAAGACTAGAGAACCAGAGCTGAGTCACTGGATGCCCTGTCTAGTCCCAGCCCCACATTACATGATTGTCTCACTAGCTGACTAATTTCCAGTTTAAATGTAAATTTACCTTCTTGTTTAGTATTAAGATGACGGTCAACCTGCAACACCCACTAACAGAAAAGCAACAACCAACACTGGCTCTGCTTTGCCCTCTCTAGTGCAAGTCAGAGGAAATTGAGTCATATGACTGCACGTGAAAGCACATTTCCCGCTTACAAGTCTTGCTGGAAGGCTGCTCCAGGCCCTTGCCCCAGGAAGATTAGAAATCTATTTCTAAATCAGTCTAAACATTGACAATTTATCCTTTTCCTGTTTTTCTTTTCTTATCTTTAAATTAAATGCATATAATTCTTCCAGTCTTTGTGTATTTGTCATTCTCCATTATATTTCCCTCCATATACTTTCAAACAAAACCCTTGCAAATATTTTCCTGACAACCAAAATTATAAAATTTTGTGCATTCCTTTCACCAGTCACTGTTCTCAATGTACAATACTGGTTTAATCTACCATTGGCAACCTAATTCTGATTGTCTAGTATTTATTTTCCTTCTCCCATCATGTATCACTGTTTACTTCCTTTTAAGTTTTGTTGGGGAATTATAAGTCCTTTCATGGTCAGGCAAAGGTTGTACCAGTTGACTGGCTAAATACTGTACTTTTCTAAAATTACTAATTTATTTACCTGATATTAAATGCCTGTTCTCTGCTACAGTTAAATAACAACCCTGAACGGCAATCTGGTTACCAGAGTTAAAAACTTTTAAACTCCACTCCTGCAAATACGTTTTCTTTCTCTACAAGAGAAAAAGCTACAGGAATGCTTGGGCTACTTGAGAACATGTCCTACAAGCCTTGATCTTTCAAGGTGATGAGTCATTAATTCTAAATGAATTTAATGAGAGTTCAAGTTCTTGGCACATTTTGGGTTAGTGTCCCAAGCTCAGAACCAAAAACCAGTAAGAAGATTTCAGTGAACATAAAGAAGCCATAGAGAACAGGAAGATTGAAGAGTTTACAGAAGAATAGGCAAAAGGATAGGAAAACTGCAAAAAAAAATTTGAACATAAATCTTTAAAAATCTGAAAACCCAGATCAGCAGCCAATGCATATGTTGAATAAATGAGCCATTTTTCTTACTCAAATAATCACAGCAGCATACATTTTGACGCCAGTTTGAAGAGATTAGAGCAGCGATAATAATATTCGATTCAGTAAACAACTACTGAACGTACATTAGTATTCTGCATCTTTTATTACTTAACCCTTTGGAATAGCAATTAGTTTTCAGTTTAATTGATCAAATAAAGTTGGTAGAATGACAAAACTGAGGCATTTTATTGATCATAGTTTTTAATGCACACTGAGGACTGCTGAGGTAGCAGAACTGTCCACAATAGGTTACAGCGTACAGTGATAAACTTCCCATCTCCTATCAAGCCTTCAGCCTGCTGTTCACTGCACAGTCTTTATCTTCACATGCTGACACATGTAATCTAACATTCTCACTTTGCCACAGTAGAAGCAATTGCTTGACAATTTGATTATGGTTTCCTGTCAACTCATACACAGAATATTCTTGGAGCTTTCAAGATCTTCCAAATATTTTGATTTTACAATGATAATAATCTTGTGGGGAAAACATCATTTAAAATATTGATTTCTGATAGGCAACCTGCTCCAGATCTGCATGCAGAAACTGCTCAGAACATCTAGAAGCAAATATTCTGCACATGAGAAGAGAGGCAGAAATGACAGTAATGTGCAAATAACAGAGGGAGAGGGTCGGTGGATGAAAGCAGTTACTGTCTGACAGCTGCTCTCCTCACTGTGTGAAATGAGTGGATGGTCCCAGTCTGGGCTGTGGGAGACAGGCATCCTCCCCACAAAATTCCAGACAGTCTGAGCATGGAGGTCAAATCCCAAAAGGACATGAGGGACACCTTTATGTCTAAAAATGGTTTTGGCAAATCCAGGGTGAGGTTCATGGAACTAGGGAATGGCAGAAGACCTGCTTGGTCGCTGCCTTTTTAGTTGTATCCCTGAGACAACTGAGCACTGCACAACAATTGCTGTCAGTCTAGCACCCTGGGTTTGTTTTTCAGAACAACACGTTCTGTAACTCTGCATTTGTGGGCTGCAGCCAAAGAGCTGTTGCCCAGGTCAGGGGTTGGGGCTAAAACTGAACTCATGCCATCTCTGCATTCCCTCCACCCTGTGGTGGCTTGGTATTAAATTGACCCCCTCCTGGGTTATTCCGTTTTATATTACATATCAAAATCCCCAGCGGCTCAAGGTGATGTCTAACACTCCACAGCAAGGTCTCAGTCAAACTCTTGGGCTTTGGCCATATCCTAGAAGCTTAGTGCTCACACAGATCTCTTGGTATAGCCAGAGATGTCAAGTGGGCTCTCTGTGCTAACAAAACCACCAGAGCAGCTGCAACATGCTTGGTAAGCTGAACCCACACAGTTCAGTTTGTTGCCTTCAAATGAAATTCCAATAAACATTTTGTAACAAAAGAACACTTGCTTCCCTGAATGTCAAGTGATATAAAGGTCTGCATCCTGAGGAACAAATTGTGTGAACATTTTAGAGACCAGTTTCTTCCACCATATAGTCTGGATTCCTACCTCAGACTAAAGCAAATGGAAGACAGACATCCAAAGAGTTTTACTTAGGTGGCTGTTGAACATATATGGAAACATTATCCTAAAAGCCAAATTGTCTTGGCACAACAAATTCAAAGTAGACCTTCTATTTGCTTAAAATATAAAGTATTATGGGTTTGGCTTTTTGGTTTGGGGGTTTTCCTTGTCTATGTTGCTGTTTTCAAGACATCAAAATACATTTTCTTTTCATTTTTCTTGTTGCCGTTGTCCCCAAGGTATGACAGTTACATGAAAGAGAACAAGCGAATAACTACACTGATGTAAGACAGAGCAGTCTTGGATATCTAGAATAAGATTGAACAGCAAGCACATTAAAATGGCAGAGATAACACTGAAAATAATCCCATTAGTGAAACTGCACGACTAACAATAATTTATATGCACCCAGAACATATGTGCACCCCCAGAACACAATCAATCACTTCACCTGGAATACAGCCACTCAGCACTATTATATTCATACATACAAGCTGTTAGCTATCATTAATCAAAATGCTTTTAACTAATTACTTTAACTTTTAAACAACAAATTTATGAATTTGCACTAAATTACCAAATTGCCATAATATCTTATTTCATCAAAAGGTATTCAGCTAATAATTTGCACTGCGACAAATGCTAGACAATCTTGGTGTGTCATAAGCAAACATGTCACATTAGACACCCTGTGCTGGTAAAACCTTCCCAAGTGTGAAGAGCTGTGACACGCTGTGAGACGGGGAAGCCTCAGAGAGCCACATGGACTCAGAAGACCGTGTGTGGCCCCCTACATCTAATGGGATCACAAGAAATCTCCAGACTGAAAACATCCAAATCTAAGACATCTTCACTTGCTGTACAGGATACCACAACTCACTGAAGTCAGTTACTGTTGAACAGGGAGAGCAGCTTGGGAAACAGAAATTATCTAGTGTAATATAAAAGAGGCTTTCTTCCACCACACAGAGAAGTAGAGGAAGCTTCTCTCAGCCTTGTTAGATGACACTGTTTAACCTAAGGCACAACAGTTTGAAGAGGAATTATTTAGTTGTAACCAGTCGATTCCACTGTCGTGCTGTAGCCAGTCTTGCCAAGAGTGTTAAAATACCATTACTATTTCATGATAGGCTTTTCATTAAAAAAAAATAAATATGACAGCCTGCATGAGAAGGGAGTATGAACTACTAAAGCAGAGTACTTTGACAAATAGAGTCTCAGACTAGATTAATTGAATGTGTTGTATTTTCTAAAATGTAATTATGTATACATTTTATAACTAATGCTGACTTACACATACAAATGGAATAAAAAATAGAAAAGAATAGGAAAAAAATAGAAAGCAATGCTGAGTAAAATATAGCTCAGCTTTTTCAATTCATATGAAACTTTTCATCTTTAAAGTGATAAAAATTTAAACTGAAGTGCTTTTTAGATGGTATCTAAAAGCTGAAGGGGCCTCTTTTCTGCTCTAGCTTGAGTTTTTTGTGACCAATATATCATTTCTCACCAAACTGCTCTTTTCAGAAGTACAATATCTAAGGCTGCACAGCCCAGCAGTGTAGATATGAGGCTGTGATAAAACACTTCTGGAGTAGTTTTCTTCCACAATTCTGTTTTCATTACTATGCAGATACCCTTCCCAAGAACTGCATGGAATTCATGAATTGTGTGGCATGAAAACCACATTGTTGGCCCTTTGCAGTCAGATCTAATAGACCTTGACAATTTAGAGAGATTACCAAAAAGAACAGCCTCTCATCTCTCTGGTTGACGCCCTGAAGCACATAATTTGTTTTATAAATGAAGAAAATATATTTTTATAATTGCAGCAGGTGTGGAATATAGATGGCTCTTTATTTATGCTAATAATTAAAAATAAATGTCAGGCCTACCACATCCTTGGTCATTTAAGTCACTTTAATGATACATGAAATATAAAATAAGTCTTCACTAAAGTCTCTAAACAGAAAAGGCCAACACCAGTAAATAAAGAAGGATCATCATGGTGGGACAAACTTGAAAGAAGATGGTATTCATCCAAAATGCAATTTACTTTGGCAGTAATTTTCTATATTTTCCCTGCTATTACTGAAGATATGTTTTTGACTAAGAACTTTTTTCTTTGAGAACCTGCTCTCTTTGGTTGAAAGTAATTTAGTTCTGTTAAGTCACATGTTAATGGCTTCACCATTTACTACATAAGAAAAATTATCATGATGTCATCAACTTGTCACTTAGAGCCCTAATATAGGGTTAGGAAATTGAAGTGTCTTGAGACATGAATTCAAAATCAATTAGTTCAGCTTCATAGAGCTGAAATGTGAACAATGAATGCACAATCGTTTAAGAATTCTTATTTTATGCCAACAGTTAATATGGTGAAGGCATTTCCAGACATTGTTTCTGAATTTTTATAGGTGATTATTAGTTTTAGTTCCTGCACTTTGACCTTCAGAGACATCAAATCACTCCAAAAAAGGATAACTCTGAGAACAAGCAAGAATGTAATCAGATACCACCGTGACCCCTTCCCATCAAACACAGACAGCACCTGGTATCGTGGGAAGACATGGTTGATAGCACTGTAGGAAGACCATCTCAGCATCACTCAGGCTCTAATCTGAAACCTTTTGATAGATATAGTAATCACGGTGTCTGACTGGCGGGAACAATGCACAGAACTCCATGATATCAAAAGGCTAATTAATCACTTTATTAAACTATATTATACTATAACTACATTACACCAATAAGAACTATATCACTACTAAGAAAAACCCGTGACTCTGGCAAGAGTCCTGACACAGCTGTGACCTAATTGGTCAATCAATCCAAAACACCATCACCAGAATCCAATCAAGCAATCACCTTGGGTAAACAATCTCCATAACACATTCCACATGTGCACAACAATGAGCAGCAGCAAGTGAGATAAGAATTGTTTAGATCATTCTTTTCTCTGCTTCTCTCAGGAAAAATCCTGAGAAAGCTAAGCCTCTCTCTGTTCAGAGGATAGGTGAATACCACAGATATATACAAGTGAAGTCAATATAACCTAAAACAAATTATTAATTATCATATCTTCACCTCCAACTTACACAAAGGTCCAATGCACCAGTTAGAGGAGAGGACACTGTTTGCTCCTCCTTTATACCTCAGAAGAAAGGCAGACATGCCCCCCTTTCCCTTGGTCTGAAGAAACCAAGATGTGTCAGATGTGTGACCACCTCCTTGGTCCCCTCGCTCCCTTGAAGGCCAGCACACTCCTACATCTCCCAGCTCCCCAGCCCTGCCAGCAGCATTCCCTGGCCTCTATCAATACCAATGCTCTACATTCATTTACATGCGCCCTGTTTCAGACTGTAAACCCTGTTAGTGCAGTCTTCTGGAAGAAGTTCGTCTTTATTATTTTTCCCCTAACTCTTGTCATTTACAAACCACATAGCTGTAGAACAGCCTTTTTGGGGAGCACTCTTTTAGCAACTCCACTGGCTCACAATGCAGATATGCAAAAATCAGGAAAAGCAGTAACACATTTATAGTTTAAAGCTATTGTTCTCTGCATAGTTTAAACAAATCGCTTCCCTCTATTGGCAACCATTTATGCCACAGGAAAAGAAAAAAAAAAAAGGCATCTCTCAAATCATAGCAATGCTGACTTTTTTGCTTTACCACTGTGCTCTCATATTCTTACAAGGTAAAATTAGTATAAGTGGCAGCATGTTTCCACAAGGCACAGTAATGAAGCTGTCATATCAGGAAAGCTGGTTCATCTCACTAAAAAAAGTTACAGAGAACACAAGTCACAGAAGGCTTTTGCTGAGAAACCATCTGCTTTAACCACCAGACCATTTCCTGCTCACTATCCTATGTTACTGCAGGGTAAGGACTATGAAGGATTTCTCCCCCTGTCAAGCAATATCCTTGCACAAGAGCCTGAACCCTAGACAGCTTAGGTATACGTGCTTCCAACATCCATGATTTACAAAACAATCTTAACGACTGAAAAGTGTCACAAGTGATGAGAACTCCCCCCTTGGCAACAAGAGCAGGAATGACAAGCAACAGGGGGGGCAGGGACCGAGCTTCAGTACCTCTGCTTCAGGAGTCCTGAATTTCTCACAGCTTATCCAACCTGATAGTACTCCTGTCAGGGGACTACCAATACAAAAGCAGTTATTAAGCTACTATTCATGCTGAGTCAAAGTGAAAAAACAAGGTAGACAAGCAAGCAAAAGCAGAAATTGCTATTTAATAGTCACGGTCCTATCAAGGACAGCTCATCTACTCTTTTCACTCTCCTTGCTGTTGAGCATCTCCCTACCACTTTTGAACTCTGCTGCAGCAACTGTTCTCCTATAAGGAATTTCCTTGGGGCCTCACAATGTCCTCACCTAGCCTTCTTCAGCAGCCAGCATTTAATTTGTGCTTTGTTTGTAAACAATTAAAATATGGCTTGGGTTTTTTTCTTTCTTAAATCCCATACCAAGTTTATGCCTTTCTATTCAGCTGGTATCTCTCCAGTAGCTGGTGTGAAATGACTTGGTGACCACTTTCCAGTTTTGCAATACATACTTGACCCAGTTGGCATCCATGCTTGTCACACCAGACTGAGCATTTCAGCCAAAGCCCTGTAAGCACCAGACCCCTGCAATGTTATTGTGGCAATGAGGAAGAGCTCAACCAAACAAAGTTGTTTTCTGAATGCAGCATCTGCATTTACCATACAGGCTTTAATCTGTCTGGAGATATCAAGAGTTGGTTGGAAAAGGGACATCTGATCATCTATTGACTACCTCCGGTCTGCAGAAACCCCTGGTGTAAAGGCAGCAATACCAGCAATCTTGCACACTTATCACAACTAATGCTGCCTGCTGGAGCTGCTCTTGGCCATCTGCACTTCAGTACCAACATGCTGGGGCTTCCCTGCTGGGGAAGGGTCCTGAAGCAAAATGCCTACACAACATGCCTGTCCCACCCTGCCACTTTTATTAGTGGTGATATCTGCTCTCCTACTGTCAAATCCCCCCTTCCCACACAGGGAGCATAGAAAGGGATTTCATACTGTGTTTCCATTAAATACAAAAGCTCAGAAGTAACTCAAACTGTCAGGATTTATTCTGAATCAATTTTTCCCATAATAAATAGAAGTTCAGTTTTCTTGTGGTTAAACAAAATGAAATGCACACAGGGAAAAAATTAAAGCTGTCAAGCCATTAGATGTCTCATATTAATGCACATAAATGTTCAGAATTTAATGGGGAAAGGTGTGAGCTTTAGTAATTAATATTAGATGTTGCCAGTAAAAATTAGACTTCGTTTCAGAAAACTGGTTGACCTCTTGATCCTCCAGATCATTGCATATAAGATCCTTTTTTCATTACACAGTTAAGTGTTCACATACAACATCCTATTTCTGATGAATATAGCAAGCTGAAGGGGTATTTCTTGCAGTGATTTCCCCACAGGTTTGACAAGTGTGGAGTGGGGAAGAAGGAATCTAAGCAACTAGCTGCTGAAAAGTTGATTTATACCATATTACTGTCATAAATTATTTTTACCTGAGTATTCTGCTCTGTATTCCAGTTGCGAAAGGACAAGAGTCTTTATTTTTTTAGACTAAGCATTTGAACTATTTAACATAAAATTTCCATACCAGGCAGTGCAATTCCTGGTATGGATTCCAGTAGGACTTCTGGAGAATTAGGCAAAAATACTTAATATCTGTTCCCCAAGTGCCAATTTTTGGCTGCTGAGCGTGTAGCCCACAGCAGCAGATGATGTGCTGGACAGCCTCTAGGGAGCAAGAGGCATTATCCTCTGCTAATCCTGAAAGTAGAGCACGTGTGACTCTCTTGCTTACTGCTAGTTTCTATTTCCAGCAGAAGGCAGCAGACCTGTTTCATACAATGTCTGATTCAGCCCAGCTGCTGGTGGGTGGATGGCCATATCCTTCCTTCCTTATCTTTTCCATGACATGATGTGCTCTGGAGCCCATGAGTCATGTGAGGGAAAGGCACCTGCTGGCCTCCACAATTGTGCACATCAACCCTCCACAGCCTCTGGGAGCAACTGGGAACTTGTCTTTTATGTAGCTCATGGTGTGACACACAGTGAAGGAGCACCACTTGGAAAAGGGAAAGGGCAGCAGGCCAGGAGAACTCACTAAGAGCCACAGATGTGTTGAGCTGTCAGGGCACCAGTACCTGGAATAACCATGACCCCAACACTGTGCAGAGAGCAGCAGAGGGGCAGATCCCAGCCCATCAAACACTGCATCTCTGCTGTGTCCATGCGGGGCAGGCAAAGCAAGAGCAGACTCTGCTTCTCCAGCTGTTCTCATGCCTCATCTGTACTTCCAGACCTCTCTACTGCCTGCTTTGCCACAGCACTGTCACCAAGCTTCATTCATAGTTAAAGTTATGGGGATATGCAAAGTGCTTACAAAGACAGAAAATATGAAAAGCAATTAATTTGCACTGGCCATTCAAACTTGACAGCAATGCTTGAACAACCTGGCTGCTCAACCCTTCCCCTCCACTCCGCACTCCCTATTTGCTGCAGCATTAGATCATCCTGAAGGGAGGGAAAATGGGATTCTGTTCATGAAAGCACAAATAAAAGTGATTTTTTGTTTACCTACGAGAACATTTTAAAGAGGAGAAAATTGCATTAAGCACACTCAACTATATTTACTAAATTATTAATCTAACAAAAGCCAAGCAAAGATCACACATTCAGGCAACACTGCATTTTTTATTAGTTGGCTGAAATGTCCCCTGGTAGCTTCCTCTAAGACTGACTATTGTTTAGGAATGAAGAACTCTTAAAAAAAAAAAAAAAAAGATAAATTGTTTTATAATTAGAATAATTTGTAATTCATCAGGTATGTGAACTAACAGGTATATTAATATATCACTGTTTCTGTTAATACACTTTGCAAAAGCCCACCCATGTTATATTATACAAAGGACACACTCTAGGCTTATACCACACAAAACAGCCCTCATGGCTGTAGCTCCCAAGGTGCCAAAAATTTAGAGGTTGTACTTGGGAATGCAATAGCTCCTCCTCACGCAGTAGGTTTGACAGGCTATTTCTGACCATCCTTCATAACTACTCACCTCAGAAATACAGTGCTAAAATAATCCTATGCTTTTGAATCTGAACAAGGCAGTGGTTTTACTAGCAGTCATTCAGCATGCACACCACACAGCACTGGCCTCCAGCCTAGCTCAGGTTCCTGGGCTGGGCAAAAACCTTGCCTGTTTCTCTCCCCTGCAAAGATATTCACAGAAAAATTACCTGGGGTAGCAGGCAAGGTCTTTCCCAGGTGCTGAGGCAACACTCATCAGGATATGTAACTGTGCCCCCGTACAGTTTCTAGTGAAAGGAAGCATTGACCCCAAAGGAAGGCCATCCACCCTACAAGATCTCCAGTGATTCCACAGGTAGCAGCAAGGTTTATAAACCTGTCCTATTCCTGGTTCACAAAGACGTCCATTACAGTTTCTCACACAGCTTCCTCAATCCTGCTGCTAAAAGCAATTAACAAAGAAAAAAAAACACTCCCATTCCTTCACAAATAAAATCCATGTTTGAGAGTCCACTAGTCCTTGAAGCAGTTCTTTTTTTTGTTTGTTTGTTTATTTGGTTTTTGGAGGGGTTTTAGCATTTTTAAGAAAGTATAGTAGAAGTTTATTTCATTTCTGTAAAACATAAATGTTTACTTAGCATCATTAAAGTCCCTCTTGGACAGGGACCCCAAGCTGGCCCTGCTCTGAGCTACTGGTTGGACTAGCACTGTAATGTTTGCAGCATTACCTATGGAAGCACTACCGTATGAAGTGCATAGACTGCCCTGCAATAGCCTTAGGAACAGTTCTCTGGTATTACTGAGCCAGTTACTAAATGTCGGTCAGAAAAAAACCCCAAACATACTAAGCATTACACGCCTTCGTAAACTGAGATTCATGAACTGGGAATCTGTTTGTACACCAAAGTATAGACAATAGCTCACTCAACTCTCCAGTAAGATTTTGTTTGCTGATGAAGCTACTAGAAATGCTATTTATAATTTTTTGTTTCTTTTCTTTACTCTTGTCATTAGCAAAACGTTCTTCAACTCAAAAGTACAAGCAGGACTTTTTGACAGAGACACAACTGCTAATGGCATCAAATATGTTTGGTATGGTTCAAACCCAGTTCAAACCTCAGAAGGTCCACATAACTTGGCACCAGCAGCATTCCCTCCACAGCTGTTTCCTACTTGTATGCAGAGCTGAGTTCCAGGTTGCCAGTGCCTTTCCACATTACTGCACAGCAATTCCAGCCAACTACTAAACAGGAGCAACAGCTGATGATGGGCTCTATCACCTGGCAGCAGATGGGAGTCAGCCCTGAGCTTCTAATGTCAGCACTGCTGACTCGTGCCAGCCAGAGCTGGGCACCACCTTCGCTACCACAAAAAGTCTTTAGATAAATTATTTATTAAAGACTTTTTCGCCTATACTGTATTGAATAACATAGGCTTCTCTCTGACCTGTACCTCTATAGCGTATGCAAGAGGTATCTCTTCATCTACAACACAAAAATCCAACACCAGCTGAAGTCCAAACTCCTCATTGCATTAAGGAAGGGAGGGAAAAGTTTGACTTGAGTTTTTAGAATTAATACAAGTTTTGAAGTGCCACTTAGCAAGATATAGCTGTCCTCCAGATTTACTGTCAGCCTTTTCCTACGATATTCTTATATGCATAAGGGTATAAAGCTTGGACACTTTCACATTTAAGCCTAGAAACTATCTGTTCAGTAGTTTTTGAATTTTTATGGCCATAGCTACGTAAATTATATAATACAAGTCTTTATTTTAAAAGCTTTTTCTCATTAGTGTCTGCTCTCAGCTCTATAAATCACTGTGCTATACATGTGATTGTGCCCTGCCATACAGCTCCAAGTACAGAATGGACAAATGAAGCTGTTATAAACCCATACTAAGTGACATTTTTAACCCATACATTATAAGAGCTTTTTAATTACATATTTGCTATGATTTCTGATTAAACCAAAATTGCTTTCAATGGCACATAATAAATCACACCACAGAATTATTCACATTCTTCCCAAATGTAGTCAAATGATTTGTTTGCCACTTTTGGGACTGAAGTCCATCTTCCATTAAGAAAATAGTAAATTAAAAGAAAGTACTTCTAGATACTCAGACAACTCCAGATCTTTCCTATATCTTATTCTTCTCTCACTTAAGCCCCAAGGGAGGTTTACTACACTTTTTTTAAATAAAAGAAAACTTAGCAGCAGGTCTATGGGTATGCCTGTCAGTGACAGTGCTCTGTCTGCTGCCTTCTATCAGAGTCCCTGTACAACCAGAAGGACTGCAGTTTGTGGTCAGCTTGCATCCTCAACAAAGTGTTACAACAAAATAATCAGAAATAATCCCATTAAGGAATACAGATTCTCCACAGCCAAAAACTTTAATAAGAAATAAAGCATCCAGCAACTTATTTTCTTCATCTTTCCAGGCCTTGTTTCTCTAAGAGGTGACTTTTTGACTTTTCTCAGCATCTCAAGCCATACAACTCTTATTTCCCCCTATTTCAAACACTTCAATGACACTGCAGTCAGCTTCTAGATATAACTAGACATGAAGGAAAACTGTTTGATTTACAAGTATTTTATGTAAAATCTAGAATTAATGTCTACAGTGTTGAAAGATCCTTTTATACTGACCTAAAAGAAATCTCATTTAATCCCTTTATTATCATGGAATATGCAAATACCTGCATTAAATGTAGTTACAATCACTTTTTCACTCATGGATGTTTATCCCTGTATTTCATTGCAATAAAAAATATGGCTATTGCCAGCTGTATATATATGTACACACACACCCCCAGCTCTGTCTCCTCTGAAGGTTTGGTAGCTGTATCTCAGTACTTTGGAATATAATGCCACTCAATGTTCTCCAATTCTGCAAGATACAATTTAGAGTTCTCTACTAGGAACAAGGGGTTTTTTACTGTTTTACAGATTACAAGATAGCAATAGAAACTTCTAAAAGTTAAAAAGTTGTGCTTGCTCAGCATTATTTTACCCTTTAGAAGTGCTCATACAAAACATTTGGGATTCTACAATCCCTGTGTCAGACTAGTTTGTCTAACACTTCCTTTGGGACCTAGGAAGGCTGGGAAACTGTAATTCTTTGAGTAAACAGCAGGAGATATCTGCAATAGAGAGAATATTTGTCTTACAGAAACTATTGGACAGAAAATTACTATCAGTACAATGAGAGCAACCACAAGGCTGAGCTATAGCATGCTGACTTCCTGGAGTGGGAGAATTTTTAATGTTTAAATTCTGCCGTTCATGTAACTGCTACAAGCAAAAAAGCTGTTTTCCTCTATCATATTCCCTACTCTTCAGAGAGCTAAAACAGATAAGCTCCTTTCTACTCCTAAGTTCATGCATCAATTTCTAAGGAAGAAAAGAAGCCATCAACAACTCAAATTCACCTTCTCAACCAAAAGTAGACTAAATTCCCTGGCTTGTTTATTCTTTATCTTGAGAGAAGCTCCAGTTTATCACAGTTGTCCCCTGGTAAGTTGTCATCAGAAAATACAAAGCCATTAGCCAAAAGCAAATAGAAAGCAGAGGCACGTGCCTGCCTGGAAACTTCCCAGGGCAGCTACATCGAAGGACAAACCTCCAGAATCAGGTTTCTAAACTGATCATGCAAAACAGGGACTTTGAAACACTGGCAAACAGTATTTTTAAATTCTTCTGCTGTCTCATCTGTTGGTTTCATGTGTTTCTAGGGGAATCACACCACAAAGGAATTTTAATTAGACACTTCTTTACTCAAAGCTGTACTGTCTACAAGCTGAATGGCAGGAAACAATCAATGCCTTGATGACTAAATTGTCAATCAAACCATATCCCTACACTTGGTTACCTTGAGTTTCCTCAGCCAGAAGAACATGGTGAAAGAATACTCCTGTTATTAACCCTCTCTGCCTTGCACTGTCAGGAACAGGATGATCAATCCATTTTCCATTTACCCTTAGCACCACTGATAAAATTGATCCTCACAACAGTAATCTTCTGTTTCAGTCTCTAAGTCTGCCACTTAAGACACCCTGTCAAAAGCATTTTTCAGATAATTCTTTTTCTACTGAGCCATTTTAAGCATGGAAAGTGCTGATCTCCATACAGATCCACTTTGCAATACAAAACATTCAATTAAGCTGCACCAACATTAATGGTGATTACTACAGATCAAATTGAAGGGCAACCAGAAGTGACTTATCTATGCTTGAGTCTGGTGACCCCTTTGTTCCTTGCCAGGGAATGTGAAGAAACAGATTAATCAAACACAATAGCCATATGTTTGCTTTTTTTTTAAAGCAATCAGATTTCCACAGTCAGAAAAGCATTGACAAGTTGTTACACGATTTTCTCAGCACCCATGGCTCACAAAATCTTGTGTTTGTAATCAAAATGCAGCAAACAGCAGTAGCTCTACCTGTCATCATGGCCCTAAGGGAGGACACAAGCAGTGTGCAACTCTTACTCCCAGGATGTATTCTCCAGATGCTGGAAAACCCTTTGACCAAAAGATATTGTTTTAGGGTACGAAAGACAGATGTGTAAGCAGGACATGAGAAAACTACTTTAATGTCCGTCTATATTTTCATAGAAAAACACACTAAATGTAAGACATTCTTAAGACCTTTGCCTGAAATCCCTCATTTATAGTAAGATTTATAACTTGAAAATTATTTTTCCTCCTCTCAGGCTTCATTGGGGGGGATGGAAAAGAATAAACATACTGATGAAAATAATCTTATTTTAATGGATTGACAAAGACAACTTTGTGGCTGATGATATGACTGCACTTATTCATTTTTAATCACAATGTATTAACCTGTGGTGGAGAAAGCCAAAATCAGCAATGCATTTAAGGAAGTCTTTAAATCAAAGCAGACAAACAGCCACACTACTGCCTACTACCATTAGATCATTAAGATGCTTAGAATTAAGCACCAGCTTAACATATTGTTAAATTGTGTCCTTAACATTGGCAGACCAGAAAAACAGGAAACACAGTATTTAACTCATATCTTACAAATATATTCTATCATCACAGGTTTCTGAACTCTTCTGAGGAAAAAAAAAAAAAAAAAAGAAAAGTTCCTACATTCCTCTGGAGTTAGGGTTGTGGGTTTAAATTTAGGAATTTCATTTGTAGTGAGTGACATTTTCAGTAGGATGGTGAGACAGTGCAGCTTACAGGAAAACATCCCAGCCAAAAAGCTACCATTGTGTCCCAGCAGATTATGCAGAACAAGGATTTTGACCCAGTTTTGGCATGACTAGTATTTACAGCTCAACCTGCAGATGACTGGCTTTCCTGGATTTACTCTCTCTCTCTCTCTCCAACGCATTTATCTGTTTTTAGGTTATTCTCTGTTTTCTTTAATAATTCTGCTCTAGACAGGCTGCAAGGCACCCTTCCTGATGAAGTGGATGAATTTACCAACACCTGGTGCATTTAAAACCCTAGAACAGGCAGATGGTAAAGACACAGACTCTGCAAATGTCATTACAGCAAGGAAAGCAGTGCTGCTGCAGACAGAAACGGTCTCTGGGGAAGGGAAAGCAGGAGAGAGGGTAGGTTGATTGGGTCCAGTTTTCCTAATGGCTAGCTACTTATCTGCTGGAAATGCAGCCCAGAGGGCCACACAGCACACGCAGACTGCAAGCAGCAGTACACAAATAACTGAGCCTACTCACAATCCTACTTCTGAACTGTCAAAGGATTGCCCCAAAAGCCGTATTATACAGCAGCCCAAACAACAGGTGGTTTTGTGGAGCTTCAGGATTACCCACCTAATCTTCTTAAGGAATGAAATAGAACAGCCATAGAGGGCTCTACAGAGGAAGATCACAAAGTTCATCAGCTGAGATGTGATTATAAGAGAGCTAATCAGTTTAGCCACAAAGTAGATCATACTATTTGTTCTTTGGAAAGCTCCTCAGCTTCTTCAGAGATTTTCTCTTCTCCCCTTTCCCTGTCCTTGCCCCTCTTCTGTTTACTCCCTTTCATCCAGATACACAGAAAACATTCTATGTTAAATATTTCATTTTAACCAAGGAAAAACAAGTACATATTAAAAATATTTCCTACATACCAGTGTAGTACAGCAAGAGCCTTAAAATTCTAGGAAAAGATCACTCCAAAATTATCACTTCCATTTGTACTTCTCACTTCTATGTGCATCTATGATCCCTGTGTTGCTGTACTTAGTTTCCAGTAGAAACCAGCTCCGGGGTTTGCACAGCAGACAGTGCCATGAAACCACTGAGATGCCATAAATCTGCATGGCTAGTCCAGCCAGAACTCAGTCAGCAGAAAACAGTATTTATACTGTTAACAGGCTAACACTTTCTCTCCTAGTCCAGGGTTCTCCAGAAGCTTGGCTCTCCTGTCAGGGAATAACTCTCCATGTTGCCACAAGCTCATTTCAGACCATGAAGTAGCATCCTCCCCCATGAGCATCATTTTACTATGAGCAATCTCTAGCTGTAAACAGAAGCAGCACCTAGTAGACAAATGAAAGTGGAAACCTTCTTGACAGTGTGATCCCTGACCCTTATTTTCTGCCTTTTAGCCTCAGTCCCAAATGACAGGTCCAGGGAACTTTCTCTTAAGATTACCAAAACAGAAGTAGCAATAGTTACAGGATTTATTATCTGAACACACACTTGTGAGGTTTAGATTAAAACCACAAGTTCATTTCACTTACCAGTCAATAAACAATCAGCTTTCTGTAATTCCTTCAGCTCTTCAGGCTTCATAGGTACACACAGTAGCTAAAACACTTTATACTCCAAAGAAATACATGACCCTTTTTTTGATTGGTGGAGTTTGGGGTTTTCTGGGGGGAGAGGGAAGAGAGGGTAAACTCTTTGCTTTATAAGGCCTAACTTGAAAATTTCTGAGTCAGAAACAGCTGCCTTGAGAGCTCCCTGATATTACTTGGGGAATGGGCTGATTGGTCACAGAACAATCACCCCCATCTGCACACTGAGTCACTCAGGTGCCAGACACTGGGTCTCGTCACCTCCTGAGCTAAAAGCTTTAACACCTGGGGTTGTTTTCATGTAGAGGACTTACACAGATTAAACCCCCACTTTGGGAGAAATCCTAATAATTCATTTTTGTCGTATGCTTATTTTCTGTTCTTTTCACACTTGCTCTCAGTGAATCAATATAATGAAGATCTGTAAAAGAACTGTAAAACTCATGGCATCTATTGATAAGTCTGTATAAATTCAAGTAAGAAAATATTACAGAGGCTAATACAATACCTAAATTGTTTTAACATGCATAACAAAATTTTAACTTCCATTTATTTTTATTTGATTTTGAGCCATCTCTGAGATTGGTTTAAGTTGAAAGTTGCAGAAGGCTTCTCTGCTTGCTACTTTAAAAAAGTTATTTCATAATAACTCTAAAATAGTTGATAATTTTTAGCCATTGGGACCAATTTAAGGTAAACTACAAAACTGTTCAGCTGCTTTCCCAGGATCTACATCTTTCCCAGCAGCCAGTCCTGTGGTTCTAGGATCATGAAAGAGCATCACAATGATGGTGGTGTGCTCTGTGTGCAATCAGAACTTGCTTGTGAAGGTTAAGAAATTACGTGACAGAGTTCTTCAGTAACACTTCTACACACAAGGGAAGACTTGTGTGGGAACCCCCTCTTCAATAAATGAAAGACATTTATTAAAGTGCAACATTTAAAGTACAGCGTGGTAGTCTTCATTACACAGATCTAGCAACACCTTGACTCTGGACCAATACACGTCAACAATTATGTCTGGCAGGTTTTTTGAAGTTTCCTAATTTGTCCCATTCTGAAAGATTTCCAACAGTACTACATACATTTTTTTCTATCTTAGTTGAAGAAAGAACTTGTACACATTCTGCAGCCCACCTCCCCCTCAGAAAAGTATGTAAAAACAGGCATTGTGTTAAAGTGCTCTCCCAAAGACATTTTCTTGAGTCAGGACTTGAACTGAGGTCAATATCAGATGGATGAGCAATCATATATTTCTTTTTGAATGAGATTAAATAACTCAGCATTAGATCCCATGAACAGGCCATTTACTTTGTCGTCTCAGAGGAGAGGCATTAGCCTGACAAAACCTGCATTATCAACCCATCCTTCTAAGGTCACTGAGAAATTCAAAGGAATTCTGGTTATGTTGATACTGCTCACGTAGTTATGTAGAGTATTCTACTTGCTGGACAAACCATTAAAAACTTTGTCATGCATTCCTATACTCTCTTCAGGCAGGCTTTTATGATCAACTCTGATATTTGCATTAAAAAAATCCCAGTAAACTTGCCTAACTAGGCAGCCAGACTTATGCTACTACGCAATTTTTTTTCAGTGAGCTGTTAAAAAAAAAAGCCGTGTAGTCTTTACTGAAAAACAAAACCAGTACGTGTCTAAAAATGTTCAGTGTTACAGGAATTGTATGAAAGGAACCAAAATCTGAGTTCAAAACTACTTCTCTTTAATATACACCATACTCTAGATTGCCTGTCAAGTTGGGGAACACTGCAGATATGAATGCAGCCAGTGCATATGCCAGCTTTCTAAATAAAACCTGTCAACTTCATATTCAAGGGTCTGTTTTCCATGTCTGTCTTCTCAGGCTAACCTCCCTCAGCACTCTACTGTAAATTCAAAAAACAAACTTCCCAGGAGTGCTGCTGTTGATAATGAGTGGAGAAAATGCTACAGATTTTGGATTACTTCTGCTGCCTCAGGCATGGACTTAGGAAGGGCTGTGAGCATGTGCCCCTGTCCCCTGCTCCCCTGAGGAAAAGGTGGTATGCTCTGCACCCCTCTCCTCCACAAACCACCTAGTCACATCAGAGCTACTTCAGCCTTTCCACCTGAGTTATTTCAGCCTCCATTGCTGGGCTCATGTTTCTGGGATGGCTCCAACAATATATTATCAATTATGGCTGAAATTATGAGCTCTTTGAAAACAATGACAAAAATCTCTGTAGCAGCTCAGGCAAGAGCCCCGTCGGAATATTGGAAATACCAATATTTCTCAATGAATATTTAGGATTTTCGCCACTCAGCTACAAGGGATCATTTTGCATTTGTGAGTCATGATTTTATCCATTAACTGAAAAGTCCCTTTTCTCCCTCTTAGAGAGTTACAAAGGAAGTTCTTGAATAGGTAACGTAGTTAGCTAATACTAAAGTAGTTGGTTCACTTACTTCAAAGCCCATTTGAGTTTCCACTGTTCTCACAATACTGTCCACATAAATTAATACAGACTCACTATTTCTCTGAGCTCCTCCATCTATCACCATTGCCTCCTGTCTGATTTACTTTCAGAAAGTGCTTAGCACAAGGTTTGCCTTTCTGACTGGTGGGTACCTAACACATGAAGCTCCCCCTTGTGCCTGGAACATCAGGTTCAGCAATTATTCTGCTTGGAACTGGAAGCTCTGAGTCTGAAAGTGAGCAGGTGCATGGGCCATTTCCAGCTCATGTGTGTGAGATCCACAAACTCAGTGGCAAGAAAGGACCGCACAAATCATCCTCTGCCAATTCATGCCGTTTTGGTTTAGTACAGTAGAGTGACAATCTCACAGGTAACTGCAGAGTCCATGCAGAGGGCTTTGGAACTAAGACAGAATCCTGAACTGGACCATATTCAACAGGAACCCAGCAGAGAGCATAGTGCAGGGTGACATGTTGATGGTAATCTGCATTACTAAGCCAGTAAGTGGCTTGCAGCAGTTAGAGGGTTTTCACAGTATTTATCTTAAGATCTTGATGTAATGAATTGCAATACTGAAAGTTAATAAGCTTATGTACTTGGATCATGATTTCTAGACCATTCTAAGAAAAGGGAGCTTAATCTTCAATCTGATCAGTGGGAAATAGAAAGATGTGTTCTTTAGATGCAAGAGTAAAACATCAAGATAAGACGGCTGGATCATTCCCTTGACAGAGACACTGCAGAAATAAGGCCTAAATTCATATCTCAAGAAGCTAAACAGTTAAATTACAGTATTAGCTTTTTTAATGAAATACTTTGTTAAAGGAATAAAACAGGATAGAATCAATTTTTATTGCTCTATCATGCCGCTAAACCGATTGCAGCTGTAATAAAATTAGGGATCCCATTTCATTCAAAGCAAGGAAAGTAATTTTATTTACTTTTTTCAGTCACGCCCCCACACAAGTGCAAGCACAGAGCAATCAGCCACTGCACTTGTTAGCTTGCTGATTAAATACTTTCTCACTTAATGCTGCACTAATTAAAGAGAATGGAAGCTGCCTGTGCATCAGCTAACACGGCATTAACTTAAACTGAAATCCCTACGTTTTATTCATTTCTTCTGTGCAGAGCCGGGAGGAAGAAGACCCATTCTGCTTTTTTTCAGCCAGTAATTCCAATATATCCATCCCCAGCTGCTGTGATTTCTTTGGCCAATAACTTTTGATGGCTGTACTAAGCCAATAAAATTTCCTTGTACCTGCAGTCCTGTTGGCTTTGTGACCCACAGGTGCTGAGCGTGAAAGTGCAGTGGTAAAAGCCAAAGAACTGCTGAGCCCTGCAGCTCCAGCTCCTGCCTGATACACACCGTGGGGTCAGAGGGCAGACCCTATTACCTACCTGCTGAAAGTGTTTGCTTGGCCAAATAATTGATAATTGTTAGAACTTGTTCAAAGTCCCACCCTGGACATCTGCTAATTTGTGAAATTCGTGTCTATGTTTTTAAGGGGCCTAGAGACTAATTAATAAGATTCCCAAGTCTTTACATCTCAAAAGTCATGATTTCTAAGCCAACATCAGCATTCCTGAGAACATGACTCCCTAGTTTCAAATTTTGCTACCAAAACAGAATTATAGACGAGGAAAAACATATAGATCAGGAAAAGCCTCCTTATTGCAAAGTTAACCACATTAAACATATGAGTTTGTTCTCTCCTCTGCAAATGATATGCACTGAACTGACAAATGAAGTCTAGATTGATTAGCTGCGTAGGTGTGTGTCTGTGTTTGTAGTTCATGGAGCTGATCACTTAATCTAAACTGACACTTAGACTATACATGTTTCACCATCACGTTTTTTTGGAATATAACCAAACAGATGGTGCATGAACATCACAATATAGTCACAAGTTCCCAGAAGGAGTTAACAATTTTTTTTTAGAATGGCAGCTCATTATATATCATAACTAAGGTTGCATCACCCGTTTCCCTATAAACTGTGATATTCAAGGGTTTACGATGTAACCATGAAAATTCATTCAGGCTAGAAAAATAGCCTGAAACCAAGAACTCAGTTTTTGTTGGGAAATGTCAAGCAAGCTATACCACCACCACACAGTTTTCATATTTTTTAAATTCTCCCCATGCATTCTTAAAAACTGGGAGAGAAGGTAAGGGAGAGCTCCTAAAATTTCTTTAAAGAAGGCAAATAATTTGTATTTTTATGCCAAATTTTAAAGCATAACAGTTTTTTACCATATTTCTGCATGTTATAAACCAACAAAAGCTGGGAAGCTCAAAATAAAGAAAAATGCTATTTCCTGATCACAGCACTTTTGTTAATGTTGCAATTGGAGGGACTTTAGACTCCAGAAATCAGTCTTTTAAAATATCCATATAGACTGTGCACACCAAGGTTGGTTTCTCCATGCCATTTCAAATATTTTAGTCACTGCCCCTAGAATACTTAAAAGCATCAGCAAAATTCAAAGGGATTTCATCAACATCAGTCTTAGCCAGTGCTGTCAGGCTGTAGAAGCATCATCTTGCTCCTGCTACAAGATGGGTTAACTCTCCTTTGGCTTCACCTTCCTCTCACAGGGGAAAACAGAAGCAGAATAAGGTCTAGAGAAGGAAAATACAAGCCTTTCCTTTTAAATTTATGGTCACACTTGCAAAATTCGGTTTGGAGTTTTTTTTGGAGGTAAGGTCAGTTTTCTGCATACAGACACACACGTACACGTGCCTTTTTTTTATTGCACTTTGTTGTAAAAATATCGAGTGTGCCCTGCAGAGCATCCCTCCATGCCCATCTCTGTGCTTCACTCCAATCCATCATTCTGTGGCTTACACTGTTATCCTTAGAATTTTTGGTCCTATATAAAGTGGGCCATATCCAGCTCCAGACTTGCTCTCCTTACTTCCACAAGCTAAGCTGTATTTTATTTCTTTCTTGGAAGAGCTACAGGTTAGACAGAGATGAGATGACAGAGAAAACACAGCCATGCAGCATTTCAGAGCTGCCTCCCTATCATTGCATCCTCTGTTTCTCCAGTTTTCATCTCCTTCATGCTCTTTGTCATTTCTCTTATGACTGAGTGTGTTTTTTCTCTCTCTGAGTCTGTAAAATGGGTCTTCCCTGTAAAACTCCTCAGACACCCCTGTAAGTAATTCCCCATGCTCATTGCCTAGCTGTGCTTTGGAAGAAGGGCCCACGATGGCATGGCTGTGCCAGCACTGTGCCAGTCCCTGGCATGCCCAACCCCAACAGGCCCCTGACCTGCTCCTGAGCAGCGCTGCCGGTGCCAGCCTAGGACTGCCTGCACGGCAGCCGGGCAAAGAGAGCTGGGGCAGCCAGGGAAATCACTGGGGGCAGGCCAATTGCAGCAAATTCTGCTGACCACAGAACAGAATTACCTGCAGTAGGAGGCCTGGGACACGTCGCCAGCTCTGCTGGAACACAGCTCAGTGTTGCCATGCTGGCTGCAGCTGACTCACTTTGCTGTGCCTGGCTACAGCATGTGCTTCCAGACACCTCTGCAGGCACTGATCAGGAACACGAGTGGGATAAAAGCCATAGGAGTGTACAGGCACAACTAACTGGCCCAGAAATGGACAAAACCAGGGGAAAACCATCACCATTGTCTTGTGCCTTTGGCCTCCTGCTGCCCTATGACCCCAGGAGGCCACAGAGCCAAATTAGTGAGCAGAGGCAAATGACCAGTCGTGACCCAGGTTGTGTATTACACGTCCCACAGCAGCCCCGGGGCACAGCTCTGGTCCCCAGAGCCTTGGCTGCACTGACATTTGCACATCTGAACACCAGGATGTTTCACAGCTGGTCCTTTGGGGCGAGTTCTGGTTGGGCTGTACTAAAACAGAGGTCAAAAATGGGATTCTGAGAACATGTTTAATACACAAAAGTTATAGGCACTCAGGTCTAGAAAAAAAAAGTTTTATATCTGTTGCAGAAAAATATTAATTGGGTATTACTTTAAATGATGAATTCTGGCCCATTCCCATCTGAACAGCTGGCAAACATCCTGTTACAACCAGGTTGGACTTGGAGGGTTAGGAGTTTTGCGGTTTCTTGATCAATATACTTTCTTATAATTACAGTCTATTAAGACTTTTTATTAGCTTATTAAGACTTTTGCTTGTTGTCTGCATGAACTGTATTAAATAGTACTTAACTGAACATAAAATAATGGCACAAGAGGCAAAAAAGTCATCAGATACATTAATACAGGCTTTTGAAAATGCAGGTGATCATTTAAGTGATGAAAGACATTTGTGCACAGCATCCTTGCTTATTCAGATGGTTGATTGCTACATGATCACGATTTCTTTTGTTTTGCTCACTCAACATATGTTCCATGCCTTGTAAACTGCATACCTGTAAGTAGCATCCCATCTTGTTTAGATTAGTGAGATTTGTACATCCTGTGCTCTTTTTCTGAACAGATTTGCCTGGAATGTTTTCAGGCTGACATTAACAAGATACGGCAACATGCAATAGAGATGTGCTATAGTGCTTAGAATCATCTGTGAGCTTAAATGTGTGCATGTCTAGATTGGATTTTTTTCATTTAATATTGGCACACCCATATGTATGATATTAGCGATGGTCAGTGAGTTTTTACTAAAAAATTTTTGAACATTTTCCCTTGATGTTTCCTGTACCAAAGAAAGTAAAATCTGTTTCCTTGGCATACAGAGGGAAAAACTTGATTCAGCAGTTCCTAAATTATAATGTTGCAAGTATACTACAGTCCTTGGTGGTTCCTGGCATGCATAGCTGCAGGATAGAATCAGTTAATTTAGGGTTAAATATTTCCTCAATCTGATAAAAAATAGTTCACTTTATATGCTCAGTAAAATCTGCAGCATTGGCAGTAAAATTTATTCTTATCTATAACATTCCAGGAAAAAAATAAAATTAAAAATCTGAGTAAGATTGACTTTAATCACAAACCATTTGGGGCAAAGACTGCCTTTCCTCACAGTACCCAGAACACACTGAACCCAAGTCATAGCTCCAGCTTTTAGGAACTGGCACAGAGAGGAATAAGACAGCGATATCTGTTACATGATGTCCTGTAGTGTCTTTGCTGACACCTTGAACATGGACTGCTTACTGCTTGAACCCCCTTGAAGAGGTGAAACACCAAGATTCCTGTTATCACTAGCCTATCGTGCATGTCATTTAATATTTTTAAGACTCTTATTTTGCAGTTTATCACCACATAAAATACAGGAAATGTCACTTATTTTAAAAGGTTATATTTAACACACAGGCAAACTGCATTCAAATGCAAGTAAGATTGTGACAAGCCATGAAATGTGTAAAATTACAAATAATGCAAAATTAGTGCACGAAACCTTTGCCTCCTTCCCATGAAACACAGCAGTACAGAGCTGGTGGCAGGCTGAACAATTGGTAGTTTGCTATGCCATCAGTAAAGACAGGAAGGTTTCCTTTTACTCTCTCTTTCTATGGAAAATTAGCTTCAATTTTTATTACAATACAGTGCAAGCATCAAGTTCAGTCTTAGCAGCATGTCTCCACTCATGTTGTGAATGTAATTGTAACAAAGGGAATCTGAAAATTCTTACTAGTAAGAATAAAGCTTATTTCTACACAGATCATTCTGCCCAGAGGGGTTCTGGTCACCTGCAAACCATTGCCAGGATGTTGTTTTCAGACCCTCATGTGCTCAGTCCTGGTGCCTGACTGTCCCTATCTGTCCAGAGCCCAGACAGAAGCATGTTGGCAGCTCAGCACAAATGAACAAATCACGATGTTGAAAGTCACATGCTGTCCATGAATCTGAGATCTGAAATTGCTTTTACCTCTGCAAAACCCTTACTTCTCATTGTACTCATCTCGCAATGGCTTCTGGAAAAATATTTCAACTACTTGGAATTTCCGAAGAAATCTTTGGTCGTCTTGTGGAACTGGGGTCAAGATGGATTCAGCTTTTGCAAGCTTCTTGTATGTGTGTGGCTGTTAAACCTGTGAAAGGACACTGAAGAAGACAGAAAGATAGACCACTGGCTCAGAGAAGGCAAGCTTTCTGAGGGCAGTTTGTACTCAAAGGTCATGGATCCTTTTCCTGATTCAAGAGTGAAATACATCTGGATCCATTGTTTCTTCAAGAGCAGAGGGAAATTTGGGCACACTGGTGTGAAAGTAGAACTCCCTCAAAAACATTCCTTTGAGCTTTTTCTCTTCTGTTTTGTACAACTATTGTCCACTAAAAGCAAATGCTTCTCTCTGTGTCTGGCTGCAATAACTCTAAATCCTGATAAAATTCATTATGTGACAATTTTGCTTATTTTCATAAAGTATTCTACCACATTAAAATTCTTGCTGCTGTCACAAATAAAGCAGTGTAATGATCTGCTTAGAATCTCTGAGAGGGAAAATATAAATTAGTAAATCATTTTGGAATTATCATTTTATGGATCTTCCACACAATGGTACCTTCAGTAGTCTGCAACTCTGATTTAGTAGCAAGTGATTAAGGTCATTTTGATATTGAGTGGAAGAGTTTGATACCTTCTAAAAGTAGGAAAAGAACACTGCCCATAGAGCAAGATGCACCCTCCAATCTAGGAAAGGAGTTGGACAACATATAGAAGGGCCAAGAAGTGAGACGTGATGCAAACTTGCATGATGTAAAGATACAAGAGGACAGAATGGGCCATCAGACCAAACACTGACGAAATGTTCCAAACTAGCCTGGAGTAGAAGAGAAAGAGTTGAGAGAAAACAGACTTTTAACATAATAAACAAAACAGAAATATGTTAGAAGAGCAAAAGTGCAAACAAGTCCTAAGCTAATGAACACCCATGAAGAAAAATGCAAATGAGTGTGTGTGTGTGTGTGTCTGCACATGCAATTGGGTAGGCAACCAACCTCCTGTGCAACCAGCATCTTCTTGGGGGAAAGGAAAGCCTTTCCACTGACAAGAACATTATCTCTTCCTCCAGTGTGGTTTTTGTCATTTATTCTATTTTCTGGCTAGAAATAAATGGTTTGGCCTCAATAAACTGTCAAGAGAAGTAGCATCTGTTATGGAAGGCAAATTGGCAAGAACTACATTGAATTGGGATTAGAATAATGGTTGTTTTCCTCAAAATTTAGACTATTTCCAATTTTTTTATAACTACAGATGTAATTAAATTATTCATATAAATTCAGGGCACACACGGGTTTTATTACTGAGTTTGGACTGCAGTCATATCTGAACCTACATTTTTATGAGAATTAGGCCTAAATAGCAGTCTCCAAAATTCTCCCCCAAACTGATGAGGACGCAAAGTTAGGGCTTTATTTGCCTCCATTTAATATTTGTTTTTCACCCTAATAAATTCTGTGGAATTGTTTCAGATTTATCCTTGTATTCTTACAAAGAAAACCCTTGTACAAAGTTTAGTCCCAGATAGCAGCTTACTCTCTTGTTCTAAATTTGTCACGTTGCCCAAGTATTCATAGCCCTATTTCTATTCCTAATTTTCACCAGAAGTATATCAGCCAAAAATGTGATAAATACACATGCATATACTGTATTTCTCTTGATTGTGCCGTGGAAAAGTACTTTATGCTGTAATAAAAACAAGTGTATATATAGTAGAAAGCATTAAAATGTAGGATCACTCACTATATTTTGAAAAAGCACATTCCATTCCATCCTGTGTAGGCCTACACCTCTTCTAAAAATAACCAACACATCAGGAAAAAGGCTTCAGTTCTTTATATTCCTGATATTAACACCTTTACTGGAACAGCATAGTGCAAACACCACAGGCAGCAACATATATTAACTTTGTTATGCATTCTTATTAATAGAATAAAATGCTAAGTATGCATTTAATCCAAACTCCTTTAAAAGAGTTGAGAGGACAGTAGGAGGAATATGTGCTCATCCCTGCACAAGTTTTGAGTTCCTACTTAGAATTCTGCCTGCTAGAGAGATTGGAGCTGGGTGGTTGCCTCAGTTCCAGGGGAACCCCAGGATAGGTGCCACCAGCAGAGGCATGGGAGCTATTCACTGCCTGGGCCAAGGTCACGTGGATGACCACTGCTGAGGTTTGATTTTAACATGTGAAATTGCCTTTGACTGATGGGACAGTAAGAACCTCCTGCTTTGGCATTTCTGATCTAAAACTTTTTGGAAGTTGTTTGTCTTTTGGAGTTGTTGAAAACAAAGTTTTGTTCTAATTTGAACCAGTGGTACTACCAAATTTTAGCTATTTTCCCCCGGAGGGATTATTCAGTTTCAGATACAGGATAAGAACAGGGAGGGAATAGTAAATTGCTGCCATGGATGAGCACATGAACTGCTTGTGCTTTTCTGATTTTTTGTCCCTTTCTGCCATATATACTCATCTTCATGTTTTACCTAAGCAGACCCCCTATTTTAAAGATAATTATGTCCACAGTTTATTCCAGTTCCAAACTAATGCAGATTTTACACTCAGTGTTGAAAGGCACAGGTTTCCATTTTGCATCTAAATAGTTTAGGGAAATAAAGCAGAAGAGTCAACAGTGCCCTACAATGCCTGTGAGGGGACACTTGCCCAGGCTGGCTACAAGCCGTGTCATGTTCACAGCACATCCAACCAAAAGTGTTGCAAGCATTGCCAGCAACACAAGAGCTGGCAAACCACACCGGAACCTCCCTGCAGTTCATTGACTCATAAGGCAGAGAGGAGACCATATAAACAGCTCCTGAAAACTGTGCCACTGAGCCACCAGGAAAGGCAGCTTCTTCCAAGAACAGGATCTGCCACAGCAGTGCCGTTTCATCAGGAACATGTCTAGAGCCCGAGGAAGAGAGGAGGGGCGGGCAGCTGGCACACTGCATCCCCCCAGCTTCCTTCTCGTTGGGCTTCAGAAAGGCACAGGGAGAAGGAAGGTGGTACTGGCCCACAGGGCCCTCCAGGGGCCGATTTGTAAGAGCAGCACAGCACTTAGAACAGCAAAGCTGCCAACAGGGTAGATCATGTGCAAGAGCCTCAGCGGGCACCAGGCCTGCGGGGTCTCTGCCCCTGCCCTGCTCCCCGGCAGGGAGCTTGTCTGGTGAGTCCAAGAACGGTGACACCATGAACAAAAGCCAAGATATTTCAGCTCTGGCAGGGATGGGCCTGCTGCTCTTCCCCAGTGAAGAAGTTTGTGAGAGGGAGCCTCAGAGACCCAGTACAATCTTCCAGGGGCAATCCCAGTGCCCATGTGGGGAGGCAGCCCAGCTTTTGTGGGACACACAATGCCAAGGTCCTCAGGACAGTGACTGCTAAAGAGCCCACAGCACTGTCTCTAAGTGCAGGAGTGTTAAATGTAACAGCATCCAGGAGAAACTGCAATTTAGATAAACCAAATTATTCCTGCATTTACAGTCAAATTCAGAATTATCCTTGCTTTCTCTGCCAAACTTTTCTATTTCTGAGCTTCTGTGGCCCAGATGAGAAGGAGGTGAAAGGATTTCAGCCTTGGAAAGAAAGGTGTCTTTTCATTTTCTCTGCCTTGTCTAGTTTTAATTTTTTTTTAACTTACAGATCAGCTAAAATTGAAATCTAGAAGTAGTGATATGATACCTATTAATTCTATTTTCTATACTGTTAAAGCAAATGTGAAAGACTGAAGTGCTTTTATGGTATCCTTGATTATTTCTAACACTACTTGGTGGGGGGTGACCATCAGCTCAGCTCTGGGATGAGTATATCTATTATAAATCTGTTATATTTCAAAAGGAAGAGCAGAGATGTTATTCTCCAGCTGGAAAGTTGTATTTCTCTTGTTCAAGGATTTTTGTCTTCGTTATTGTTTCCCCTCTTGTAGATTTGCCACTGTAACACTTGGCATTCAATGGATCACATCCAGCAGGTAACTGAAAGAGTATGCCTCTATTTATTTTTAAAGACAGCAAGCTACTTCCTTACTATCTACATGAAATTTCTAGGTATTATATCATTAAATACATTTTAAAAGTGTGTGCCTAATTGCTTTATAAAAAAGCAAATCAGGTAAAAACATTGGAATTGGAAAATACTTTGCACCAAGCTTCTTTGCAGGTTTGTGACCTGCAAAATGCAGTTAGCTTGTTTAAGCTGTGATTTTTTCTTTTATGATATGTGGGAAGCTATTAAACTGAGTCCCTTCAAATATAGTTTACACATTGGACCAAAGTCTAAAAAAAGGAAAAGAATATTTTGCTAGATATGATCATATAAATGGAATAATTACAATTGATAATAATGGAACATCAAACTTTAATTAAGCATTTGTAAAGGTTTCTGAATTTCTCCTACAAACACCTCTGTGGAAACAAAAGACAAAATATTTGATGCAGGAATACTAAATTACAAACCACCCTATTCTCTGATGGAAAGCAAGAGAGGGTGACCGCCCAAGTTTGCTTCTCACTGGCTCCTATATCATTGATTCCTTTTGGCACTTCTACCTAGAACACAGTTAAGTTGTTCAATCTTCATCATCATGCTACCTGCTGAGCTTTGTACTGCCTGAATTGTGCTGCTTTATTTGGAAAGAATTAAAATTATCTACTAGAAAGACTGAAAATGTTTGATGCTTGGGTTTTGGAGTAAGTGGCTGTTCTTGGTCATCTGTCAAGAGTATAAAGAACACATTATTGTTGCATGTGCTGTGTACAGCTCATGAAAACTAAATGCGAGGCAAGACAAGAAGTGTAGATCATGATTTTTTGCTTTTAAAAATCTGTGTGCATGTTTACACAAGTTTATCATTATCATGACATCACCCATCTGATTCTTCTTAGTCTTCGGAGAGTTAAGACAGAAATTAGCCTATGGGAGATGAAACAGTCTTAGCCCCTCTACTTTAGAAAATCTTACAGATATCAAGGCCAGCAGGAGATTTTAGCCATGTTTCTCCTAAAAATTACTCAAAATTAGGTTACTTTCACTCCCAGCAGATGAAGTTATTGTGCAGCAATGGAGGTACATGGACAGTAACAAAGAGGCACTCCTCTTAAAAAGAGCAGCCCAACTGGTGATGCAAAACACTGGCCAGCAGTTACAGCATTTGCTGCTGTCCTGATCCTACTGCATGAGTTGTGGGGTGAAGAGCACTCCACAATGCAATTTTAAGAAAAGAGCAATATGCCTGAAAAATAATTGAGAAGAGTTGTGGACAGCCATGACTAGGAAATTTCTAGAAAATTACTAGAAAAGTAACATATACTGTGAGTATGTCCCTGGCTAGAGGGGCCATTGGCAGGACTTTTTTTTTTTCCACAGATAATTACAGCAGGTGCAATGTAAAGCAACCAAAATGTGCTTTTAAATGATCATGATTAGGTGAGGAACTCAAGCCCCAGCATCAGTAATAACAGACAACAACCATGTGAGAATTACACTAATAGGCACTATTGTTGCAAGGCAGAGAGAGAACAGACACCAGCACTTACCAGTGTTCCTCAACTAAAACTGCTGATCCAACGAAAGACATTACCCTTCTAAAAACCCTGCCCATTTAAATCCTAAAATATCAGCACTACAAAAACAGTACTGTTAGTCTTTTGCATATACAAATACACACATATCTCCATTATAAAGGCTTGTATTGATAAGCAAATTGTTTAGGATATTTTTTAAGGTTTTTCGCACAGTAATGATCATTAAGTTATTGAGGAGGGGTATGACAAAGTAGAATTTTTCTAGCTCATTTACCATAAATAATGCCCAATCCTTATGAATCCTTATGATCTTTATGACCCTGACATGAGCCCAGGGGGTTAGAGCATGGTGCTAATCACACCAAGCTTGTGGGCTCAATCCCCATATGGGCCATTCACTTAAGAGTTGGGCTTGATGATCCTCATGGGTCCCTTTTAACTCAGAATATTCTGAGATCTGTGATTATGATTTATGACCAGTCAAGAAACATGTATAAGTTAAAGCTACCTCTCCTCCAGGACAGAGGTGACTATCAAATTCTCCATTTACTCACAGTTAAAACTACACAAACAGCACCTAAAACGCAGGTACTTGGTGTTCTAAACCAACACTAGGAACAAAGGCTGCTTAAGAAGTCCTCTGTAGATTGCGTTTAGATGACACTTCTCAATTTCAGAATACCTCCACAACCCTAAGAGCCACAGACAAAATCCAGAATACCCCATTTGAATGATTGCCTTTTATGTTCCCCAAAACACAGATTGCACAATTTAACATGAGGATGGAGGTGTGCTTGTACAGCAATGAGAAAGCGTACTGTCTCTCAAGGAGCTGGTTTTCACAAGGCAAAACCACCTTTTCTTCTTTCCTTTCCCCTCTACACCATCCGTTTCTTTTCCTAGAGAGAATAGAACTGAAATTGCTTGCACTCACTCTATACAAGTTCAGCCTGCACTAAATCCCAACATTAATGTTTGGCAAGACCTGCCCACACCAAGAGCAGGGACCCAAATGGCAGCAAAGAACTTTCCAAAGGTGTCCCAAGTTCCCACTCCATGCCAGATCCCCCTTGCTCACCGAACAGGGCTCATGACTTTTGGAAGGACAAAGAACACGCTCAGCCCTGCAGCGATAGGGTGCTTCTGCCAGCCAGAGTGTAGGAACAGGGCTGGCAAGGGAGACAGTGCTGCTGCTGACTCAGCAGTCTCCTGGCCAGAGGTCACTCCTGTGTAGAAGGCAGCAGTGACCATGGGCAGCAGAATTAGGATCAGGCAGAGGAAGAATGAGGGTCATTAAAATGCTTGCAGGGAAAAAGAAAAACAAAAAACCAAAACAAAACAAAAACCAAAAAAACAAACAGCCTGGCAAGTTTGGAAACCACTGTAGTAAGTAGAAATTCATAAAATAAATCTTACTGCAAAATATATTTTTCTGAGGTTTTCTTTTTATAGCAAGCTTTATTTTTTGAAAATTGATATTCAGTTTTACGAGATATTTACAGCTCTTACAAGCACAGCAATTCCTGCTTTCCTTACTGTTTTGATGTTAGAATTTGATGAACACCTTTGGATGTGCTGATCTTTGTTATCAACTGCAGCTACACTAAACACCTTAAAGGAAAAGGATGTTGGCTCACCTGTTGGTAAGAGCCATCCATTACAATATGCAGATAATTGGGCTGCACACAAACTCTAATCACAATAAGTAGGAGGCTGGAAATATTTGCCACTGCCAAAACAAAAAGAAAAATGAAAAACCACCAAGTCAGAGATTCTCATTTTTATTATTTTTGGTTGTAAAACAGCTGAGGTGATTCTGTTCGGAAGACACTGAACTCCATGTCCATGAAGCCAATTAGCATAGTCACTGTTTGTTCATTACTCAAACCTGTGTCCTCCAATTTACACTACCCATATGCTGGGCTAATTTTGTACGGCATAAGATGCCAGAGGAAGGTGCCAGATCCCTAATACATAAAAATTACAGATTCTGCAGTGGCTCAGCTGACAGGCAGGACTGCTTCCAGGATGGACTTTCGGACCAGTCTGTCACAAAATTCACCCTACCCATATGAATCCTTCAAATCTTTTTTTCCTAGGCTAAAATTAGATTTTAGTAATGCAAGGGGGCAGAAGGGGAAGGATTTTCTGTGATAACTGATTTTGGTGGTGACTGTGCAGAATTGTATGGGAGGTACCAAAAGAATTTTAAAAGATCACTCTAACAGTCTGATGGGGGGAAGGGGGTGCAAACACAGAAATAACGCTTGTAAGACATAATTTTCCACACCAATCCTCTACTCTGTGCCACAAACATACAGTATATAACATAAGAGAGACATATGATTACATCTATAGAACAAGGCAGTGCAGAGTTGCTGCTGAGGTACAATCTGACAAGACCAGGTTTCCTAGACAGCTGAGAGGGGAAAGCATCTCCCTGTTTTTAAGGCCCTTAACCACTGATGCATGGGGAACCTTGACAGCATCAATAAGAACATGGATAATTTCCTGTCTGATACAGAAGGCAGCAGTGAGACTTTCTGGTGTCTGAAGGATGGAATAGGTCTTCCCTGTTTAATCTCCTGGTGGCTTACAGGCACTCTCTCCATGAGAAGAGGAAGTAGGCAAGAACATGCCAGCCACTCAGAGCGGCCTGGTCAGATGAATGCTCAGCCTCAGCCCCACCAGGACACAGCCTACTGCAAAGCAAAACAGGACTTTAGGAGACTCTACTCTTGCCCACCCTGGACAGATCTGAGCCTCTAGCTGCTCTACCTTTCCTGATGAGCTCTCATCCTCTCTTCTCCCACAACACCGGGTGCTTTCTGCACACCCTTGTATACAGACATGAAAACAGGGAAAAAGTCACTTCTGTCTATGACAGCAAAGAAATTCAGCAAAAGTTTAAACTATCAAACTAACTGGAATATCGAGAGAAACTTCTGAAAATGAAAGCAACGGTGTTTGTAGAGTTTTCCCCCCCCTACTCCTACTAAGGAAGACAAAGTAATGGTGCAGAGGCCATGTGAGCTGCTCACCATGCACTGGCAGTTCATTACAGAGCTCATCCAGCAGGGAACACCAATCAAACAGGCCATGGGAAAGCCAAAAACATGATTAGCACCCAAACAGCAACAAGGGTGAGGGTCCTATGTAAGGGCAGGAATTCAGATGTGCAGCCTCCTTCATCTTCATTATCCCGTAACACAAGCACATAGAGCTGTAAAAGGAAGATCCTCCCGCAGAGACTTACTGCAGATGCAAACATAACTGTCTCCAGAAATTAGCAAGGCAAATAGATCAGCAGAGTCTTATTAAGGCTTGTGACCGCTATTATACTTGGCTGCCACAGCTTTCCTCGTGGAAATCAAACACTAAGAGAAAGAGAAGAAAGAAACCTTTGCACCTTGCCTGTCAGTGAGCCATGTGCAATCCAGCCTGTAAATAGCTGAGCTAATTCACAGCTGTCATATTTTTAAATGCCACCAAAGTGCCAAAGGGAATGCAGACATCCAGAGCCATGCATCGTCCCCGATCAGCAAGAACAACGCTACCCACCCCTGCTCCTCTTCTGCCAAAGGCCGCTGGGCTAATACAGCTGATAAGTGTAATTCAGAAGGCCAACTGTCAAAGCAGATGAAGTGCATGTTTTCTGCCCAGCCTTGTAATGCAAATCAGTACATCCTGTCAAAGAATGACAATTTCAGGTTTCCTTCTTGTACCTGAATGAAAAAGGCACCGGTTCTCAAGACTCGCAAAGTCATATCCTCTATGTGCACAGGCCAGGGGGGGCAGGCAGTTACACTCTGAGCCTTGCCAGTGTGCTCCATGGCAGACCTAGAGCAGTTGGAGCAGACAGTTTTGATGTACAGTCATGTCTGATAGGAGAAGTTATTTTTGTGTACAGTGCTTAATTCCAGAGAAAAATGAAATCCCCTATTTGTTATTAATTAGGAAAGTAATAAGACTGTGCTCAGAAGTACTTTTGCATCTTGTGACCTTGTCAAAAAGCTGATGTCATCTACCTTAGTGCACACACAAAAGCATTCCTCTTGTCTTCCCCTGACGTGAGAATCTCATTGCTTCAGAAAATACATTTAACGTTATAGGAGTTTAAGCCTCTGCTGAAGCCTTTTAAAAATGTCACATACAGCTCTTCAAACCTCCAATCCCAGAGCCTTCCTGAGAATAATGGAGAAGTTAAATCAACTTTACTCTGGGATTACCTTGCCCCTCCAAGTCTTCCCTTGGTCAGAAGTAATTTATTGGAAGATTACCGCCACTAAAAACAATTCTCTATCCTCCTTGGAAGTACTTCCTCCCAAAGACTAAAGAGCTTATGCTAGCTAGACTTGGAAAAGCTGGCTAATCAGAAGGACATCTCTGTTAATTTCTCTAATGTTCTTTGCAAAGTGCTGGCATCACAGACAGGCTGCTCAGGTGCGTGGACAAGCATCCTGTCCATTTTTCCTGCATTTATTAGAGACACAAATTCAGCCTCCACCAAAGCTATGCACATCATCCTGCTTTTACTAGTATCTCTGACATGTGAGTGGTAGGTGAGTTATCTGATTAACAGCAACTGCTTTCAGTCTGGGTATTAGTGATTTACAGTACAATGGCTGGAGCTCTCTTTGCATAGCTGGATAGCACAGTTAAAAAAGTGTAAATGAATTTGTAAAGTATGGGAGCAGACAGGGTCAATGACATATTTATTATCTTAAAAAGATAGATTAATCAGGCCTTGCTAGAACAGGATAAAAGGTGGTTCTGCCAGTAGATACATGTGAAATCCCTATCTGTTAGTCTATGACACAGCATAAGCAAAAAGAGCTTAAATACAACATTTTTTGTTCAAAGGAAACTGTTTCAGAGAATGCATATTCCAGTCCTTTGAAAGGGTGGAGACACCTTTCAATCTGTTTAAATTATCTCTGATTCTTGCTTAGTAGCAATAAAATGTGAAAACAGCATTGGCCTTAGCTCAAGGGGAGCTATTGTTAGGCATATCCAGCACTGTTCTGTTTCTAAGTACCCCATGCAGCCCAGCACTGCTCTGTGCAGCCTGCTCTCCAGGCTGCCCTGCCTCTGGTAGCTGGAGAGCAACTCCTGCACATGGGCAGAGAGGGGATACCCTGTACCCAGTAGGAACAGGATCAGGCTCCCTGCCCAAATCCCACACCTCTCCACAAACCTTTATTCCACCAAGAACCCTTAGACAGTGAGAAATAGGCTGAGAATGTAAAATGTTAATTCAAATACTTTGATGGTAAGCAGACTGGATTTGAGCTGCATTGCTTTAAAAAATGAACAAATATAAAGGGATCATAAAAGTGTAACTTCAGATTTCTCAGAGAAGTAGAGCTGGGTTTCATCAATGATGCCCTGACATAAGCAGCATTAGAATAGAGGTTTTCCTATTTTCTGACATCCCCTCTCCTATTTGGTGGTATGAACTGTATCAGAACAAAATCTCTCTGGCATTTCAGATGCATGTTCTACCTGCCCTCCTCTCTCCCCACCCTCTCAATACTCTGTCATTTACAAAAGGAAGGATTTTGATTAATGAGTTCTTCCTGCCAAAAAGATAGCCTCACAAGCGGCAGAACAAAAATAAGTTAGATTCTATGAAGCCCATAAATACAATATTTCTGCACAAAAATCTCCAATTAGTCGCCAGGCACACTTGCTTATGAGTCATTAATGAATACTTCTGTATGCTGAACATTCATATCTTTCTGTTTGTGACACCGCCTCCAAGCCTGACCCCCTGTCATCACATCAAAAGGATCAAGATTTTAAATGAGGTATTAGCAATTTCTTAAATAGCTTTTTTTAGCAGCAAGGGAAAACTATTGAACCATGACTGTTCAGTCATAGGCAACTACTGAAACCCCAACACCTCATCTCCTCCATCCCTCAGCAGATGAAGGCAGGAATGCTACATGTTTCACCATATATAGCATTCCTGTATAGGAGTGATGGAATTTTTGGTTATTTAGAACCCAGCCACACAGTGAAGTCTCTATGGGCAGCTTCCTGCACTCACATGGAAGTGTACAGGTATAAACAGCAGAAAAGCCAAGTTCTGTAAGACAGCACCGGGAGGAACTCACCTGTAATTCACTTTGCTTTCTAAAATGCAATTTGATTCCACCAGGTATACAGATTAGAGAGAAACTTAATTACTATGTATTTTATTCTGCTATTTGTTCTACTAGCCCTAAAACTGCCTTTTTAATTATCTACAACTTACTCTGTGTTTTAAAGTGAGGTCATTAACAAATTTGAGCAAACCACATTTGTTTTCAACGTACCACAGCGGATACCATTTGGTTCTTGGACCACATCACGACCAACAATACCAGTGAGTATCACAAGAGTAGTACACAAGGGGTTTGAGTGACTTTGGCAAGCAGGGAAATAGTTTCCTTCTGCTCTCAGCCATCCCCTGCACAGCCAGGATAAACCTTCCCCTTCACTCACCCCCAGAGAAGTACCAGAACTACTCATCTGATTTATCTTCCTTCCCAGAGCCCTCTCCACCCACACTATGTTTGTTCCTACTTGGTATGGTATTTGTTTAAAATCATGGTACAAAGATGCTCCCAGGTTTGGCGTAGCAGGGCTGGCCATGGCATGACCCCCAGCTTTGTCCCAGTGCTGGACACAATTCCTACCCCCTCCACAAAGCTTTCCCATTTTAGTCCAGCACATCAGCAGCTGTGAGGCAAGGTGGCCTCTCCTGGGGACAGATGTAATTGTTCACCTTCCCCTCTGATGAATCAGAGAATTTTACCACAACTTGGTTCACCCAAAAAGGAAGCAGTAAGATTCAGATACATTCAGCTGCCCTTGCTGCCTAATAAATGAGTGCTGTCAAAAGAAATCCAGTTCTTGTTATTTTGAGGCTTGCGTACGGTCATTGTATGATGATTGTTCCTTGGGAGGGGGGGAGGCAATTTTTGTGCTGGATTGCTCCTTTTAGATATAAAAAGGCATGCAAGGCAGAGGATGTTAAAAAAAAAAAAATTGAAGTATGTGCAGAAGAGGCTCACATACCCTATTTTAGGCTGAAGGAAATACCTTACAGTAAGAAACCTGAACAGCTCAATCTGTTTATCTTATCAAGAGGAAGATGGAGTGGAGAGTTGATTACAACAGATAAGCACCTCATGGGGAGAAAATACCAGGAACTAAAGGGTTCTTTAATTTAGCAGAAAAAAAGCATAAGAAGAAGCAATTACTGAAAGCAGATTAATTCAAACTAAAAATTAGGAATATATTTTTTAATAATTAATTCAGCAACCTATTGAGCATGATAGCAAACAGGGAGAAACTGAGTAGTGTAACACAAAGAGAAGGTTTGACTGGACAACCTCAAGATCTTTCTGGCCCTGCATTCTTAATTTCAGAAGGGGGTGGGGGAGAGAACTGGGAATTATTCTGGTGCAAGAAATTGCAATTCATATTTTCTGTCAAAATCAGACAACTTCACTTGCCCATGCTTCATTCCTTTCTTCTCCTGGTCAGTGAAAGGAATATTATAAATTTTGTTAATTAAGAACATTTCAACAGCTAAATCATTCATGTATTTCAATGCACATTTATATTACAATGTGCATCCAGAAGTCACATCCAGATAACATTTTAATAAATGCCAGGAAGTAAAATTCTCTTAGTATACTTTGTTAGGGAATATTTTATGTATATATCTACATTATATATATACACACACACATAATATATATTTTATATATATGTGTGTATATATACATA
>VXBC01001846.1:439775-457767 GCA_013399945.1 Ploceus nigricollis | reverse complement strand
TCATATATATATAAGTATTTCATAGTAACCAAAGAATAAAGCTGGAGAACTAGAACTGGAACCAAACAAAAGTAGCTTCTAAGTCCCTAGACATGACAGCTCAAAGGGGCAAGCTGAAAGGAAGCATCCACCTCTGAAAGAGTCTGAGAAGCACCCCTTGACCTCTGCACATTCTAGCTCACATTGTGGGCACAACACCTTGGCTGGGATGGGCAGAATATCACACTACACAGTGTCACTCAAGGGAGCCTCACCTCAGACAGATCAATAGAGCTGAAGCTTGGGGATCTCTTACATGTCTCACTGGCCATTTCTTCATCAGGCCATTGGACAAGAGTGGTGGGGAAAATATTTTACTTATGTGAAAGTAATATTTTTCTGCATTGTCAGTTTCAAATTGCTGGAAAACCAGCACTGAAAAACAAAGCTTGTATAGAAATTGACTGCTTTCCTGCAGCAGTCCCTGTTGTGCTATGGGGAGCTACATAGCTATTGATACTTACCTTGGGGTTTATTCTTCTATTTACTGTGGATTTCAGTTAAAGCTATTGCTCTGGTAACCCTCATGCCAATTAGTATGATCTCAATATATACTGAACATTTCTTTTAAATGCACTTCCTACAAAGAATGCAAATAACGCCATAGGAACTCCTACTATTTAATTAGAAATTGCATGTTAATAAAATTTAATAAACCAAATTCTGGTCAGTTTTAACAACATAATCCAATATACATTAATACTATTACATTAATACTATTACATTAATGTAAATTATGTATGTAATTATGATTATAGGATTTTGCCCAATAAAGCATGAAAAAGTCTAAATATTTACTAAAGAAATGAGGTAAGGAGCCACACTGTGATCATCCATCATCTCACCACCATTAAAACAGGTCGTGTAGATACTAACTGCAACTTTGGACAACCTGCTAGGTAAAGAGACTTGGCTCTTGGGAACAAAATACAGCAATCTCCCAACTCAGTATTAAGATTTCTGATCATTCTCAAGGAGAAAGTTGCACACTGTACACCAAAAATACATATTGGGTCACTGCTCCAGGTGACAGTCAGAACACTTCAGGAATCACCATAAAATATTTTGACCAACACTGGAAATTCCTCATGATGAGCACCCAATTATAACACCTATTGATTATTTCAGAAAAAAAAAACACCCCAGTAAAGATACTGCATAAGAGTATATGCACTGAGAAGATCTCTTAAGCATTTGGGCTTTCAGTATCTATAGTAAATGCTCTTTACTAATCAGCTTAAATAATGATTTGGAATTCCTATGGACAAGAAGTCCTTTGAGGTCACACAGGGAGCCTGCACTGATGGGCTACCTCAACTGAAAGACACTCACAGGAAAAGAAAAGAAGCTTCTACACCCAAATAGCACATCAAAAAATCCACCCGCCAAACAAGATTTAAAGTAAACAGAAAATCAGATATTTAGGCAATTAAGCAGGGATGAACACATGGAGTAGGCTAAAGTAGAGCAACCCATCCCCATGGCCACTGTGTTATGGGAATAAAGAGCATAAACTGAAGGCAGCTCAACTTGTCTGTGATACCATCTCATGTATTTCATACAAAAATTACAAGATAGCTGAGGCAAGTCCAGCAATGCAGCAGGTATGGGATCACAGGCAGAGAAACAGCAGGTCTCCATACACAGTTTGGCAGGGAAGTGAAGGATGCTCTCTTCTACAGGCTTGGTCTCCATTGATAAGCAAAAAAGGTATGACAAGAAAAGGTTGCATTAACAATAAATTATCCACAGAAAAATTATTACCAGATTTCAGATATGGAAAACATAGGTAGAAGTCTGGCATAATGAATTTGAGTATTATTCAGTTTAATTCCATCTGTAGTTCTGACTGTCATATGATTTCCATGAAATAGAAAATATCAGAGAAAAGAGCTAAAAGAAAGGAAAAAAAAAAAAGGCAGAATTAACAGCCTTGCTGATGAAGAGCAACTGCAGGAAATGAAAGGCAATAGCCTGGGAGGGGGAAGATCCCAAGGGCCTGAGCACCATTCAGAAATGCTTTTCAGGGCAACAGTTGACATGAAAGGTGGGCATTAATCATGGACTCAGAAAGCAGCATGACAAAAGACGGTGAAGCCGCACAAGGAGGGATTTAGGGCAGGAGGTTTTTGCCCGTGGAAGCAGTCGTGCAGCGTGGGCACTGCCGGCAGCCTGGAGGTGGGGCAGGCAGGATGCATTGGGCACCCAGGGATCTCGCAGGAGGGAGGGCACAGGATGGGGACCAGGAGAGCCTCTTACAGCCCTGCCGGCTGGGATTTATCACTTCTGCTGGGGCACAGTGGCTCCCAGGCTGTGGAGGGAAAGCAATGCACAAGCAGGCTGGTGCTCAAGTATGGGTAATCATTCTCTTAACTATCTATTAGGTAACTATTACTATTAGGTGACTCCCTAATCACTGTGTAAGCAGCTATTTCTTATCAGAACACTATTCTGAAAGGGTTTTCTCTATTTCCTCTCAATTTCAATGTAATCTGGCAAAAAAAAAAAAAAAAAACACATTGCTGTTGCTCTTTGCCCATCTATACTTTTAATACATTACTGAGGAGTAAGGCTGAATCAGATTTACAATTAAGATATTTGGTCATGCAATTAATGATGAAGATATCTGACACATGTCAGTAGACCAGCATGGTTCCTGTGAAGACTGACAGGACTTCTGCTTTTTACTTCAGTGGCATCAGGGCCAACCTAATGGTGAGCAACTCAGAATTTTCTGCCTTAGAGCTTTTTTAATGCCATGAACAGCATGCTGTATCCTTGGTAGCATATCTTTGAGGCTATCTGTTGGCATGGCTTAATTATCCAGTATCAGCTTTCAACGATGAGCATATGAATTCTGACATGGCTGTTAGAAGTCTAACAGCTCTTTACCCAAAATGTACATGCATTCTCTGGAGTCCTTAGGCACAATTTTTCTTTTCTATCACAGCAAAATGTGACCTCTTTACTGGCATTAGCAGTGATATTGTAATTCATAAGCCATCCTTAATTGCGGCTAAAAAGCATTGTAATGATGAGAAATACTTCCCTGAAAAAATAGATTCTGCTCGCTGAGGTACTGCCTGACAGCTTCAACACTCAAGAATCAGAATGCTAAAGATATTCTGAGTCAAAGAAAGCTTATGGTAATCAAGAATAGCCTGGTATATAGAGGGAGAAGTCACTGTCTTAAGGGTGAAGCTAGAAGACTGAGTTTGACTGCACTTTCTTTTAGTCTTTCCATGCACCTTATTACATGTCTCCTGCAACTGTGACAGAAGAACTGCTTTAGAGCAAGCCTTCTCCCTGGCTGCAGTCCTGGACCTCACAGTAAATCCCAGTATTCCCAAAGACAGTCCTCTTCCCTGTTTACAATGAGAAAAACAGTACTGGTGGGAGCAGGCTATGGTGAAAACTGCTCTTCTAGAGAAAAGCTTCCTAATTCCATTATGATTTTCATTATGTTTCCATTTTAAAATGTCCAAACAATAAACTCATAAAAATACATAATGAAAACAGTCAGACCATTAACTAAAGTCAAATGCAATGCCACTATAATAAAACTCACAGGTGCTCCTGTAATCAGCAAAGCAACACAATTTTGATTAAACCAGGAAGAAGGGATTCTTTGAAATATTTTACTCCTGCTTCCAAATATGTAGAAAAGGTGGGTTTAATGTGGCAAATTATGTTTCTTTATGTCATTATTTTCCTGAACTGGATGCTGTGACAGCAGTTTGCATTTCATAAGGCATGGCTTCCAACTAGCAAAATCTATGCTCAACAGGAAATATGCTCCACTTAGTCCAAATGTTCTGAGGACATCAAACATATTTGTATAAACATGCTGTATCATAATTGAGAGGGTTGCTAGTACTTGGGATTTAGACAGCACTTTACAGCTTCAAGGTGCTGTACAAACATTTAACTTATTTATTAATTTTCTAACTAGGGACATAACCTAGATTTAGTTAGAAGAAAGCTGTGGGTGAGAGGAGGCTGGGTAAACAGGTTTATCATACTTATGTAAAAGACCACACAGAGTCCTCTTAGAGGTGCTTCCTCACCAAAACAAAAAGGTAAAACATCTCAGAAGCTTCTAATCCCTGATAAGGAAACTAACAGGCAGCTCTATGAAGGCCAGCTCAGACCACCAGGCTGAGGGTTTCAGAGGTATTTTTCACTGATCTCCCCATGTTCTCCCAGAGAAGAAAATATTATTTCCCTTGGATTCAGTGGAATATCGATGAACATTTTCAAAAACTTCTTCCTGTCACTCAGCCACATCCTTCCCTAGTCCATAAACTACAGCACTGCAAACCAGCAGGCTCAGTACTCCTGCTCTGGCTTCTGGGGCTTATTACCACACTGAGGTATATTTTCAAAGGCTGAGGAGTTATGACCCAGATTTACAAAAATATGTAGATTTCTAATTCCTATTAGCTGCTTAACATTAAGCAACATAAATAGCCTTAGTGCCCATCTCCAGAAGGGTTTTTGGTGAGAACCCTTTACTTCACAGCTGTTTTTTGCCCAAACTACAAAATTGCTCTGAGTCAAACAGGGTACAGCTAAAATCATCTGACCTCTATGGGTTTATGTTCTGACAGCAGAGGAGAGTGAAACTCGCTCATCTGATACAGGAGTGTCTCTGCAACTTATTACTCTTTCATTGGCACATAGTAAATTGAGCTCTGGCAATAGCAATGCTACTGGGAAATAAAGATAATTAAGAAACATAAAGCATGCCACTCTTTTTGAACCCAGTTGGAATCTTGGCTTTCTGTGTCTCTCATTGTAGGATTATGAGCCCGGTTTTAAGTTTGTATTCTCATAATTTTACATAATTGACCATTTGCAATCTTTTATAATCTAAAATGTCTAATAACTATGCACAGAAAGTGAGCCCTTTCCATAGTATTTATAAATATTTCATATGAACTGGAGTTAATACAATTTATTTATAATGCATGGGAGTCTGCAGTGGGTTTATAAAAATAATGTGTGTTAACATGCAGTCATGATTTAATAATCAGAGACTAATTTCTAAAATACATATGGAGAGTGGCTGGTTCCAGTAATTGGCAATAGGATCAAGAGGTGCAGATATTGACAGATGGCTGAGCTATGGTTAACATACCATACAGGGGAGAGCAAAGATGGCATTAACACAAACTTCATCCTATTCATTCCTTAATAATTTCACTATCCACCACAACAAACCTAGAACAGCTTCTTCAGAAATCCCCAGGATTAATTCCATACTCCTGCTAACGCCCATTGTGGTAGAGGATGACATCACATATATTATGTAACCACAGTGCAATAAGACCATCCAAGGATTCCCACCTGCTCAGGAAGCTACATGAGCCACTAGCCATCTATTAACTAAATGATTCAAAACTATCAAAAGGGAAGGAAAGTACTCTATCTGTTCCACAGTAAATGCATCTCTCATCTGATACACTGAGGTTGCTGAAGCAATTTCCACACCACTTTGGAGATCTACACAGCAGATGGGAGTGAAGAAACCTATCTGCAGAAGAAAATAAATAAAGTTATTGGATTGACTGGAGAACATACACACAGCTGAAATGGACCTTCTCATTTTGATCTGTGCTGAATAAAAGGATGCAGAAATAAGCAAGCAGATGCAATTAATGGTGATAAGACCACAGCTGCAATGAGACATCCACACACAAGTTATCATAGAGAGCCCCCAAGGCAAGAAAATAGGCTTTCCACGCTAATGCCATTTTTGACACACAACTCAATTAATTCCCCATACTCTTTTAGCAGCCTGTATATGAAAGACAACAGAAAAACAATTGTTTGTGCTGCTAGATGTTCATTTCTTCATTTGGGGGAAGGGAGAGTGTCACAGCATATGCCACAACACATACCACAGTCCAGACGGCCACCATACACAGAGTATCACCACACGATATCAGAAAGCTTCACACCATAGAGAGTAACACCTTACCACTTCAGAAAGCTTCAGGTGTCTGCCCAGAGAGTAACATCAAACCACTTCAGAAGGCTGCAAGCATCTGCTTTGTTCGTTAGCCCAACCTTTTATACCCTCATGCTCATGCACTGCACCTGTGTGCCCTCTGTTCCCTTTGGTGGTTGGTCAGTGCCCCTGGGCACTCCATGGCTCATTGCTGTCAATGCTGCTCACCTGCTTCTCACAGCTGCACCCATTGGGGATGGGGCTCAGCTGCAGCCCCACTCCCAATCACCACACACTGTGAACCTACAGAAGAGGACCTTAACACACACAATTAACCCATGAGACCTCTACTGCAGTCATGCACATGCTTCCTGCCTGGAGTTTCAGCTGCACATTGTTATGGGATTAATCACACTTTCTATAATGCTACAGTGACAAAATTACTCTAGATATAGTTCTTCACTTTTTTTTCACCACTCAGCATCAATAAAGTGTGAAATGTGTTAGAAAACAGTATTTTTAATGGCTTTCTTTTAAAATATATTTCAGGTTGTTCATGTCACAAAATGCTTATCTTTTGAACTCCAGACTGTTGGGCTGACCAAAACAGGGCCTTAAAACAAAATTAAAAACTAACCAAACAAAAAACCCAATAAAAACTAGTTCTGATCCCTATTTTAAACACAATTTTAAAAAAATAATCTGAATGGAGTAAGCAGCTCTTTTAGGGCAGTTGATCCAAGTTTCTCAGAAGTAAATGAGTGTTCAAGCAACAACTTACTACATGACATGACTTTAAATATTTCAATTTCCTACTGTAAAAGACTGTGTTATCTGCTTGGTAAGATAACCCACATATTTATTTACAAGAGAATGTAATTACAAAGACAAAAGAACTTTTAAGAACTCTATGAAATTATTCCCCTAAGTAAAGTTCCTTTCAAGCTTTAGCACCTGCAGTTATAAGTTGTATTGCCTCGGCTCTCCTATGAGTATTTATTTAGCACACCCTTCCTGCTGATTCTCTGCCCCATTTTGCCTGCTGGAGGTGCCCATTATGGAATGTTTCAGCAGCGCCACTGCAGATTCCAATCAGAGCAGAACATTTATATTTCCTGTAAAAATACTGCTTAGCTCCATGCCACTGAATAGATACAAAGAATAATATATTATGACACTCTATAAAAAATGTATTTTTTTAAAAGTTGAACTATATACTAGTTGAGCAACCATGTTTCTCATTTTGGATATAATTTGTGACTTCAGACATCAGGTGAAGCATATGAAAAATGAGAATGCATATTTTAGTTTATGTTTTTGCATAAGTCAGAAGGACATACATGGCCAATACTTAAAGTGACAACTGTAGGTGATATTGATTCTGATCTGCATGAAATGCTGGGCAGGACTGGAAGCCAGTGGCAGATTCCCCACTGAGACAGACGCTAATGTCAAAACATGCTCTCCCAGCTCTCAGCCCCTGAGAACCCAGCCCCAGATCTGCTGAAATCAAGGACCCCGAGAAGGTAGGGGGTCCAAAGGACACCTGGCAGGCAACTTTGAAAGAGCCAGATCTGAACCCTGCACCCACTGAAAGCAGTTGTAACTTTACCATCAACTACAATATGGATGCTAGATGCATCCCCTTGGCATTTAACTTCTGATTTTGGAAACTTTTCTTTCTTTCAATCCTTTTTATGTGTTTGTGAATAATTCTGAAAAATATTAATTCTGTTAAAATGTTTGCTTTCAGAGATCCTTGGTACTTACTCTTTTATCAGCAGACCACATCCATTGCCCAGCTTTCCTCTCTTAACAATCCCCAGGTTCTCCTTAATCCAGTTTTGCATTTCTGAAATTACTTTTCTATTGTTTATAGTTCTTTTTAAACTCTATTTTAAAAGTGAAACCTCCAGGTTCACATCTTTTTCTCTCTGTACATGCTCCTTTTTGGAGCGTAATACAGTGAGTTCCCAACCTCTCAGGTCTTGAAATCAGTCCTTGGATCCCTCAAAATGTCCAAGCCCAGAGGAGGGGAGGGCATGCATGATGTTTAATATAATGTCTTTTCAGAGCATCAAGGAAATGAGGAACAACAGACTAGGACAAGGAAATCTTACCCTCGGGAACTTCACTTTTAGAAGCCCTGGAGAAACAGACCTCTGAGAGCAAACACAAGAAGCCTACGGAGGTGCACTGCACTGTGGCCTGAGCTCACAAGCCTGACATGGGTCTGGTCTCCTCCTGCTCTTATTCATGCCAAGGGCCAAACTCCTGCAGCCGTTGCTCTATGGCCTTCTCTGCTCCACTGCTCCTGCAAGGAATGACATCCCTGTCCTGAGGGAGGAGGCAGGGCTGAGAGCCCCAGACTGCTCTCCCTCCTTCTCCAGCCACAGATGCTTGGGGCCCAGCACAGCCCCAGCAGCCCTCCCCAGCCTGCTGTCACACACTGCGCACACTGCCCTGGAGAACTGACGCATCCCTACGGTATCATTTCAGCTGGGACAAACATTTGCCCTCCTGCTCATTTTTTCTCCCACCTCAGGTGGAAGCCCTACCAATGCATGGAAAGCAGAGATGTCTGAGCATTTGCAGCAGATATCAGTATACCCTACTTAGGTAAACTAGTAAACTTTTAGCACAAGAGAATACAATCATAATGATGTATATGAGAATAAATTTGTAAATATTACTGATCAAACTTCAGATCAATAGATGTTTTACATACCAGAGTAAACATATAAACTCCACTGCCAACTTGAGCTTTTAATCATTTTATTCATTTGTGGATTCATTCATCTTTCTATAATCTGATGTATTGGTCTGGTTCTGCAACATAAAAACCATTATTGCAGCAAATGTCGCCATTTTAATTTGTAACTGGTGTCCCAGAATTTTTAATTAATTAATTGGACAGTCTTGCACATTAAATATAGTAATAAATGTCTTGCAATGCAGGTGAAATTTAAATTTAAAATATAAATAAATGGTGAATATCCTGATATTTATGTTTAGTAAGTACACAAATCTGCTAGAGAAAGAAAGAAAGAAACTAACATCATCTTGGCCCTGACACTCTCTCTACAGTACTGCAAGGCTGAAGGAATTGTACATCTGTGTGAAAAAGAAGACAAGGAAATAAAGCCAGGACTTCTCTCAAATGCAGTTTGGAAGAGCCATCCTGGGGCTGGAGAGGCAGCACCCAGGGTCTCTCTCCCCTGCAGCCCACCCCTAAACCATAATGCTCCCCACTGTGTTCTCATTTAACTCAGATCTTACAACGATGATGAACCCTTGACTATCTAATCCCCTTGCCTAGGGAGCCAAGGGTAGCTTCCTCAGCCAGCACCTACTTTTCTGTGCCTGAAGCACTACAGGTAAAATTCCAACTCTGGTACACACCAGTTAGACTCCTTTTTTTTGGCAGAAGAGCCAGCTGTATGCCAGAAAGACTTAGACATCCTTAAAAAAAAACTAAAGTACTCACATCATGCAAAACATTGCAAGGACACAGTGTCACCATCTGAATTCACGTGACAAATACTTCAAATCCAGAACAATGTACAGCTTTGCTTTTACATGTAAGTAGATGAACTGTTGACAGCATGGACTTGTAGTATAACACAGCTTCCTCTGGAAAGTCAAGATATTATTTTTGGAGTAAAAACCAAAATGCTATTTTTCAGATGTGCACATGGGCATAGAACCTTTAAAAAGAGACTAAATAGTAGAGCACCTTTTAATTTTATTCCCTCCCAAACACCATAGTAAATAAGATAGCATTTTGAAAGGGTTTGTATAAGTTATACAGCTAAATTTCCACACACGAAGAAAAAAATAAAATTGTTAATGGAAGTTCTTTCCAATATCCTGTTATATTGAGCATAAATACAAGTATCAGACACATCAATCATTAATTCCTATTGAAAGATGCTGAAAGAAACTTCAGAAATAAAAGTACTAATCTCATCTACCAATTTGTGTAGGAAACCAGTGTTTTGAGCTACAAAAATATCTGTATTATTGTTTACATATTTCTGATATTAATCATATTTCAATTTGCTAAAATCTGTTTTGATGTGCAGACCCTATGCTGCAACCTAATAAAGCAATTGAACTTACCATACTCTTAGAAAGAGATTCAGCTTTTCAAGAAATGAAATGGCCTTCCCTAAAATTCATTACAAGTAAGTTGTTAATTTGTAACTGCAGAAATCTAGTGACAATTACAAAAGGCTCTTGAAGTTACTGTTTTGCAGTAATACAGCAACACAACCATTTTCATAGAAATCCAGCTAAACATTTAATGTTTACATCATTGTAAACTTGAAAACATAATTAGTGATCTATCCAGTTACCTAGAACAGTTGGATAGTGCTGCCCTTCACTGGTTCATAATGGTATACCACAAATCAAACTAATGGCTACCTGACAAAACTGTGGCTCAGCTGCATGAAAATTGAGTTTTCCCTACTCCTCCCTCCAGGACTTCCACATACCTATCAAATGAACACCCAAAACTGCCTCTTCATAATCCAAGTTTTCAAGTAATAAATGCTTTTATATACTTATTTATGCCTTTCACTGGGAGGGATAAGATAGTTGCCAATACTATCTCTGCCCATTGTTCTTGTGTTTTATCCCATGTCAGAGCACTACTGTAATCCCCTCCTCAGTGTTAAATTATACTTTTCCTCCATGAAAGAAATGCCTTAATAATAGAATAATGAACATTTTTGCTGGAATGTTTCTATTCAATATTAAAATATTGGACAGATTAAAAGTGGTACTAAATAATGTCTGTATTTGTGTAGGAACAGGTAGGATCAGGTAAATAACCAGTAGTTCTCAATATGTGCATTTTGCCCTGCTGAGGGTTGAGAAAATGTAATAGTCACCTATGTCCAAACATTAAGTTTCATCTGGGAACTGAATTTAGATTAGTTGGTTGTTTCAGCTAGTTGTCATATACATACTGAGACCTATGTGTCTTTTAAAAAGTGATTTTTCCAAAAGAAATATATTTAGAATAATATTAACAGCTAGAAGGTGTCTGATGACAGATGATGAATGACTGCTAATTACTGTATGTATTATATGCAGAAAGTCCAGCCTCAGATGCATAACTGAGATGAGAGCAGTGCTCAGTTCTGTACACAAACATAAGCAGTAATCCCTGACTCCAAGTCCTGACAAGTCTGTCTGCTAAAAAAAAGCCCAAGTACAAGAAATATTTTCAAAATACAGAATCAAAAGATAGAACCTCCATTTCAAAAACAGGCTCAATATTTTTTGACAAATAATCTATTCCTATTTATAATATATTGTGTTTACTATTATGTTTGAAAAATGGCTGAATCTTGCACTGGTGCTGGCCATTTCTAGAGAACATTTCATTTTTAAAAGCCTTTTTGGAAGTGCAAAAAAACCTGGCTATGCACATTTTGAATCAATTGTATTGACAGCTGTACCCTATGATCACCCATGAGGGTAAGTAGGCTCCCCCAGAACTCGGTTCAGTTACAGCAACGGGAGCCTCCGTGCGTGACTGTGTGTTTCCAAAACAGTGTCCAGAATTCCCAGAAAAAGTGCCCAAACAGAAGGTGAACTGAGCAGAGAAATTCAGAAAACAAGGAATTTTGAAAATTTTCCTCCAAAGCACCTTGGACAATACCATTTAGTGAGTTTGTCACTGTAAAGATGGCTGTGTCATCCCAGCCCAGTCACTTGCACTCACTCTCCCAAGGACACCAAAAATTTCATTTGATTAATAAGTTTTGGCTCATGAACAACAATTGGACTTTTATGATCTTTGTCTTCTACAGAATGCATAATGATAGCATGAAAACAAATAAATCTCTCTCATCTATTTCATGGTGGAACATTAAGGTTGACTTTTTCTAGAAGGTTTGACAAATTTCTGAGGACCCTTATGTCACCACCACTACTAACCACAACTAATGAACTGTCAACAAAGACAAGAGTTCATGGCTGAAATAGTATAAATAAAAGCAAAACAAGCATATAAATAAAAGGTCTTTACAAAACAGCCTAATAGAACATCTCATGTTTTGTTAAGCCTTTGGTGTAAGTGCATCACTACCTTTCCCAGAAAGTCAGCTCAGCCTGCTCTGGAAAGATGGTTATTTCCTCTGCAGTTTAGCAAATCACAGTTCTGCGTGGCTTCCCTGAAAATGACACAAACTACATTGCACCTCCTACCAGAAATTAGTGCTAAAATACCATCTAATTCGTTAGCCAGGGCTCCTGAGCACAGCCACAGCTTGCAGCCAGCGGCTGCTGCCGGCTGTGCTCACACCGTGAGGAAGAGCAGTCACACTGCGAGGAAGAGCAGTCACAGCGGAACCGAGAGCAGCCGCACCCCCGGCTGCCAGGTGGGACAGCCATTAGCGGCAATACAGCCCCAAGGCTTTGTCAGGAGGGTTCTCAGCTACTGCCGGTTTCTAGGAAGTGATGAAACCTAAAAATACTGGACTCTGGAGGGAGGAATCAATAAGTGAGAGAAGGGTGTACCTCTATCTGCTACCCTGCACCACTCCAGTATCTTGTTCTGCACAGCATTGAGCCATTCCCTGTCCAACTGCAGCTTTGACCCCAAGTTGGTCATTTCCTTCTTTTCACTGCAGAAAAGGACTGATACTCTCATATACGATCTTCCCTCCATTGCTGGGATTTTCTACATTTCTGTCTGTATTTTGCTTAAGATACAGCTGCAAAGACTTTTTTATTAGCCATGTTCCTTTTTAAAATAATTATCAAGTATTTTTCTTTTCTTTAAAGTGTGAAGTATTTGTTAATTGCAAAGGAAAACATTTAATTTAATGACATATCTGTTCACAAAACAAAAAAAACAGTGATTGAAAATAGAATGTATGCTGCCACTTTGTGAGAGTCATTTACAGCACAGAAAGACCACTTTGGCAGATACATTTATGTCTGTACAAGATTAGATTTTGCATTTATTATGTGCATGTGGCATATTATTAATTATTAACACCAAAAATAAATGTTTATGTTTGCAGAAAAACAAGCTGCTAAATTCTGAAAAAATATTGTTGAGGATTTACACATTGTGTCATGTATGTTATGTAAATGGGAACAGCAGAGATTCAGTATTTATTATGAGAAGAAAACATTTTTCATTCTGCAAGTGGAAATCCAGGCTGTAATTTACATGCATCTCTGAATCAACAAGTACAATACCTAAGAACAACACTTTGTACAAAAACTAACTGACTTTGCCTTCTCACGGAGGGCACATCTCATGAAAATTCTTTGCCTGCATTCCCTGGGGAACTGCATGGGAATTACAAACACACTGCTCTCAGGAGATCTGAAATGGTCCATTTTCTACCCTAGACCTGAGGAAAAAGTAATGGGGTCCCACAGCCTGCTAGCAGGAAACAGTCCCAGCCAAATGAAAAATGCTGCTGATGAGATACTCTTTCTCCCAGATTTCATACCTACCCTATTTCAAGATTTCAGACCCCAATGTCCTGTTCAGAGAAGCTCTCAGCCCTGAAACATCATTGGGAAAGATCTCCTTACCCTCTAAGGAGAAAAAGTCATTATCAAGCTGTATGGAAATGGAGGCAGGAGTAGGATGACTCGCATATCTCTTGATGTAGTGTTCATCAGTGTAACATCATACTCCCAGCTGGCTGCCCAGATTACCTTACTCAGGGGCGTGCCTCCACAGGCCTTTCCCATTAGGACTTCCCAGGCCTGCTGAGGTGGGTCTGCTGGTGCAGAGTACTGTGATGGAAGCTGTGGTCCAGACAAGGCACCTGTAGCTGCCAGCATTTTTTGTTCTGCCACCCAGCCTGCTCAGAGAAAACCTCTCACAAACTGTACTGCGATGGAGGTTTCAGAGCAAGGGGTGCCATTTTTTTCAGTAGCCTCCCTGTCCCCTGCCCTTGAGCTATGCTGAAGCTCGAGCAGTGTCAAAACACTACATAGGGATGTCTGTGTATTCACTGCTTCACTGAACAGAGGTCAGGATTTGTCCCCTGCCTGTACAAATCATAGAACCATTCAATGTCCTGAGTTTTCTAGTTCCAATCCTCCTGACATGGGCAGGAACACACCATCTACTAAAACAGGTTGCTCAAAGCCCCATCCAATTCCTCCTTGAACACTTCCAGGAAGGGGGCATCTACCACTTCTTTGGGCCACCTGTTTCAGAGCCTCACTACCCTCAGAGTAAAAGATTTCTTCCTAATACCTTATTTATATCTATCTGCTTTCAGTTTAAAGCCATTTCCCCTTTTCATATGACTAGATACCCTTGCAAAAAACCTTTCTTCAGCTCTCTTGCTGTTGGTCTCCTTTAGGTTACTGGAAGGTGCTATAAGGTCTCTCCAGAGCATTCTCTTCTCCAGGTTGAACAACTCTAATGCAGAAACCTTTTGATTTTGTCATTTATCTAAATACAATTTTCCAATCATTCTGCTGTAAGCACTGGAGGCACTAAACATGGAAGCCCAGAACAACACTCAAATTCTAGACAGCCAATTGATTTTACAGAAGGCTAAACTACTGTGGGCAAAGCAGCAATAAAGTGGACAGACGAGCTCTGGGAGAATTTGCTGTTTCTTGCCATTTCTACCCCTGTCTCAGCAGTAGGAGGCAGGGGTAAATTAGCACTACTCTTGCTCTTATCCCCCGCACCTTTTGCCTGCTGCTCTGCAAAAATTCCTTCAGCTGGTGACAAAAGAGGTCAGAAATATGTATGCAGTGTGATGGAGGAGCAGAGCAGCACATGGAGCAGGTAGTGGCTCCGCAGAGCAGAGATGCACAGAAGCACCAAGCCGCTCTCTGCACAGCAGGACCCTCCCTACCACCACTCAGCCCCAGCAGCTGCAGCCACTGCCTCTTCTCTGTCCTGCCAGGGCACTGGCCCCACCATGATCAGCCTCTGTTTTGAGGTCAGGCCCCAGCCGCTGTATCACATCACACCTGCATTTTTCACTGCGGCCCACCAGCATGCTGAAACACTGAGCTTCAGGCAGGGATGCTCCCTGTGTCTCTGGATACATTTCCAGGGACAGCTGCTACTTCAGGCACAGCCAGGTACTCTGCTACTGCCCACTGCAGCTGTACTCTGCTGTGGGGAAAGGCACTAATAAAATAATTCTGCTGTATCATTAGAGGTCAACTTGGACTACAGCAAGTAATAAAAGATTCATAATGGCACATGAGGGGATGCACTAAATAGCCAAACCACAGCTTGAAAACATGCAAAGCTTGTTTAGATTTAGGACTTGGTTAAAAACTTGCAGTTCAGCTGGTGCTTCACCAGAAAAGTTTGCAATCAGCGATATCACTTCTGTACCAGCAATTTATGCTGCTTCCAGTATAAATTATGCCTTGTAGCAAGGAGTGTCCTAATAGGCATAGGTGCTCCCATGTTCAGGCCAGTAATCAAAAATTAATCCCCTTCCCTGATTCTGTTAGGGACCAATGCCAGCTATTACTGAGAAGACATAAGAAATACTGCTGGAAGCACTTTCAAGATAACACTTTCCCAGTGTTGTGACTTTCCATCCTTTGGTATTTAACAACTGCTAAATCTTCACTTTTAGTCAATTTCCAATCCTGTAAGGCAGGCAGTGGGACCTGAGGTGTTTTAAAATACTTCTTTCAAACTTTGGTTAATCTTATCTTCTGTCTACATCTCAAATCTGCTTTAGGAATCCTGCTAAAGTCCAGACTCAAGGTGCTGTGACAGTGAGTTGCCCAGCCGATTTACATGTGAAAAATCATTACTTACTACTAAAAGAGTTGTCAGAAATTTAGTACAGGTATTGGCACAGTATTTTCAGTTTGGTTATAAAAGCACTGCCCCTTCTCCCTTTAACTCCAACTTGTCACTCTAAAAAGAACAAAAACAACACAGATAAACCCCTAGCTGCTGAATTCCATCTGCTTTTCCATCCTTTCAACAGCCTTTGACAATGAATTTAAATCAGATCCCTTTTCTCTCGTGAGCTTAAAATTTGGCTGTAAGGTTTGGCCACATCCTCAGACTAGACTTGATTTTTGGCCATCATTTTTACCAGTAAGCCACATCTAATCTCAGACTTGGTGACACTGCACTCAAACCAGCTGCTCTAGCTTTGATGCAGAAGAGGCAAATACCATTAGCATGAAGAAGTTAATGATGTTGGACGTATCAGATGACTCGGTCCTGCCTTTAATCTTTGTGGCCAGCCAGTCCCACCAGGCAAATAATGGCCTCAGGAGAGAGGTCAAAAACTCTGCAGAGAGGAGAGAAAACTTCCAACACATCACTGGAGGTGAGGTTTACGCCATGTGACCGGAGCAGCACAAGGTGCAGAGCAGGTGTGTATGCCACGCTCCAAGTACACCACTACCAGTGGCATTGCTGTGACATGAAGAGCTTTGCCCTCCACAAATGGAAAGAAGTCATCTTCTCCCAATTCAAGTCTAAAACAAGACAATGCTCCTCCAGCGCTCCCAAACCACTCCCCTGGCAGCACCTGCAAACAGCCCATCCAGCCTGGCCCAGAGACAGACAAAGCCACCGCACTCAGAGCGCCACGAGGCAGCGGAACCCCACAGCTGTCACAGGCAGCAGGGCTGGTCCATCCACGTGTGCCACTGCAGGGACTTGGCTCAGTGTGTACAGTCTCTTGCACTTCGCTGTACAGCCCACCATCTGTCTAGTAATTAGGAAAACAACCCTTTTCTTCCAACTGCAGTGAAACTCTGCCCCTCTTCTTTACAAAAGGCCCTATGGAGCCTCGATGCCTGACATGCTTCCAGTTCAAGTGGGAAGAAAAAAATTACTGATTTCCATCCTCTATCCTTTTGTACCTCAGGGACCAGGAGGCTGCAAACAAAGCAAGAACTGCTTCTGGGGATTGAAAATCCCTGAAGCTGGTTTTTCCCACCCCTTTGATCATTCCTGGCTTTCCCACACAAAGAACTTTTCCATGCATGTGGTACCTGCACTAACACAGCCACAGAGATTCCAGAGAATGAATGGAAATGCCAAAACAACACCACTGCCCACACAGAGAAACAAAAGCTGGGAGGAACTAGAAGGCATCTTTTTTTACTTTGCTGGGTTACCTGTCTTAGGGGAAAGAAAAAAACTGTCCTTCCTAATGGCTCCTGCCAGTTATTTCCAAAACCTACCAAATTCCATGGCTCAAATAGAGAACAAATTTCTTACTCTTCCATAAATCCCCTGCCTCATTTCATCTGATTACCTACTGGCATCGCAAACCTCCAAATTTTGTCAACAAAATACAACGGCACTGTTGCCTACATAAATACATTTAACACCTCTTAACATGCAAAACACGCAAACAAACGATAAACGCAGCTTCTGAGCGTTCACAATGCAGCCAGTGTCCCACTGCCCAGCGCTGGCAGCTGCAGTCGGTCAAATGCAGTAACCAGGTAGTTGCCAGGAGTAAGCACAATTCCTGCCCAGGACTTGCTAGTCATTAGTTTTAGATACTGTTTTGCAGCTTGGAGAAATCTAAAAGGGAGAAGTGCGTGCGCCTCTCGTTTAAGCGACAGAAGTAGAGGGCGTGCAGGAGGGAACGAGAAAGCATAGCAGAAGGAGGAGACGGGGTTTTCGCGTCTTTCAGGAGCCCCGAGGGGCTGGTACGGGGCGGGCGGTCACAGCAGCACCACAACAGGACAAGTCGCGCTCCCTCCCTGTGTCGGTGGCACTTCGGTGCTGTAGGCAGAGGACGAAGCGGCGCCTCCCCGGCGTGCCCAGCACTGCGGAGGGACCCTCCGGCGAGTTGGGCGGCACGCTGCCCTGTCCCTGCAGCCAAGCGCGGCTGCGGCGGGGCGCTGGGGTCAGCCCGCCGGGCTGGGGGCTCGGACGGCAGCAGCACGGACAGCACCTCCGCCTGTGCGTTACCACGCTGAAGCCAAAATAACACGGGAAAAATAAGGCTACTCCAGCGGGCAGAGAGCAGCCACAGCCCAGCCGGC
>VXBC01001846.1:409983-439184 GCA_013399945.1 Ploceus nigricollis | reverse complement strand
CGGGGGCGGCGGCGCAGGGCATCGCTCCGCCGGCGAGGAGCAGCGGGCAGGTCACTGGTACCCAGCCTGGAAACAGTTCCTCCCTTGCATCGGAAATTGCAGGCGGCTTTTCTAAACATTCACACGCACACAGAACCCCCAAAGAAAACCCCTCATGGCGGTGAGCAGCGCAGATCAGCTAAACGCGATAAAACAGATGCTCTTCTGCTCTCAAAGTTGGTGCATGTGCGGTTTTGGCCTCTGATTGATATACTTTTATTGTTCTGCAATCAACTTTCCAATACTCCGGATCTGATGTGGTAGGAGCCAGCATTACTTCTACAGAAATGTTAGCAGAGACAGTGAGTGGAACAAGCGGTGGAGATGCTTTTTAAGAGGGAATAAGTCACTGTCTTGCCTAAGGACAATGCGGTTGAGAAGCTGTGGCTTGGGAAGCCCGTCAAAGGGAAGAAAACCACAGCAGAACTTCCCCTGGCTTGTTTTTTGTTGTGGTGGTGGTGGTAGTTCGTTTTGGGTTTTTTTTTCTTTTTGTGGTTTTCATGGGGAAAAAATAAAGGTTGATTTCTCGTATATTTCTGGACCTTAAAAGGACGATTACCAGAGAGTTTCAAACAGTTAGTGGTGATACTCTCAGGGAGTTATGAACTTTGTCTCAAACCTCTGACGCTGATAAGCAGCACCAACTTTCTAGCTCTTTATGTAAAATACAGCAATAGCACAGAACAAATTCAGCAACCGGTAGGCATTCGTTTTTGAGCCTGAGAACTTTCAGTTAGAAAGTCATCAGCTCACACCATAACTTGAAAGCTTTGTAGCCCTATACCCTGGATACACTGTGTGATGAGCATGCATCACTTTATTGAGTGTGAAGAATCATTGAAAAAAACCCGAAAAACAAAGCCTGTAACTTCCCCAAATGCTAACTTAAATTCCCAGAGGAAAAACTTGCAGAACAGATTGATGCTAGGTACAGAGATATTTAAGGCAAGACGCTACAATTATAAAGATGTGAGAGGAAAAAAAGCAGCTATGTACTAAGGCTCTAAAATTTAAATAGCTGAAATGCTTTTTACTCCATATTCTGACAGCTGATGATACCTGGCAAGTAATGGCAGTGGTAGTATGATGTGTCAGTCAGCAAAGAATAATGTGTGAAAACCAGAAGTATTTCAAGTATAGTGCCAAATCGCAGGGTTTCGGTAGCTGTATTTTATTTTCTTTAATTAGGTATTGACATTTTAAATTTCTCCTGAGGCTAAGAAATCTTTTTCTGCTAAATAGTTAAATAAGCTGGATAAGAATAGAACCTAAACTTTGACTGGAACAGCATTTGAGGCCAAAGACACCAAAGGAGTTGCTTGAGTATACTGCATTTCATACAAGTATTGACAGAAATAATGTGTATTAAATCATTAAATACAGGTTCCCTTCTTCTTTGAATAGATAAATAATTTTGCCTTTATAAAAGGAGTTGGTTTGTGTATGTACAAGGTTCTCAAGTTGCCTAGGTGTAACATGGTATACAACACGAGGTTAGTAAATGTAAGTTGCATGAGGGTTAGTTCTGTATTCTAATACACATTATTTCCTATGTTCTAAACTGGCTTTAAATAATTAACAACTGGAGTGGACACACAGGCACTTTTTACTTGGGCTTGATTGGATACATTCATCTGCTTAAGCTGTTCGGAATACAAACTTGAAACATGTTTCCTTTGGAAAAATCTGTTCTGCAGCTGCCGCTGTGGGGAGGTGACAGCCGGCACTCCCTGCCTTGCTTCGTTATTTCAGCCAGTTCTCCTCAGGCAATGTAGTATCTGGTGTTGGCTCGTGTGTGCTGGCAGGGTATGCTCGATCCAATGCACGGTCAGTGTAGGAGGTGGTCACTATTTTATTACCTCCTTCACGTTCCTGTGGCTTGCCAGAGGCCCAAGAGCCCACCCCTATGGATCTCACAGTGATTTCCCAGCAGGGAGCTCACGCAAGACATCGGCCACTGTGGTTTGTGAGGAGGGGAAGGGGGTGGATTTTCACAGTGATGGAAGGAGGCAAAGAAGGAATGTTTGCTAACAACCCCTAATGAGACCTAAGTTCTTCCCTGGCACTGATGCTGCCAAGATGCATTTTATCTATTCTGTAAAGGGGATGTCTCCTCCATCTGCAGAATTAACATGCTGCGTGAGCTGTGACTTCCCCACCTGGAAACGGATGCATGTGCTCAGAGCCTCCTCACAGCTGATTTCAGTCTGGGGGTCAGCTGCATGCCATTTTTCTCAGGTGGCTGTGACATACTTGTGGCCAGAACGACTGGCACTTCGCAGACGGAGCAGCGCTCAGAGAGGAAGGCAGAGAGCAGATGTGGCCTTTGCACCGGTGCCTCCCAGGTGCCTCCTAGTGTTTTCCGTAGTGCAGAGGCTGTGGCACATGGGAATGTTCAAGGCCCCAGCGCTGCTGCCCCACACGGAAGACACCGGGGGCGGTGGCTCTGGCGGCTTTGCATACATTTGCTGAAGTTCTCCTGGCAAACTGCCGTTTCCTCGCCATCAAGGACACTGATCCCTCTTTGCCGCTTCCATGGCCCCCAACACCCAGGGTGTGCAACTAGCAGGGCAGGGCGGAGGGAATCAGGGCATCAGACTAGTTCTTCGTGGTTTGTTTGATTACCTTTTTCTAAGGTCAAATGCACAGGCATTACAGGGGACAAAAAACCCCACTGCTGTGTGTTGCCCACAGCTAGAGACTCATCACTAAACATCTGGTACAGCTGTAAACTTCAGAAATGTTACTCCAAACGTTTTTTCTACAAAATAATTCAAATAGTTATGTCCTTAGCAATGGGGCACTGAAATGTAAAATGCATATCATGAGTAACTTTGCAGGAACAAACAAAAGCAAGACAAATCATATAGCTCTGTCAGAAAAAAACCTGGCAGCACTCAGCACATGATCCTTAATGTGCTTTGGTCAATATCTTTCTCTATATCAATGGAAGCTCATTAAAAGAAGATATTGCAGACTAACTGAGCCATGCCATACTAGTTCTTGCCAAAGCTTGACATTTTTAATACATTAATAATATGTCTGTAATGTAATGGAAAACTATTAATCAGAACTGGTTATATGCCAGAAATTTAAGCTATAATTGGCTGCTTCTTGTCAGGAGTGTCTGTCGTACACGGCTACAGCTGCCTAATGCTCAGATGTCTTGCATTCCTCTGCACTTTTTTCTTGTCAGTGCACTAAATTCAATCGATGTTATAGTCTATAATTCTGTGTAACGACCATCATTATGACTGGCTTACTTTAATGAGAATTCGTTATATGGGAAGTATTTTAGCACAGTGTGTTAAGGTAGCAGCTTGCTTCACATTATTTAGTCCTACCCAATCCTGTTTATTAGTGGATCTGAGTCTCAGCAGTTATAAAAGTTTACAGGTAACTAAAGAGCTAGAAAGGAAGATATTAAAGAAAAACTTTTTTTTTACCTGAATATACAAGCTTGCAGTCTAAAGATAATTACACTCAGTAACTTCTTATTTCTACACAGAAAAATTATATTTATTTATTTACTTACTGTTTATTCCAGCTATGACCAAGCCATCTCCAATAAAGGGTATTTGATTTGCCATAAATTTAAAATAATTTGCAGCCTCTTCTAGCAAGGAGTTGTTTCCCATTTTCATAGTGACACAGTTTCCCATAACCCTAAGCTATGCGCTCTTGCGGGTGCATTTTTTCCCCTTCAAAATAGTAAATACATTGGAAAAGAAACACAGGGGAAGAATTGTCTTTAGAATGACACGGAAAGTCTTCTCTGAATTACTGAATTCCAAAATAATATGCAAACCCTCCCACTGAAAACAACAAAAAAAAAAAAGAATGTAAGGTTGCTACAAAGGCAACGGTACTACCCAGCATGCTTCTTAAAGAGATTTAAATTTAATTTGGTCTTAGATACTTCTGCTTTTGTGTCAAATTCAGATTTGAAGCTTAAATATGTTTGAATGAATTGAGAATTGTTACTGCAGGAAAATTCAGATATTCTCTGCGTATTCTGATAAAATACATGAGAGTTGTATGGTAACACTTGATAAAATGAATATAATGGAAAATTGCATTTACGTCCATACAGCAATTATTGTAAATTACTTTGCTATGGAAACACAATTCAACCATCTGTTGGCATTTCATGGTGTCTGTAGTTTAGCTCAGTTTAAGATGAAGCATTATTTAAATATAGGGAGGCTGTTTGCGAATAGCTTTGAAGATAAGTTTTGAAAATGAATATTCCCAACGTGACATGTTAAGGAGCTTACCGGGTCACACACCTCTTCCCATGGCTGTGGGGTGTAGGAGGGTTCGCGACACTGGGCATAATTTAAAGCTGGGAAGCAAAGCAGGCTGCAGAAAGTGGCGACTTAACGCTTGTTTCTCAACATCTGTCCGGCGGGTCTGGCTCAGTTTTAGCATCCAGACAAAGGAAGTGTGGAAGTGCTGCAGCATCTGGCTGAAATCTCCTGCCGACAGCCCAGCGCCCTGGCTCTCCAACCTTGGGTGGCACAGGCTGACACAAATGCACTGGAATTCCTAGCCCTGGTTTTCCTTGTCCCTGTTTAGGGTGCTTACTCTGTCTTTGCAGTTTTCCTCATACAAAATTTGGATTTTCTTTTTCCTGTGTTATTTAGGAAGTATATATTTGAAGTTGCTGTGATATCATTCTAGCATTTTATACCTGTAATTATGTGATTCAAGTGCTACAAAGTGACGGAATTTCTGGTTGTTTTCTGAAGAGGGGAAAGGGCACATATCTGCTATGAAATAAGTGCTGAGTACTCAGGTACAGCCACCCTCAAACCTAAGAAAATAAGGGGGGAAAGCATGCTTATAGTAAGCTACAAAATAAGCCATTATCTTTATCAGTAGTTTGTCATTAATGTGGTCAGTAAATCACAGTTCAAAGGAAAAAAAAAAAGGAGCAAAGCTCTTGCAATGCTAATGAGAAATGTCAAGGAAATTGAATTGTACTTGCCATATCTTTGTTATTCTTAAAATAATAATAATAATAATAATAATAATAAAAAAAGATAAATATGTAAGGCTTTTGGAGCTCCATGAGGTCCTCTTGCCAAGAAACTACCAGCACCTGCTAGCCCTGATGCCCATCTCTGTGTCACTTCAATAAAAGAACCTTGCTGCTGCTGCCCTGCAGTGCTGGGCTGCCTGCTCCCCTGCCTGCCTGCACCATCTGGGCCATGGCTGAATTCAGTAGTTTGCTCTCCAGTTTTGCTAGGGTGAAAATACAGTTTTGGAAGCAGAAACCTGTAACTCACCTGGAACATTATAAATCTGTCTTTGTTAGAGTACAGTTAAATCCTTCATGTCAAAATACTTTTCACTGTGAATGATTTTGGTGCTTTCTTCATTCTAGCACAGAACTCACTAAAGGTTATCCATATTGTACCAATTTGCTTTATATTGCATCAAACCTCCAAAATGTCAACATATCGTATATTTTGTAATGCATTGATTCTTGGACAATAACTCTTAATTTTTATTGTTTCTAAAAGGGTGCTGGTGCCAGAAGAAAAGGATGATTGATGGGAAACAGACACCAGCCTACAGACACTCACCCTCTTCCTTCGGATACTGATTTATCAGTGTGTCCAGGCATCCCCTGCGAGCCCTGAACACGGAGGATCACTCAGGGTTATCGACAGTGTAGCTGAAGACCTGCAACTTCACAAATTATTATCTGCTGTTGGACATCTTTTACAAGAAGCCCTGACAGATAAGTTACAAGACGAAGGACAAGCGCTGCATGGCTGTGAAAGGCTGTCATCAGGGCCTGGGTGGCTTCTACCAAAGTCTTTAACATAGTGAAACAAACATCCTATCCTAACGCTTCACGTTTGAGTTGGAACCTATTTTATAAATACATACATTATATGTACATATAATCTCTAGACTGCACGTACGCCAGCACTGAGCATCCTTACGAAGCTGACATAAAAGGATTTAGAAATGTATTTGTCAAGATTCCTGTCACTTCACACCCTCTGGGTCACTGTATCCTCCGTGATGCAGCACTACCCTTCTGTGTGGGGACACTATGACGTGTGTAAGACTCAGATTTACACAGAAGAAGGAAAAGTATGGGATTACATGGCCTGCCAGCCAGAAGCCAGAGACATGATCAAATATGTAAAAGTGACTCTGGATCCCCCAGATATAACATGTGGAGATCCTCCTGAGACTTTCTGTGCAATGGTAAGGCAAGCTTTTCATTTTGCATAATTAGTGGGGGTATATTTGTGATAGATGACTTCAAAATAGAAGCCCTAGAGTGCACACAAAATTATCCAAGAAAATCTGCATCATATTCCAAATATGAAAGGTTCTGCTGTACAAAACTCTGAGCAGTACATTAAGCTGAGCATTGAGATGTTCTGCTTATGAGGACTTGACTTTATCTGAATTCACTGTCTCTCTACAGCAACTTTTAATGTATCAAAAGAAACCAGCCTAAAGCTGCCATTGCGCTAACCCATAACTGGGATGGCCTTTGCCTGATCAAGAAAGATTTGAATGAACCGATTCCACTAAAAATCAGTTTAAAGCATCATAGCATGGCATAATTAAGTATAATTAACCAACAGTGAGACCAGATGAACTCAAATTGCTAAAGCTTAAAAAATGGTGTTGGGAGTTGGGCTGTTGAAGTTTTCCCAGCTACCCAAGGAGCTGCAGCAGATGTGTATGGACAGTGCAGCTAAAATCACCTCCAAGTTCTAGCAACTACTCACAGCTTTCTTCCTAGCTGAAACTGTAGGCATTCAAGCAAACTAAGAGAGACCAAAGCTCCTCGTTTTACGTGGTCCTAAAATAGACTGGGTGTGGAAATGTTTGGCTTGGTAAGTAAATGCACAGGTATAAGAAACTGGCAGACACTATATATGTATATACACACACATATATATATGTATTTATATCAATATTTTACAGCTGTGCTGCTCCCAAGTGTTTGATAGATCACACTGTGAGAAGCTGTTTCAGTTAAAGGAGATCTTTAAATTGTAGATAACTTCTTTGTCCTGACACCCACAGACGCTTTCTTTTCTTTGCCATTGGATATTTATGTTAAATAGTGAGTGCACGATACTGAGTTCCTTGAAAAGAAAATAAGAGTTTGGTGTACAAAACATGCACACTTACATCTGTTAATACAACACTGGAAACATGCTCCACATTACCTACATTATTTAGATTTGAAAGACCAATGAGTTCTGGTAAGTGAGGTTATCACATCTGAGAAAAGTCTACAAGATATTTATTTGCCTGTGTACAAATCATCATTGCTGGGTGACAGCATCCCCGCAGGAAGGAAATTTGCTTTTAAATGCCTTGTGGCATCATTTTCCACCACTGCTGTTCTGTAAGGAGTTCAGATCCAACCACACATACATTTAAGACATTATTTGCACGCATGCAGCTGCTTCCCACGTACATTATGGTAATAGCCACGTGATAAATTGTGGAGCTACATGAATAAATTACATTCACTATCAACCTTTGACTGCACCACTTGCTCTCTGCCCACTAATCCATCTCTGCTGACATGTCTTTGACACTCTAAATCTCCAAGCAGCTTCAAGCAGCCACTGTTTAAAAACAAATGGAAGTCATGTGCCCCACATAATACTGTCTTACTGGTTTTTTTCCTTAATCTTGAAATACATTTTTTCCCTCTAAATAGTAATAGCTGTGATTTAGCACTCAATAATATTTAGTACCTTATCAGGTAATGCAAAAAGTTGTTCTTTTAATGAGAAAAAAAAAAAACAAGACAAACAAACCTGCCCAGTAAAACTTATTTCTTCCTTTTAGCACAGATAAACATTGCAGCAGTTCCTATCTTAAGTAATACTGTAAGTTTCTGAAGGCCTTTGTTATCAGTATGCACTCTAGTTAGAACAACAATTTTAAACAAAAAAACAACGAGGCAAACAAAAAACATTTTGATTAAATCTAAGTGTTAAAAATGGTGCCAGAACTCCCCTTGAAAACATTTGACCGCACCAGGTCATCGGTGCTGTGATGTGGGAGGAAAGTTTGCTTGGGCGTGACCTGCGATTAGAGCTGTAGCTCACTTGCAGCTTAAGCCTGCGAGATGCAGAAGGCCACCAGAATCCTCATGCGAGAAGCAGAGAAAGGGAGTAACCAGGGAAGAGCGAGAGAGAGCACGCAGAATGAGAGCGTGCATTCAGCTACACAAGTGTAGAGTGACTGACTCTTACTTGATAAACTGGGATTTGTTTCCAGTATAGATGTAGATTGTACATATACACTATTTTTAGATATGCACTGGTAATGGCTTGGCTTGCTTGAAACATAAGGAAAATGACAGAAATATTTAATGTTCCTAAGGTACTGCCCATGGCTCAGAGCAGAGCACTCTCACCCCTAAAAATGCTTCATTGTCTATCTGTACTGTAGCTACCTGTAGGAATTAGATATTTCCTTCAAAATGAAGTTTTATATATTTTGTAGGGCTGAGCCCTTGGCATTTTTGAGATCTTTAATTTTTGTGTTCACTTTTAGTTTTAGAAAATGAGTTAAGAAGATAGCACTGACATACTTGGAGAAAGTGGGCAGTGGAAAAAAGTTCTTTCATGTCAGGCATGTTCTTGTGCTAAAAAATCCCAAGTTTGAAGTGACAAAGATACAAAGGTTTCTTTTCAGCATGGTGAAGTGCCAAACTGGCATATACAAATGCTTGGTTTTCTTCTTGTAAGTACTGGCTACGTGCCTACCAAACCTCTACCACTGTTTTGTTATTGAAATCAGGTTAACACTGACTTGGAGAAGAACAGGACCTTTTCAGCTATTCTAATAATAAGCAAGGGTACCAAGCAGCCAAGTCTGCTTCTGCAGGATGACAAGGAGGTTGAAGCAGCCTCCTGTTTTATTTGTATGTCAGTTCCCTGATCAGATTTTCTTATTTTCTGTTCACCAAATGGACTAAGGTACTAGCTGTTGAGTCTCTGTCAGCCTTTGGTGTAACATAGATTAGATCCCTAAAACAAACCAGACTGAGAATTTCATTCAAGTCCTGCTGGGAGATTATGGTAGAATCTAAGGCAGTCTGTGAGAGTAGCTGATAATAATCTGCAATAACACACAATGCAGCCATGCATTGCAATGAGTGCAAGCATACAATACAGAGGAGATGGGTGGTTAAATTGGCCCCCTACTTATTTCTGCATATTCCCCATGGTATTAAATGTTCTTATGAGTCTGTGATGAATTTGTACTTAGTGAGCTTGTTTAGTTGACAGACTGAATAACAGGGCTTTGCATATGTAAATTTGTTGCAAAATATAACAGCCCTAGCTGGCAGCTAAAGCCAGCATTTGGCAGCTCACAACTTGAAGGTAGCTTTGTGGTGTCCCCCCAGAACAGCATTTGTAGGTATTATGGGGAGCATGCAACAGAAAAACTATCCCACAGTTGCTTTTAGGCATCTATTCTGAGAATAACATTATGGTTTCTGGTGACATTCAATATTGACAGCTCATGAGATTATTCTGGAACCTCAAACCTCTGGAGTCCTACAATTATGATTATATGAGATTCTCAGGTTTCATTTAAAGCATCATCTTTATTTCCTTAGTCCTTCTTGTTGCAGGGAAAAGTTTGAAAATGAAACCAAGGAGCTCAAAAAGCAGAAGCCAAATAAATAATCTTCCAAATTCTTGTTTGTGTAAAATCTCATCAGATTTAAAGTCATTCAGGATTTCTACAGTTTGGAAAGGATTTTTGCTGAAGACAAGAGATGCATAAAAGAAACTTATAAACATGTAAGTGGCCAAGAGCAGTTGAACACTTAAAATTTCCTAGATGTGGAGTTGCATGTATCTGTAAGGAGGATGTGACAGCATCCTTCCAGATTAAGTAGGGCTTCTCCTGCCTACAGGATAACCAGCACTGTGGGAAAGGGTTCACTGGTACCTCTGGCTTCCCTGTCCATTTTAAAGCAGTCTCTAGTGTCTCAGAGTGAGCTACATATGCTGGCAGAAGGTGCATGACTGCTTTCTGTGGTATTCCTTCAAGGAAATTTGGACATCTTTTGTCAGTCACAGACTTGGACTGAACAGCCACAGTGTTTGAGCCAGCATGACCCCTTCCTGCAGATCTGTAATTTATGAACTTTGAGCATTTGGCATTGCTGAGCATGTGTCTGGCACCGTATGCTTGTGCATAGTTGGCTGGAGAGGAGAGAGGAAAAGAGAAAGAAGCTATTCACATTTTCAGGTTTGACCTGCAGGTTTCACTGTACAGAGACAGTGAGAAAATTTTGAAGTACCTGGTGGTGCAAGTTCTTGTGGCCTGCAGCATTTCAGTGCAAAACAAATCTTCTTGAAATCCCTGAGAGTAACTAACAGTCAATGAAATCTACTTCCCTCTTTGTAAGAACAATTCCACAATACTCTGTCCAGTCATAAAGAGAAACAAATCTGACTTCCTACGATCGTCACCATCTTTTGCTCTACCAGAACAGTGTGTAGGTGGCTTCTGGCTTTCCTTCTCAAACACATGCCAGCTATATCCTTGGTACAAGCATCAGGAACCTGATGATGCTGCTCACAGCTCAGAGATCCTGTCGCCCCAGTCCTACCTGCCCTGCACATGGACGGGTCCCTCTGCTGAAATCCAGCCTTTAGCGTGGGGTTTGCGTTCAATCCTGAGCCGTGATTACTGTGCAAATTCATCATGAGTTTGACCAGGAGACTCCTAGTGGCTATTGCTGTAATTTGCAAACTAGAGATGGGTTTGTGTTACCGACCTGTGTTTGCAGCTCAAATGGCAACATGAAAATATAATTTTCTGTTTGTGTTTAGACCTAGATATCATAATACATCCCAACAGCTAAAAAATGATGAAATTATCATCAATTATGCTTGCCTGCAGCTAATTTCCTTCGTAGGTTAAATAGAAGCTTGAAACTGAGCCTGCAGATGGGAGTCCTGTGCATTTGTACAATTTATAGAGCAGAAATGCTGATGACAGTAGAAATTTGAGCCCTTGAGTGCTACTCCGTATTTCATAGCCAATCAAAACTAAATTAAGAAACAAAGATTATTAAAAAGTATTCTGCACATGTAATTCTGGGATAATATTATGAGGTGGACATTAAATTTTTCCCTCTGAGACTTTCAGCATCATTAATATAGCATTCCTTTAATTACAAGTAGGCTCACATTCCTTAAAAAGGGGGAAATACTGTGTAGCATAGATAGTGATACCAGTATTATGTTTACTGAAATAATTAAATGAACAGATACTTTCCAGAGTAATGGGTAAGTCACAATGTGAAACAAAAATTATTTTTGAAGGTATTTTGGCATTCATACATACTTTCTCAAATGAGACATTTTAAAACAGTGTGGTGCAATACCATTAAAAGATGCTGTTAACAAAAAAGCTTTTTTCTTTTATGCGCTAAATTTGAATAAAAATGAGGGATTCTAAATTCTATCTCTATAGTCTTTCTAGATAGCATGGGGTAGAATGGGAACAGGAAGTTAAAGATGAAGCTATTGCCACTGTCTTGTTTAAAGTGGATTTTGATAGTTGTATATTTTTAAAGTATGTACAGCTCAAAGTTACTGCAGACTTCATTTACAACATCTGCATTCATCTAATTTGAACTCTTTGGACACATATAATTATTCCAGCTGTCACTGTGTCATTGTAGAGCACCTTACCCTTCAGAGCGCAGGGTTTTTATTTTGGTGCCTCCTCTTAAGTCACTAAACATTTCATTTCATTGCTTTTCATTTCTAATACTCCGAGACCTGAGAGCTTCAGCCCCTGCCCGTTGGCCTGCCCACAGCAGAACAGGACAGCTCAGCCCCACTGCTGTGGCTGTTGCCATCCAGCCCCACTGAGCCCCCCAGGGATGCGAGGGGCACGGACTATCCCTGTCTGTCCCCCAGGGACATGAGGGGCAGGGACTGTCCCTGTGCTGTGCCCCAGCTCCCTCCCACTGGGCAGCACCACACGCCAGCCTACCTGCACTCTCTGCAAAGGCTCCTTGGTCCTCCTGGGAAGGGATTCCTTGGTTTCCTACAAGATTTGAAAAGATGGATATACTTAATGACAGCAGGAATGAAAAAATAGTTTGGTAAAATCTCTGTTTTCATCCAACTGGAAGCAATCTAAAAATTAATATTTGCTCATAAATCAAAACTGAGGATTGGTAATAAAACAGATTTGCATTTTATTCATTATCGCACATCAAGATGCTCCAGTAAATCCTTAACAACACTCTGTCCAGTTGCCTTTTTTTTTTTTCCTCCTCAGTTACACTTTGGGTACTGGAATGTTTTCAAGCCTGAAACAAAAGAAAAGCACACCCACAAAGTACTTCAGTTGTTAAAAATATTTGAGGGTAAAACAGGGTTCCTAAACAAAATAAACGGTTTCGACATATTTTCAGTTGCAGTTTTAAAGCACATGTCACTAGTATGTGTAGAAGAGCATCCTTTTAAGGACATTTATATTTTGTAAATACACTTTGTAAGAGCAGCTGTTAAGCATTTTCTAGCATTGCCTTTATTCAATTTACTACTTGCTCCTATGGTTTGTTTTTCCCGTGAAGTTAGCTGGGAATAGTAGACATTTTTAGTCAGTTATTTTAATAACAATTCATCTTAAAAAGCAAGGAACCCTACTGGGGGAGATAGTGGCTCTCTGGATGAGGTTCTTTAAAACACCTGAGCTGGTGCCTCCCCCCACTGCTCCCTCCTCCCTGGCCCCCCAAAGCACCGAGGTGGGTACATGGAGGGAGGTGCCCAAGTACTCTGTGGGAACTTGGAGTTTTGGCCTTGTTTGAGTATGGAACCAGCAACACCAATTTTATAAAGAAATAAATATCTTCCACTATAAAATAAATTCCCAGGCATCCATGGTGAATGTGAATGGCTTGCAGTCAATGCAGTTGGACCAGAAACATCCTCTCAGCAGCACCTTTAGCAAAGTAAAATAATACTGCTTGATAAATAAAATATTTACTAGACCTATCATAATTTGAACTGCTGCTGGTGAGGCAGAGGTGATCTCAAGCCCGTGGCTTACTGCAGGGAGACTCCTGACCAGATTTGCTGGGGTGCAGGGAGACAGTGCAGTACAGCAGCACATCCCAGGTGGTGCTCCTCCACCGGGGCAGGACAGCACACCCCTCCTGGGCTGACAGGAGGGAGAGCGGGGTGACCCCATTTCTTCTCTGCTAGAAAGCCTGAACTTAGAATTTTTTCCAGGATGGCAAATCCTTCTTTCAGCAGAGTGACCTTTGCCTCCCAACCTGCCGGTGTCATGCAGGCAGCCGGGAGGAGCGGAGCTGCAGCATCGCCCCCTCAGTTTGCTTTCGCACATTTTGGTCAGGGGCACGATGCCCTGCAGTCCCGAGGGAGCTGAGCAGCGTCAGGCTTTCCAGGCTGAGGACACTGTACAAGGAGCATGATATTATATTTCTTCCCACTGTGGTAGACAAGTCTCAGAATGTGTATTTTGGATTTATGTGGCAGAACTGAACAGAGATAGTTTCATGCTGCTCAGGTTTGTCCAAATTATCTGCATAAACATATTTTTCCATCTTCATTTAGTATCTGAACGTCTCTGAACCCCAGAGTTTCGTGTCTTTTTCTTGCAGAGCTTGTACTTTGTAAATGCTAAGAATCACTGGAAACCAAATGCAAGTTCCTGAGGCACTTCCATATATTAAAATTTCCATTTATAAGCATCTTGTTGAAACAAAGCCAAGTGAACTCAGCTGAGAATTCTACAAACCTAGTGTACACCAGGACAACCATTCTGGTTAGTGGGCTCCCCAGAGTCCTTTGAGAAGGAAGAAATCAGTAAGTTGACTCTCAAGTAATGATTTTAACATTTAGATGATTATGTTACTTATAAATCATCCAGTCCTGATATAACCCAAATCACCTTCATTCATTCAAGAAAAAATAAATGTACAAACTGAGACAATAATCTGCACTTCCGTCCCTTCTGCTTTATGCCAAGAAGCAGAGGGGGAGAAATACAGACAGGCATTAGCAATCCCTCTTGACAGAGTATGGAAATTACCCATCTCATTATGTGAGGATGAAAACCTGTCATTTATTTTTACCCAGAGAGTTTAGAAAGGGCTGAATCTGTGGGAGCCGGTCAATTTTAGCATGAGTACCACTGCCACTTTTCTTTTTTTAATACTGATACTGCTTTGCCAAAACTGCCATTTCCAATACATAAAATAACATACCTATTTAAGAGTAGCTAAAACTGGGTGAGAGATCTGTTAATCCAAATATTTATTGACTTGTTTCAAGGCCTATGAGTACTGGCTGAATATGAAAATAAAAAATAATTCCAGATACTGTTAAGGCCATTGACTGATGAGATGCAGATCTCTGCGTACACTGGAACACTAATCTCCCTAGTTAAAAAATAGGGGTAGCTCTGTACCCAATTTACGTGTAGAAACAATGACTGTTGTAGACATTTTAGGTATGGAAATTTGTGTTTTCACAGGTCACTTGTGGTGACATCATCTTGATCTACAAGTACAAATATAGCTAAGGACACAAAAATCCTTGGCATTGAGCTGACTTGGCAACATGCATAAGTGATTTCATGTAGCTTTGATGTTTGATGTGTTGTATTTTCTGGAAAATGGTTTTATTTCTTATCTTCTAGTTCTTTAGGCAGATTGTTTATATGAAATTTAGGAATAAAAAAGGGGAGGAAAGAAAAGGGTGCAAATGAATTTTAATTCTGTTTACTACAAGCAAGAACTTATACTATATCAGGGATATTTTATGTCAGGCTTCAGCCCAGAGAGAATTTTTATAGCTAAGTATTTGTAAAACCTCTAAAAGAAGACACCATTATGATGAAAGGAGCATTTTCTTACATGTATATGCTGTGTCTTTCCAACATCTTGGTGCATTTTAGATTTTTATCTGTAAAACTGTCACGAGCCACATTTTAACTCATCAATTTGATTTTTACCAGCTACACCTGCTCATAAGACGCTTTCCTCCAGTGAAAACTAGAAACAGAGCTACTTGTGGGTGACATTTGCAAGTGACTGGGGGTGGGGAGATGGTAAAAAATAAATAAAAAGGAATAGCAAACAACTACACAAAAGCCCTCATCCTCTAAAATTTGCAACGTGCATAGCTGTAGGAAAAAAAGAGTACAGAATGCAATTTTCTAACTGCTAAAACAACTTTTTATACACGTGCTATTTTCCTCCTCTATTTTTAACAGGCTTGCAGACTGACATGCCTCTTGGCTTCCTTGACCATATGGATCTGCCAAGTAGTATGAATACTGTAGGGATAGCCTGCAGAAATATCCTAGCAAGGTGTCTCACTTCACAAGGGTTGATTCAGACTTCCAGACACGTTAAGTAACGGGTTTAAGGGGTTCAAGCATTGTAGCTTCCCCTCACTAAATTTGTTAGGTAAATTTTTGCCAGTGTTTTGCAGCTGAAAACCCTATTTTCCTGAAAAAGAAGTGGGATAAGCCTTTGAAAATAAAATGTTAAGAACATAGAAGCTTTGTCATCTGAAGCAATGGCTTTGATTTTTGTAAAAAGATACACTTCAATAACTAAAAGGAAATTAGAAGTGACTCATCATGTATATTTCATGCCTAAGAGCTAGTGTTTGACTTTACATCAACAGGGCTTAAAATATGGTCTTCCATTGAAATTAATGTGTCCTGTGTTAGACAACAGGAGGACTCCTACTGACAGCAATGGATGGCTACAAAATACAGATTCCTGAGTAATGAGCATTATCCTCCACACTGTACCAGTTTGAAACTCTCAACTAGAAACCATAAAACCATCTTAAGATGCCCATAAATTATGGGCATCTTAAGTAAAATTAACTGTACGCCTTTATATTCTAGTATTTTTCTTGTCAGAAGCAATTTCACTGAAGTTCACTTATTTTCAGCATTTTCTGTTTTAAAATCCTCTTTACTCATTTTACTGGTGCTGGGTTTTGGATTAGTTCAGCTGTTGTAAGCTTCAGTGCAATGCTCTTTGTCCCTAGTGACAAAACAAGTTTTGGAGAATGGGACATTATCCATCTTTTCTTGGTTTTGGGGCATACAAGAATACACTGAAAGCATCTAGCTGCAAAGTGCCAGCGAGGATACATACATAGAATACATAACAGGGTTTGCATATTAAAATATTCTATTTCAGCTTTATGCATCTCATGGATTATTTGTAAATAATTGAAAAGGACAGAAGACTATTATTGACTAATCTTTCCATAGTTCTCCGTAACTGCACCATCATTGCTTGTAGCATTCAAACATTAGCCAGGCATCATCAATCATGAACTTCAAGTTTTATAAGTTTAAAACAGGTCTCAGAAAACACTACAACAGTTGCACTTCCTTTGTTAATCAGAGAAGGTGGGGGTTTCAGCAGAACATTTTGTCAAATTTTAAGCCTTGACAGAAAGTATGCCATTTTTTTCAGTGTTAAAGAGTGGACTGATGTCTGAAATGCCACATGGGGTTTGAGTTTTTCAAAGCCATACAGACAATTGTTTTCCCCCTTCTACAATCTACAAGTCCTAGCTGGTGTATAGTGCATGTACATTTAATGGGATGGTGTAGCAGGCAGCTCTTACACAGCTGCCACTTGTGCTGTCCCTGCGGCCTTCCAGGGTGCCAGCCCCTCTCTCCCTGTCTTGAAAATGCTGGAGAAAACAAAGACTGAAGAGAGACATGGGGAGTTGTTCCAAAGAACAGAAGAGCCTGACTTCCTTCTGGTTGCATCCCTGTCTTGCCACACCTTTAACGCTCTGCACCTTGAGAAGCCACGAGGGCTGATGGGTTTGTTCTTATGCAGAATTCTGATATCCTATTTGGATAATATTCTTTTTGGAAATGGTACAGACCACACAGACCTAATCTGGACTTTAGATGGGTACAGGCAAAGTGTTTTCTAGATGTTTTCTAAGTTTAAAGAGTTCAGCAGTAGGATGGGAGAAGATTGTACAGGAATGCTGATTGGTTGTTGAGGACCTGCTCATCATGCTTCTTTTCCCAGGTGCTCACTCTCTAGGACAGTAAATACATTGCAGGAGCTCAGAAAAAGCAGGCATAGCCCTTTTACAAGGCAGTGTTTGACTCTCCCAATCAATAACAATCTGGCTAAGAATTTGAAGTAAATCTTGTTCTGGTGATTGTATCGTGTCAAGGGCCTCGTACTACTAAGTGATGGGTTTGGAATAATAAAATTGTGCATAAGATCAGAAGCAAAAACCAGAAAGCAGCAGGGGCACCACTGAGTTTTACCTTAGTATCAGGGGCTTTTTTCAGTTCCCATCCTCAAGGCCATTACACCTCTACTAATGCAACCATCAACATGCTCCTCCTGTCAGGCCAGTTCTCATAACTTCAAAAGATTTACAGGAGCTGACCAAGAAAAAAATGTTCTTCACAAATTATTACAGGGATGAATGGCACCTGTGCCTGTGATGACCTGTTTAACTCTTTCTTGATGACACTACTATACATGAGCTTCTCTCAACTCCTGTCATGTAAGCCACAGTTGATTTTTTTGCCTTTCAGCCTAGCCAACCACCAAGGCCACAGAAAGCAGATGTAAGGGCAATGCTGAGCAAACCTTTGCTGTCACTGCCTTTACTCTTAGTAATTGTTTTCTTAATAATTACGAGCTGTATAAAGCATCACAGGAAAAGCAGAACAAGTTTACTTTTACAGTGATGAAATAAATCATAAATTGGAAACACTTTGTAATTCAAATTACCCCTCCTAACCAAGGATCAGGTGCACAGCATTTTGCTGCAACACGTGTGACCACTGGCAGTGCAGCTATAGCAAAGGGCAGCTGCTGAAGGAGAGGGGAATAAACTTCCTCATCTGAGCTAGAAGGGAGCCTAGGACGGAATGCTAGTCTTGTATCCAACTTGTATCTTGTATGCCTGCCCTGTATCCAACGCACACCAGAGTGTTCCAGGGGGTGCTACAGCCCCCCTAAGCAAGTCATGCACATGCAGAGAAGCGCAAGGCAATGTTGCATACTGGAAGATGGTAACAGAGATCCTTTCCATTTCTATGCGGAACTTGAAGGATTCTTGGATAATTTGTTTCCAGTAGTAATCAGCATTTTGCCATATAAGAAACACCTGTGAGATTCTACCAGTATTGTCACTGAGACTTTGTTAGAAGACATTATCCGGCCCTTAAACACCCAAGGCAGAGGAACTTGTAATTGAGCCTGCAATACCACTGTACCTGATAACACAGAAACTTATTTCAAGCCTGCACATTGGAGATCTTCACATGCCAGGTGATGGGGTTCAGTTATTATTGGCTTTAATTACTTAGAGTTTTCTGACCTAGGTTTCTTAATGCTTTATACGGAAAAAGCAGTACAGATAGTAGGCACAACAAAATACAGGCACACTTTAGAGCTAATTTACAGAACTTTAAGCTAATGAGAAATGAGAGTCCATTCCTACAATATCTTTGTCTCAGTGTCTTATTCTGCAGTCAGTGAAACTCACAGGCATTGAGAAGCCATAGAAAAGAGCTATTTTCTGATTTGGTTTGGGTTTTTGGTGGAATGTTCTTACCTTTTCCAAGTTTGATGAGTCAGGTTTCAGCTATTTTTTTAATATAATTCTCTTCCCTAATTGCATGTGCAAGGGTCACAGAACTAAGGTTGCAAAAAAAAAATCTAATTTTAACCTGCAGTTGATTTATGAAATGATACTGAGTTCCTTGAGTTTGGGAAAATAACATATACCACTAATAATCTCTGGGAACTGATTTAACACCGTATTCTATTGCAGTGCTAGGAAGAAGCCAAGGACTTGTAACAATCTGTCATTTGCAGTGACATTTTTATTACTCTTTCAGAAAGGCTGTGCTTTAATTGTCTTCTTGCTTCAAATCAACTGCTTAGTTTGCTTTAACAGTATTTTTTTCACTGTAGCTACCATTGCCCTTGCTATAAGAAACCTAAACTCTCTGTATATTTCTGGCATGGTAACTGCCAACAGGAACAGGAGCAGAGAATCTACCCGTGTCCTTCTAATTTAAGAGAGTGAAAATGCTACTGATTGCAAGTCGCATTTTCATGGAGTTCACACCAAATTCCTTGTAGACCTGCATCCCAGGCAATTCCCCCTTGATTCACTAGGACTGACCTGAGAGAAAATCCATCAAAATAATATACCATTTTTCCCAGTATTGTGGAGTTTGCAACAAGCTGCCCAGTGGAGAAATAGCTTTGCTTTCAACTATTATAAAGAAACTGCAAGCTCTTAATTTAGTAGCAATGTCGCTAGTGCTTTAGCATCTTCTGCAGTGTGCCTCCAACTGATGAACTGAAGCACAACTATAAATAACGATGATGTCTTTGTCAGCTTGTGAGAAAAAAGGGCTGGATTTTGGTTTTGTTTTTTTGTTTGGTTTATTTTTCACATTTCCTGGAAGTGCATGTAGTAAGATATCTCTAATCTCTTCTTTTGCTTAATACGTAGATTTATCTCTTTGATGGGTCACTGAATCAAACGACCAATTTGTTGCCTGCTGGTTCACAGCAAAGCTCAGTGACCCGCATTGTATCATACACAATGGGCACCCCAAAGTTTAGTGATTGCATCAAGTTCTCAGCTTTACAGTTCAGAACTTAGAGGTGTACTTGCCTTTCCAAGTGAGAGGCAATTTCCCTCCACCCCAAACTGGACTTCACAGAACCTGGCCAAACTGCATTCTTCAGACCTCTGGTTTCTGTGCATTCCCTATCCTTCACCACTCTGTATTTGATAACTAAGAAGTTGTCCAGAGAACAAATGGCTTTGTTCATTTGGATGTACCAGCTCTGTATTTTAAGAGAGTACCAGTGAGAAAAGCATAAAGTTTCACAGACCTCTAGATTGAGGACTCAATGCAATGATGAAGAGGAGGGACTTGATGCCAGCTCTGGCAGCATAGCTGGTCTGCATGCTAAGAGGTTTTAATGGAGCAGATGAAATCCATCCTGGATTCTGAATCACATATGCATTCAGGCAAAATATGATTGGGAAAAAAAAAAAAAAGAGTTAATTTTCAGGGCTTGCATGCTTTTGGATTTGTTTGCTTGAGTATATTTTTGGAGGCTAATGTTAGATGCTAAGGGAAAGTTACAGCAAGGCGTGTGACTAATGGATAAGATGCAGTATGCTCTGTGATGCTATGAGAAAAATGCTGATGCAGTTAACTGATACCAGAGAGATAAAATAGCACCAGCATTAAAAAAAAAAAAAAAGCCAAACTGAAAGATTTTGTCAAGTTTTTGAGATCCCACCTTGGTATCATTTTAGAGGATGTTTCTAATTAGTAACCACAGAAATAATTGCTGATTAAATTGTCGTACAACTCGATTAACGAGGTGAAGGAAAAATAGAAACATTTTCATTTTAATGAGATGTCTGCTCTCTCCTCCTCTCTACTATGCATCTTAATGTACCTTGCTGTCTGCACTGACTTGGGGCTCCAAGGCTTTGTCATTTCTTGGCAATTCTGTTCTCTAATTTCTTTTGACACATGGTGCTTAAATCCACACGAAATGTGAGGTGAGGCAGAGAGGATTCCTGCAGACTGCCATGCCATAAGAGGAGCACTCATTTGCATTATTCATTAGATAAATGCACTGATTTGCATCTCATTCTGGTCTCCTCCATTTCCAGGCAGGGGATGGAGACAATTCATGGAAATGCTGAATTTTTGAATGATATTAGTAGTGTTCATTTGGGATTAAGTCTCCATTGTCTGCTGCCCTGTATTTTGTCCCACGCTTACCTTAAATACCTACAGAAACTAGATCCTTTGTTCTTTTAATAGTGAACTGTGCCTATTTACTGCATAGTAGAAGGGTGCTAATTTGTTTATCATTGCAATTTTGAAAGCACTTATCAAAGCCATAACTCAATGCTTGATCATTATTTGTGATTATTGCAATCTTTCTCCGTTTTTCTGAGGTTACAGTTCAAAAGCAAAAGCTTGTAAATCAACTGCAGTGATCTGACAGCACCTATTATTTTTTTGCCATTCAGTATTCTTGAGCAGTAAGCTTTTAAGAACTACATGCCCTCTGTTAACTAGCATGTTAATGTAGTAAAGTTGAGAAATAGTATAGCCCTAGATAACCATCAACATTGTCTCTCTCTCTCCTAAGCTTTATGAACCCATTTACATTATGCTTAGCATTAATATTTGATTCAGAAATCTATACTGTAAAAAGGAGAGGATATCACTGTTCTGTCCTGAGGGTGTTGGGGAAGGAAGGTTAATTTTGCAGGATGGGGGTTAGTACTATTGAGCTCTTTCATCCTGTTATTAAACACAGGATACTGTCTGGGGAAGCTGGGAATTTTAAAGGACTTAAACCAGTATCATTATTGCATCAACACTTTTTGAGAAAACCAACATGATAAACACCTTCAACTGCTGCTGCAACGCAGAGCCATTCTCTGAACCAACATTTACCTCCAAGGACAGCAAATTGCAAAAACAAATAGTGGTTTATTAGCTCAGTGGGCTAGAGCATGGTGCACCAAGGTTGTGGGTTCAGTCCCTGTATTGGCCATTCACCTAAGAGCTGGACTGGATGATCCTAGTGGGTCCCTTCCAACTCAGAATATTCTGTGATTTCCAAAGCCTTTCTTTACGCCTGGGGCTGCGCTGAGCTGTATATTACCCCAAACTAAGGAAAGACATTGCCACCATTTTAAATAGCTTAGATCATAATTGAAACACAGATGTCAAAAGCAATTAAAAAGTGGAGCTCTGAAGGCTGACTTAGGCATGTGTTAAGGCTAATGATTGTGCATTATTTTTGTTGAAATTGTGGCATGGCTCTCTGGCTGATGCTATTGCTCTGATTTGCCATGCTAGACAAACTCAGTTCTTGAATTAGAAGGTGGGAAAGGCAATGGCCCTGAGGAACAGTTAGTCAGGACACTTCATCTGTAAGCAGGCTTATGGCAGAAAATACAATTGAAATGGCATATGAAAATAAAACAGTTTATATTAGGACTCTGCCTAATACACAACTTAATTATAACTGAGTTTGCCACAAGTTAGTGACAGCTGAATCTAAACAAATCACCTAACTAATGTGCTGATTGCACTAACCGCAGTTGTTGTCAGGGGTGGAAGATGCCATATGGCTCCTCTTCCCTACCCAGGTCAAAATATCATTAGGAAGAAGCTTAACTACATCGACACAAATGAGGAATTAGCCAGTCTGGCTTTCCTCCAGCCTGCAGGGTGTGTGCACGCCCCAGGGTCTGGCCATTCCCAGGCACAGTGAGGGGCCACCCAGATTCTTCCAGAATGTACTGAGTGGAGGAGTATCATGGTACTTGAGGACAAACAAAGGCAGCTGGTGCTCAGTTGCATTGCTCAGGCACAGCTTAGCTCTCCAAGACATGCCCAGGTTACGTTTGTGCACTTGGTGAAAGGAAAATAGAATGTAAGTGACACGGAATGCAAAGCGGGGCAGGGGATGGAAAGGGCTGAGTGACGCACGAGCGGGTCCTGCACCAGGCGAGGTCGGGTTCAGCCGCAGGGAGGGCTTTCTGTGCAAATCAGGACACGAGTCAAAATCCCAGGCAGTCTATTTGGTACAAGTCTCCCAAAGTTTGTACAGCCTTTTGATTTTGTGACAATACTGTAGTATAAATCTTGCAGTGCCATGACCAAGGTGTTACCCCTCACGTTCCCTTTTGATTTCAGAATCTTGTCCATTTACAAGTATCAAATGCTAAAAGCAGTCACTAAGAATAGTGCAGAAACTACTGCTCCTGCAAGAGCCGCAGAGCCTGCTTGCACCACCACTTTGAAATGAACTTCTAGCATGTGTGTTCTAAACTGTGTGATGCTTTTCTGGGTTGCACCAGAAGTACAGTTTATGCTATATTAAATTGTTATTAACTACAAAATGTCATCCAAAGTATAATGTTCTGCCAGTTTGAATTATATATTTTTGTTACGCTTCTTGCTTTGAAAAATACACATTTGAAATTTTTAAGCGTGCCAAGTAGGCCAGATGCTGCCCTTCAGAAATAAAAATTGCCTTAACTGATTCTGTGACGATTTGGGTTGTACAAGAGCCGTAAAATTTCTGGCAGACTTAAAATATCTTTCCTTGAACACTGGTCCCACTGTGCTGATCTTGCTGTCAGCAAGGGTTTGCAGATCCTCAGTTATGAAACACCTTGTCACCACTCACCCAGCAGCCTGCTCCTGCTTTGCTGTGAAGTTTGTTAAAGCACTTTGTCCAGATTTTGAACTATAGAATGTATTTTCTCATGATTTTTTAGCAAAATGGTTGTGGACAGTCCTGTGATAAAACTCAGGGTAAGTATTCTGAAGGGTATTGCAGAAAAGGTGGATAATTCATTATGCAGAAGCTTTTAGATTATTCTAAACAATATTTACCCTTAAAAATGTCCTTGTCTAGTGCAAAGTGAGGAGAGCAGCTGTTCAAAATTTATTTTTATCATCGCTCTTCAATGGATATTAGACCTCTTTCTCTTTTGGGGCTTGCCACAGTGTCCCTGACGAATTTACTGCACAGCTCTGCCTCATTCATTACAAACCACCTATTTTATCTGCCATGGGCTTCTCTGCACTGCCAGCAGCACATCTGAGTCTAGAGCAAGCCTACTGAAGTCACTGTGGAAGCATCTAGACCCTGGTTTAGTTTCTCCATACTACTGCCTTCACCATGTTAAGTACACCAAAAAAAACCCCAGCTTTTGGTTGGTTTTAGGATGGAGCAGAAGAATTTACTGGCACAGGATAAATTCCTACAGTGGCAGAGGATTGGCAAAATCAGCCCAGTGCCATCTGCTCTTTGATCCTCTCCCTATTTCAAAAGCTTATTCAGTAGATGGACCATGCCAGCAGCGGGAGGACACAGAGCAGACCTGAGAAAAACCCTTCCAGACAGTCAGAATGCTGGGACTTGTGTAACCAACACAAGCTAGAGTACCCTACAGGATGCTCTAAATTATGCCTAGAGTTCTTCCAAGTCTTAATCAGGATGAAATGCTCTTTAGGACTACTTTTCTCCCTCTTCATTTGTGACGAACATAAACTAGAAACCAAAATACACGAATTTGCTCCACACTGTAGGTAACAATTTCTACAGTAAGTTGATAAAATTAAAAAGTGAATCTGTTTCAAATAAGCTTTAAGAATGACAACTGAAATAAAAATTTTGTCACCTTTCAGATAGAATAGAATCAGAGAATCACTAAGTTCAGAAAAGACCTCCAAGATAGTCAAGGCCAACCTATTACAGAACACCACATTTTCAACTAAACCACGGCCCTAAGTGCCACATCCAGTTGTTTCCTGAATACCTCTAGGAATGGTGACTCCACCACCTCCCTGGGTAGCTCCTTCCAATGCTTAACTACCCTATCAGAGAAGAAATTCTTCCTGATGTCCAACCTGAACCTCCCCTGGCACAGGTTGAAGCCATTTTCTCTTGTCCTATTGCTGGTTGCCTGGGAGAGAGACCAACCCCCACCTGGCTACAGTCTCCTTTCAGGTCATCTTAAAGGGCAGAATGTCTTCCCGGAGCCTCCTTTACTTCATGCTAAACACCCCCAGCTCCCTCAGCTGCTCCTCATAGGACTTAGTCTCTAGACCTTTCACCAACTTTGTTGCCTTTCTCTGGACATGTTCCAGCTCCTCAGTCTTTGCTGAAGTGAAGGGCCCAGAACTGGACAGAGACCTTAAGTGCTTCTTGGTACTGCAAGAACATTAGTCATTTGCAGCACAGAAAACTTCATAGGCTTCAGCCCTTCTAATATGCCTCACTAATTACAGAAAGCTGATCCTCATTTGTTCATCACTCACGTGTGAAATTCTGAGAGCTACATCAAAATAAGTTCTAAGTATATTTTCAGTTTATGTTGAGAGATGCCACTATTTCAGCAAAAAGAGAAAAGGAATATTGCTTTCCTTCAAGCAGTTTGAACAACAGTGCAAGGAGCTTACATCTGTTACAAGAGGAAAACACTATCTTTATGCATTTTTGCAAAGCAGCCAGTGGCTAATGGACAGGAAGTCTTTCTGAAAGTTTTGCAAATCTACATAATGTTCCTGAGGACTGGAGTGTGCATTCGAATCACAGATTTAACCGAGAGAAGAAAAGCGGGGGCATTTGTGCAGCCAGATAGCTCACTGTTGGCTGTGTATCTGAGAAGGATCAAAATCACAAGTCTTGCCAGCTAAGAATAGCATTATTTTAAGTTTAAAATACTCCCTTTATGATGTTTCCTTTCGGTTCATAGCACATAAATCAGTGCTGCTTCCTGCCCTTCACAGGAGACCTAAGCATTTGTAGGTGTTGTGCCGTGATAAATGTGGATATCTGTGTGTGCATGGAGTTGGTCCCTTTGCCAGAGCAATGACTCACTTGTAACCAGGGTGGCTGACAGAAATCCTATAGAGGCATGAACTAATCTAAATTGCAATGACCAGAAATAAATGTGTACAGTGGTAGCTGATTACACTACAGTTTCTTACCACAAGCTGAAGCACAGAGTTGTAAGACTGCTCCTGAGAAATGCAGTCTCTGACTAACTTTCACTGCACTTAATATTTGTGTTGTGGAGCAAATGCATCATGGGGTACTCTCTAAAACCCAGAGACCTCTGACTCAAATAACATGATTTATACCATGATCTTCCTGTTCATCTGCAGTGCCTGTGACAATCCATGTACTTGCAGTAATGTGCTGTGAACAGGAGCCAGCACCTGCACCTCAGCTCACACCAGTTCCATGGATGAGCAGTCAACTTCCCACAGCAGTGCACTGCTTCTAAATGCTTTAGTGTGCAAGCTCCTACTGAATACTGTGATTAAGGGTTCTCCCAGAGGAAAATTAATATAAGAAAATTACAGAAAACCATACTTCATATTTCTTTCTCTATCTCACTGTTCACTCCAGGTACCTTCAAAAGAATTAAGTATATATTTTTTTAGTGCTTTAGAGGCTATACAGGAGATCACAGAGCATTAAAATTCCTGCTTTCATATAGAATTGTTAAAAGCCAGTCACAGTGGTGGTTTTCAAGGAATAGCACTTATTTGCCATGCCAGCTAAATTTAGGAGATTACTGCTGTAAATCAGGGATTCCAGTTAGTTATATTTCTTTTTTTTTTTAAGTTGATGGTGCTGTTACAGCAACTTAATCTATTTGCAGCTGTCGTTTCTCAGTACATCTCCTTCAGCCAAGCAGTCCAGATTTTCTTTGTCTAAAAACCTTTCCATGCTTCTCCTCCTTTCTTTGTCACAAGGTAATCAGAGTTCTCTGAACATCAAATAGCATGAGAACAACAGCAGTAACAATGTCTAAACAGTTGTGGGAGTCTGCAGGGGAAGTCAGGCAGAGAGTAGTATCACACTCTGCATCGGCACTTAATGATGCATCATTTCCATAAACTTAGTGAAGATGGGGGTTTAACTGGTTGATTCCCAAGTGAGCATTTTCTGTGCTGTCACTGTAAAAATATTTATACAACTGTATTATTTAGGGTAACATGTATGTATGAGCCCTTCTCGTGCTAACTGCATGCTGTCCAAACATCTGGATGATCCCCTACCCCAAATGCAATCTCTCGTTTTGTGGATGAGTTTTGGAAGTACAGGGAAGTAAGGAATCCACACTAGCCAGTGTGAAAGATACTAGTTGTAACAGAGCACACAATTAATATTTAGTACCATATTTCCACTTGCTGAAAAAGAGGGACCCCTTTAAGGAGATTCGTGATCTCATTTCACTGATTTTTATGGAGAAACCCTCCCAAGTGTGAAAAACAGCACAGAAGAAGGTACAAGGGTTCCTGTGTAATAAAAAAAGTGTAAGTAAGTAAAAAACAAAGAGGTAAGGAGTAAAGGCTCTTACCACAAAGCAGTGATAGGAGGGCAGCACTGACTGACTGATATCAAACTGGAGATGATGAGTGTGGTAGGAAAAGGCACTGACGGGTTTTGAAAGTGAGGGTGAACAGCTGATGGCTGATGAGATGGAGAAGGAGTAGCTGGTGCTGGAGTGCAACAAGAGCATGTAATGAGCTAGCAAAATGATCTTAGCAGAAGCATGCTGGATTTCTGGATGGTTATCAACAGGCCTAGATTGTATTTGTCAAGGCCAGAGAAAAGGTTGTTGCTGTAATCAAAACATGGCATGGGAAAAGCCTCAATGAGAGTTTAACTAGGAAGATGGATAGGAAGGACTGTATCGCAGTGATATGATAGTGATGTAGCATTTATGCCATAAATCATCTGGCAGAGCCAGTCCACTGTCAGCAAGGCCAATTAGCCCATGATGAGCACTGCGCTGCCAAAGCGAGGCGTCTGCTACCCAAGCTATCAGGTTTTTAGCTATCACAAGAACATCTAAACAACAGATTTATAGCTAGCTCAGTTCTCTGCTCTGTGCAACTAAATACAGTGGAAACATATTTAGCCTAAGTGTGACTTTCCAAATTAATCCACCTGACAGGCGGGAGGTACAGCAGATCCTGTTCGCTTTAAGTCATTCTTTGCAGAATGTTTCCTGCAATCACAGTTTCCCTTCTCTGCAGTCCTGCTTTTGACTCACAATTCTCAACTTCAGTCACTTACAGCCTCTTCTCTTGCTGATCAATTTCCCTGCAGCAACCCCATTTCCTCCCCCAGTACCTCAGGTTTAAAGCCCAGAGTCCAGTTCTGCTTTGTCTTCCATGTCAATGCAAACAGTGTTTGTCCAGACAGACACTCAGCAGTGACGTGCACTGGGAGGAGCAACATATTCAAAGGAACAGACATCATCTGGATCTGACTTTTTGCTGTATTCCTCCTAAGCAGCATATTGTCATTCCTCTTGCCTCAGCATGCCAGGTTTGCCGTGGCTTTATTCAGGGCAATTAAGCATATGGAGATTTCAGATTCCTGCTTCCCAAAGGATGTACTGGTCATTCCAAGGCACATCTGTCTTAGAGTCATTTGGCAGCTCCAGTCTGCACACATTCCATCATAGGCCCAAACTATTCAATGCATTTACAGTAAAGAATTTTTGAGAGCTTTCTAATGATGCTAAATGACAAACACAGGCATTCTAGATAGGGGAAGACATGGCATCCAAAATGCTGCTAAAAATGGTGTCAAAAAAACCTTGAAAATTCATGCTGTGCTACTTTGTATCTGATTACCATCAGTATATTGCATGTTTTTCCTGAATGACAAAGATAGAAAATTATCTTTAAAAGTATTTCATATACTTGGGATGACATTTTTGTAGTTATTAATGCAGTGCCTTCCAGATGTTAAGCCTTTGAAGCAAAAAATTAAAACAAGTGTAATGTGCTTCATTGCATAAAATAAGACCTAGCTAAACACCTGTATGAGCATGCTATCGAACAGTACCAGTCAGTGAGTTTCTGAGAAACTAGAGCTACATTTACCATGAAGTACCTGTCCATAGAATAAGAAATTTAATGACCGAGACACAAAATTTAGAGGCTAGCTTCAAGCATTCCTCAGCAGCTCAGAAGGTTTGTGTTTTTGTGGCTGAGGCCCACAGAAAATGTTCTGGTCAGCTTTAGCCAAGCCAGAGGCCATCACTGTATTCATCAGCAGTGCTGTGGAACACTGCAGATCCTGGCTGCTGCCCAAGCACTGGTCCTACACCAACCCAAACTCCCAGGCAATGAAGCTTGAGGTTTGATAGAAATGTCAATACTATATTGCTTTGACTGCACTATTCCTGCACATTTTGGATTCTGCTTCCCCCTCTATTTATCCTGCATCTTTAATTGGTCCTGATTTCATCCACTAAAACCATTTCAACCTCTAAAGCACTTGCTTTCTTTACAAATTTACAGACTAATACAGGAAAGGAGTGAAAGACTTCAGCTGTAGAAGGGTTACCTGTTGTGAGTTTTAGAGAACATTTGATTTCTATCTAGAATTTGTATTTAGGGTTTTATCTGAATTTTGTCTGCTTTAGACCAGCATAAGCGTGACTTCCCTGCAGTGTTATGAAAGAAGGAACACGCAAGGTATCTTCGCTTAAGCTTTGGCACAAACTCAGGCTGTG